>CM053579.1:47827106-47861349 GCA_028646485.1 Cryptoprocta ferox
CCTCAAGGTCCATCCACTTTGCTACAAATGGCCAGATTCATTCTTTCTCATTGCCATGTAGTATTCCATTGTATATATAAACCACATCTTCTTGATCCATTCATCAGTTGATGGACATTTAGGCTCTTTCCATGATTTGGCTATTGTTGAAAGTGCTGCTATCAACATTGGGGTACATGTGCTCTGGTGCATCAACAATCCTGTATCCCTTGGGTAAATTCCCAGCAGTGCTATTGCTGGGTCATAGGGGAGTTCTATTGTTATTTTTTCTAGTAACCTCCACACTGTTTTCCAGAGCGGCTGCACCAGTTTACATTCCCACCAACAGTGTAGGAGGGTGCCCGTTTCTCCACGTCCTCGCCAGCATCTATAGTCTCCTGATTTGTTCATTTTAGCCACTCTGACCGGCATGAGGTGGTATCTCAGTGTGATTTTGCTTTGTATTTCCCTGATGATGAGTGATGCTGAGCATCATTTCATGTGTCTGTTGGCCATCTGGATGTCCTCTTTGGAGAAGTGTCTCTTCATGTCTTCTGCCCCTCTCTTCACTGGATTATTTGTTTTTCGGGTGTGTAGTTTGGTGAGTTCCTTATAGATTTTGGATACTAGCCCTTTATCCAATGTCATTTGAAACAACTTTTCCCATTCTGTCAGTTGCCTATTAATTTTATTGATGGTTTACTTTGCTGTGCAGAAACTTTTTATCTTGAGGAGGTCCCAATAGTTCATTTTTGCTCTTGATTCTCTTGCCTTTGGGGAGGTGTCGAGTATGAAATTCCTACGGTTGAGGTCAAGGAGGTTATTTCCTACTTTCTCCTCTAGGGTTTTGATGGTTTCCTGTCTCACATTCAGGTCCTTCATCCATTTTGAGTTTATTTTTCTGTGTGGTGTAAGAAAGTGGTCTATTTTCATTCTTTTGCATGTTGCTCTCCAATTCTCCTTAGCACCATCTGTTAAAGAGGCTGTCTTTTTTCCATTGGATACTCTTTCCTGCTTTGTCAAAGATTAATTGGCCATACATTTGTGGGTCCAATTCTGAGTTCTCTATTCTACTCCATTGGTCTATGTGTCTGTTTTTGTGCCAATACCATACTGTTTTGATGATTGCAGCTTTGTAGTAGAGGCTAAAGTCTGGGATTCTGCTGCCTCCCGTTTGGTTTTCTTCTTCACTGTTACTTTGGCTCTCCGGGTATTTTGTGGGTCCAGAAAAATTTTAGGATTGTTTATTCTAGCTTTGAGAAGAATGTTGTGCAATTTTGATTGGGATTGCATTGAATGTGTAGATTGTTTTGGGTAGTATTGACATTTTAACAATATTTATTCATCCAATCCATGAGCAAGGAAGGTTTTTCCATTTCTTTGTGTCTTCTTCAATTTCTTTCATAAGCTTTCTATAGTTTTCAGCATATATATCTTTTACATCTTTGGTTAGGTTTATTCCGAGGTATTTTATATTTTTTTGTGCATTGTGAATGGGATCAGTTTCTTGATTTCTCTTTCTGTTGTTTCATTATTGGTGTATAAAAATGCAACCCATTTCTTTAAATTGATTTTATACCCTGCGTCTTTGCTGAATTCATGGATCAGTTCCAGTAGGCTTCTGGTGGAGTCTGTTGGGTTTTCCATGTAGAGTATCATGTCATCTGCGAAAAGTGAAAGTTTGACTTCCTCTTTGCCAATTCTAATGTCCCTTATTTCCTTTTGTTGTCTGATTGCTGATGCTAGGACTTCCAGCACTATGTTAAACACCACCGGTGAGAGTTGACTTCCCTGTCGTGTTCCTGATCTCACGGGGAAAGCTCTCAGTTTTTCCACATTGAAGATGATATTAGCTGTGCACTATTCATAAATTGCTTTTATAATGTTTAAGTAAGTTCCTTTTATCCTGACTTTCTGGAGAAAGATGCTGGAGAAAGATGCTTAATAAAGCATCCTTTATTAAGAAAGGATGCTGCATTTTGTGAAATGCTTTTTCTGTATCTATCAACAGGATCATATGGTTTTTATCTTTTCTTTTGTTAACATGATGTATCACATTGATTGATTGGTGAATATTGAACCAGCCCTGTAATCCAGGAATGAATCCCACTTTATCATGGTGGATAATTTTTTTATATGCTGTTGAATTCGATTTGCTAGTATCTTGTTGAGGATTTTTGCATCCGTATTCATCAAGGATATTAGCCTGTAGTTCTCTTTTTTTGGTGGGTCTCTGTCTGGTTTGAGAATCAAAGTGACGCTGGCTTCATAGAATGAGTCTGGAAGTTTTCCTTCCATTTCTATTTTTTGGAATAGCTTGAGAAGAATGGGTATGAACTCTGATTTAAATGTCTGGTAGAATTCTCCAGGGAAGCCATGTGGCCCAGGGCTCTTATTTGTTGGGAGATTTTAAATAACTGATTCAATTTCTTCTCTAGTTATGGGTCTGTTCAGATTTTCTATCTCATCCCGTTTGAATTTTGGTAGTGTGTGTGTGTTTAGGAATTTGTCCATTTCTTCTAGGTTGTCCAGTTTGTTGGCATAAAGTTTTTCATAGTATTACTTGACAGTTGCTTGTATTTCTGAGGGATTGGTTGTAATAAATCCATTTTCATTCGTGATTTTTTCTGTTTGGGTCCTCTCTCTTTTCTTTTTGAGAAGTCTGTCTAGAGGTTTATCAATTTTTTTTTTATTTTTTCAAAAAACCAACTCTCGGTTTCATTGATCTGTTCAACTGTTTTTTTGATTCTATATTGTTTATTTCTGCCCTGATCTTTATTATTTCTCTTCTTCTGCTGGGTATGGGGTGCTCTTGCTGTTCTGCTTCTAGTTCCTGTAGGTTCGCTGTTAGATTTTTCTATTTGTGCTTTTTCTAGTTTCATGAAATAGGCCTGGAGGGCAATGTACATTCCTCTTAGGACTGCCTTTGCTGCATCGCAATGTATTCGGATTGTTTTATTTTCACTTTCATTTTTTTCCAATATATTTTTTAATTTCTTCTCTAATTGCCTGATTGGCCCATTCTTTATTAAGGTGTTTTTTAACCTCCATGTTCTTGGAGGTTTTCCAGACTGTTTCCTGTGATTGATTTCAAGTTTCATAGCATTGTGACCTGAAAGTTTGCATGGCATGATCTCAATTTTTTTATATTTATTGAGGGCTGCTTTATGACCCAGTATGTGAACTATCTTGGAGAATGTGCCACGTGCACATGAGAAGAAAGTGAATTCTGTAGCCTCAGGATGTAGAGCTCTAAATATATCTGTCAAATCCACCTGGTCCAATGTGTCCTTCAGATCCATTGTTTCTTTAATGATTTTCTGTCTAGTTGATCTATCCATTGCTGTAAGTGGAGTATTAAAATCCCCTGCTATTAGCCCATTCTTATCAATAGGATTGTTTCTGTTTGTGATTAATTGTTTTGTGTATTTGGGTGCTTCCGAATTCGGTGCATAGACGTTGATAATTGTTAGCTCTTCCTGATGGAGACACCCTGTAATTATTATATAATGGCCTTCTTTGTCTCTTGTTATTGCCGTTATTTTAAAGTCCAGTTTGTCCAATATAAGTGTGGCTACTCCAGCTTTCTTTTGACTTCCGGTAGCATGATAGATATTTCTCCATCCCCTTACTTTCAATCTGAACGTGTCCTCAGGTCTAAAAGGAGTCTTGTAGACAGAAAATGGATGGATTTTGTTTTTTTATCCATTCTGATACCTTATGTCTTTTGATCGGAGCATTTAGTCCATTTACATTCAGCGTTATTATTGAAAAATATGGTTTTAGAGTCATTGTGTTCTCTGTTGTTTTCATGCTTGTAGTGGTGTCTCTGGTACCTTGTGTTCCTTGCAACATTTCCTCATAGAGTCCCCCTTAGGATTTTGTGTAGGGCTGTTCTAGTGGTGATGAATTCCTTCAATTTTTATTTCTTTGTGAAGACCTTTATCTCTCCTTCTATTCTGAATGGCAGGCTTGCTGGATAAAGGATTCTTCGCTGCAAATTTTTTCTGTTTATCACATTGAAGATTTCCTGCCATTCCTTTCTGGCCTGCCAAGTTTCAGTAGATAGGTTTGCAAACACCCTGATATGTCTCCCTTTGTATGTTAGGGCCCTTATTGCTAACTGCTCTCAGAATTTTCTCTTTATCTTTATATTTTGCCAGTTTCACTATGATATGTCGTGCAGAAGATCGATTCAAGTTACATCTGAGGGGAATTCTCTGTGCCTCTTGGATTTCAATGTCTGTTTCCTTCCCCAGATTGGGGATGTTTTCAGCTATAATTTGTTCAAATACCCCTTAAACCCCTTTGTCTCTCTTCTTTTCTGGGATTCCTATGATACGGATATTGTTCCATTTGATTGCATTATTCAGTTCTCGAATTCTCTTTTCATGCTCGTGGATCAATTTATCTCTCTTTTTCTCGGCTTCCTCTTTTTCTATAATTGTGTCTTGTAATTCACCTATTCTCCTTCTGCCTCTTCAATTTGTGCAGTGGCCACCTCCAATTTATTATGCACCTCATTTATAGCATTTTTAATTCATCACAACTATTTTTAAGTTCCATAGTCTTTGTAGCAATAGTCTCTACTGTCTTCCATGCCTTTTTCAAGCCCAGGGATTAATTTTATGACTATTGTTCTATATTCCTGGTCAATTATATTGCTTATATCTGTTTTGGCCAATTGTTTAGCTTTCACTTCTTCCTTGAATTTCTTTAGAGGATAGTTCTTCCGTTTCATCATTTTGGCTAGCTTTCTGTGTCTTGTAAGTTTAAAGAATTGTTATGTGCTCTGCAACTCGAGTTCTGTTGTATTAATGGAGGCTCATTGACTGTCCAGGGCCTGTCCGTTCAGGAAGTGTTCTTTTAATGGTATCCCTTGGTCTCTCTTGTTGTGCCTTGGGTTGTTTTATTTCCCTACTCGTAGTGATCTTTGGGACTCTCCACCATTTGTACTTTGGCTTGTTTCTTGAGTTAGCCCTGCAAAGGAAAACAGACAGACAAACAAACAGGGAACAAAAGCATGCAAACTCACAGACAAATCAAACAAACAAGAAAACCAAAAGAAAAGAAAAGAAAAGAAAAAATAACCCAAAACTAAAACAACACAGACAGGGCACTCTAAAAGCATAAACCAGACATCCCAGCTACAAATAAAGAGCAGGGTGGAGGAAGTGTTTATGGAAGAGCATATACAAAGAGAAAACATGACAGGAGTGTGGAGAAAGAGAAATTGAACATTGACCAAGCAGAAAGACTAAAAGGCTTAATTCAGAGAGAGAAAAAAGAGAATACAGTAGGAGGCGAGGAGAAAGAAAAGAAGATAATGTTCCTCAGATACTCTATATAGTCTGATTATTCCAGAGAGAGAAAGGAAGGTAATGATGGAGGTGTAGAATATACATCAAGAGAATGGGTTAAATGTGACTGTTTAGGCAAACCTATAAAGAGAATGCCCAGTACAGCAAAGGGGAGAGATAAGAATGAGATAAGGGAGAATATATCTGAATAGCAAGGATTAATCTAGAGTTAATCATGGCAGTGCAACAATGGTGGTCTTGCCTCGGGCTCTGGTAAAAAATAAAAACAGCTCCCCAGGGAAGATGGGCGTGGTTTGGTGTAGGCAGGTCTTGCCTCCACTGCGTGTCCCAAGGGCCTCTCCCTGAGGCCCCGCCTTGGTGGTTGTGGGGAGAAAAATGGCGGCCCTTCAGTCCCTTCTCAAAGGAAGCGTTGCAAATCATTCTTTTGGATCTGATCTCCCTATGCCTCTGGCGCAGCCAAGGTGGGTGGTGTTCTTTGTCTCGACCCCAGCCTCGTTTCCAGATCTTAGTCTTTGCACTTTAATGATACTGCTCAAAATGTAATCTCACAAGCCCAAACCTGGGTGCTCTCTAGCTGGGGTTCGAGTAGGGGAGCAGTTCCTCCTGATGCCGACTGAGTCCCTTGCGTACCGTCTATCCCTGAGGGAATTTCTGTGACGGGGCACCCAGTCCAAAGAAACCTCCACAGTTAGAGATAGGATCTCTCTCTCAATGCCCTGCAGTTAGAGATGGGATGATAGGATCCTTCTCTGTCCGGGGCCAAGGTTTTTCTCTTCTCCAGAGACAGTTCTACGAGTACTCTCAGCCGCCGCTCTTTCTCTTCCCCTTGTCTCTCCATGGCGGGGGCTCCCTCTCTTCCGTGCCTCCAGGTCCTGGCCCATTTTTATCTTCCCTAGTTCGCAATCACACACCCATGAGGCTGTCTTCTTCATGGACTCTGTCTCTTTTCCTCCCAGACTCTTCCGGTTCAGCATCCTTTGGCTTCAGCCCTTCTTTGTTTGAGAGATGCAGGCGGGAAGTATGGAACTCCCTATTTCTCCACCATCTTGCCTCCCATTCCCTCTGACAATCGTTTCTAATTTGTATCCTAGTTCTGGGGGGGCATTGTTCAAGTTTCTAAAGTCCAAGTCCACATAAAGTCCACTTCACTATACATAGACCTATGCCCAAACACAGTGTAACAAGCTGATACATGAGGAATACTCCTTATGTGTCATCTCCTGCTTAAAAAACTCCTGGTGTGCCAAACTACAGAAAAATGAATCGACAACAATTGTTTGTATATCTTTACCTGTCCTCCCTAATCCCCATCACCTATTTAACTCACCTCCCACCCACTTCTCCTCTGGTAACCATCAGTTTGTTCTCTATAATTAAGAGTCTGTTTCTTGATATGCCTTTCTTTCTTTCTTTCTTTCTTTCTTTCTTTCTTTCTTTCTTTCTTTCTTTCTTTCTTCTTTCTTTCTCTCTTTTTATTTAATTTTTTAACTTTTACTTTTGACAGACAAATAGATCCTGAGCGGGAGAGGGGCATAGAGAGGGGAAGACACAGAATCTGTAATGGACTCCAGGCTCCGAGCTGTCATCACAGAGCCAAACATGAGGCTTGAACCCATGAACCATGAGATCATGGCCTGAGCCAAAGTCAGACACTTAACTGATTGAGCTACCAAAGCGTCCCATCTATGTTTGTTTCTTAAATGCCACACATGAGTGAAATCATATGGTATTTTACATTCTCTGACTGAATTATTTTATTTAGCATAGTATTCTCTAGCTCCATCCACATCATCGCAAATGGCAAGACTTCATCCTTTTATAAGACTGAGTAATATTCCAGTTATATATATTTTTATTCCATATATAGGTATATATAATATGTATATATAAATATATACACATACATAAATAAATAAATGTGTATGTATATATACATACATCTTTATACATTCTTCAGTCACTGGACATTTGAGCTCTTTCCATAAATTGAATAATTTTAATAATGCTGATATAAACATCAGGATGCATGTATACCTTTGAAGTAGTATTTTTGTATCCTTTGGGTAAATACTTATAGCACAATTGCTTGATCATAGGATAGTTCTATTTTTAACTTTTTCAGGAAACTCCATACTCTTTTTCCAGAGTGGCTGTACCAGTTTGCATTTCCACCATCAGTGGGTCCCCCTTTCTTTGTATCCTCGCCAACATCTGTTGTTTCCTGTTATTAATTTTAGGTATTCTAAACAGGTATGAAATGATATCTCATTGTGCCTTTTATTTGCATTTCCTTGATGATAAGTACTATTGAACATCTTTTTTGTATCTGTTAACCATCTGAATGTCTTCTCTGGAAAAATGTCTATTCATATCTTTTGCCCACTTTTTTAAAACAGGATTACTAGTTTTTGGGTGTTCAGGTTTATAACTTACTTACATATTTTGGATACTAGCCCTTTATTATATGTGGCATTTGCAAATATCTTTTCCCATTCCGATGGTTGCCTTTTAGTTTTGTTGACTGTTTCCTTTGCTGTGTGGAAGTTTTTATTTTGATGAAGTCCCAATAGTTTATTTTTTGTTTTTCTTTCTCTTGCCTCAGGAGACATATCTAGTAAGAAGTTGCTATGGCTGATGTCCAACAGGTTACTTCCTATATTCTCTTCCAGGATTTTAATAGTGTCCTGCCTCACATTTAGGTCTTTAATCCATTTCAAATTTATTTTTGTGTGTGGTGAAAGAATGTGGTCCAGTTTTATTCTTTTGCATGTTGCTGTCCAGTTTTCCCAATACTATTTGCTGAAGAGATTGTCTTTTTCCCATTAGATACTCATTCTTGTTTTGTTGAATATTAATTGACCATATAGTTGGGGATTCATTTCTAGGTTTTCTCTTCTGTTCCTTTGATCTATGTGTCTATTTTTGTGCCACGACCATACTGTCTTCTTCAATACACATTTGTAATATAACTTGAAGTCTGGTATTGTAATGTCTCCAACATTGCTTTTCTTTTCAAGATTGCTTTGGCTATTTTTTTTTTGTGTGTGTGTGTGGTTCCATATAAATTTTAGAATTATTTGTTCTAGCTCTGTAAACAATACTGTTGGTATTGTAGTAGGGATTGCATTAAATGTGTAGATTGCTTTGGGCATCATAGACATTTCAACATTATTTGTTCTTCATATACATAGCATGGAAGATTTTTCCATTTTTTTGTATGTGTCATCTTTGATTGCTTTCATCAGTGTTTTATAGTTTTTGGAGTACATATATTTTACCTCTTTGGTTAGGTTTTTTCCTTGGTATTTTATGTTTTTTGGTGAAATTAAGCCTGGGATCAATTCCTTGATTTCTTTTTCTGCTGCTTCATTATTGATGTATAGAAATGCAACCAATTTTTGTACATTGATTTTGTTCTGCGACTTCACTGAATTCGTGTTCTAGCAACTTTTTGGTGGAGTCTTTTTGATTTTCTATATAGATTAACATGTCATCTTCAAATAGTTAATGTTCTTCTGTGAAAATTTGAATGTGTATTTCTTTTTGTTGTCTGATGACTGTGGCTAGGAATTCCAGCACTATGTTAAATAACAGTGGTGAGAATGGATATCCCTGTCTTCTTCCTGACTGTGAAGATAAACTCTCAGTTTTTCCCCATAGATGATGATGTTAGCCGTGGGTTTGTCATATATGGCTTTTATTATGTTGAGGTGTATTCCCTCTAAGCCTCCTTTGTGGAGAGTTTTTTTCATGAATGGATGTTCCACTTTCTCAAATGCTTTTTCTGTATTGGGGAGAATGTATTGGGAGAATAATATGGTTCTTTCTTTTATTAATGTGGTGTATCATGTGTATCATGTTCATTGATTTCTATATCAGCCTAGGAATAAATTGCCTTTGATCATAGTAAATGATGATTTTATTTTAATTTTTAAAGTACATCATTCATTTATTTAAATTTAAGTTTGGAATTGTGATGCTTCCAGCTTTGTTTTTTTTTTAACATTACTTCAGCTATTCGGGGTCTTTTCTGGTTCTATACAAATTTTGTAATTGTTTCTTCTAGCTCTGTGAAGATTTCTGGTGTTGTTTTGATAGGGATTGCATTGAGTGGAGATTGCTTTGGGTAGTACAGACATTTTAACAATATTTGTTCTTCCTATCCATGCATAGGGAATGTTTTTCCATTTATTTGTGTCTTTTTCAATTTCTTTCATGAGTTTTCTATAGTTTTCAGCATACAGATATTTTACCTCTTTGGTTAGGTTTTTGTTTCTAGGTATCTTATGAGTTTGGGGTCAATTGTAAATGGGATCGATTCCTTGATTTCTCTTTCTGTGGCTTTATTATTGGTGTATAGAAATGCGATCAATTTCCATAGATTGGTTTTTTATCCTGCTACTTTGCTTAATTCACCTATTAGTTCTAACAGTTTGTTATGGTGGAGTCTTTTGAGTTTTCTGTGCAGAGTATCATGTCATCTGCGAAGAGTGAAAGTTGGAATTTTTCTTTGCCAATTTGTATGCCTTTTATTTCCTTTGTTGTCTGATTGCTAAGGCTAGAATTTCCAGTACTATGTTGAACAACAGTGAAGAGAGTGAATGTCTCTGTCGTGACCTTAGGTGGCAAGCTCTCAGTTGTTCCCCCTTGATGATGATATTAGCTGTGGGTCTTTCATATATAGCCTTTATGATGTTGAGGTATGTTCCTTCTATCCCTACTTTTTTGAGGGTTTTTATCAAGAAAAGATGCTGCATTTTTTCTATGTGGAATTTTAGAAACAAAACAAATGAGCATAGGGGACAAAAGAGAGAGAGACAAACCAAAAAAAAGATTCTTAATTATACAGAACAAACTGATGGTTACCAGAAGGGAGGTGGTGGGGGATGTGTTAAATAGGTGATGGGGATTAAGGAGTGCACCTGTCATGATGAGCACCTACGAGGTGTTATGTGGAAGTGTTGAATCACTATATTGTACTCCTGCAATCAATATCATAGTGTGTTAACTAACTGGAATTAAAATAAAAACTTTAAAATATGTTTTCTCAGGGCACCTGGGTAGCTCAGTCAGTTGAGCAACAGATTTCAGTTCAGGTCATGATCTCATGGCTTGAGAATGTGAGCCTCACATCGAGCTTGCTGCTGTCAGCACAGAACTCACTTTGGATCCTCTGTGTGTGTCTCTCTGCCTCTCCCCTGTTCACAATCTCTCTCTCAAAAATGAATAAACATTGTGTGTGTGTGTGTGTGTGTGTGTGTGTGTGTGTGTAACGAAAGGATGCTATATTTTGTCAAACGATTTTTCTGCATCTATGGAGAGGATCACATTGTTCTTATTCTTCTTTTATTAATGTGGTGTATCACATAGATTGACTTGCAAATATTTAACCAGCCCTGCAGCACAGGAATAAATCCTATTTGATCCTGGTGATTAATTATTTTAATGTACTGTTGAATTTGATTTGTTTATATCTTGTTAAGAATATTTGCATCCCTGGGGCACCTGGGTGGCTCAGTTGGTTAAGCAGCCGACTTCGGCTCAGGTCATGATCTCACAGTTTGTGGGTTCAAGCCCTGCGTCAGCCACTATGCTTGCTGACAGCTCAGAGCCTGGAGCCTGCTTTGGATTCTGTGTCTCCCTCTCTATTTTCCCCTCCCCAACTCGTGCTCTGCCTTTCTCTTTCTCTCTCAAAAATAAAATAAATAAACATTAAAAAAACATTAAAAAACACAATATTTGCATCCATGTTCATCAGGGATATTGGCCTGTAATACTCCTTTTTAGTGGGGTCTTTGTCTAGTTTTGGAATCAAGGTAATGTTGGCCTCAAAGAAGGAGTTTGGAAGCTTTTCTTCTATTTCTATGTTTTGGAGCAGTTTGAGAGGAATATGTATCAACTCTTCTTGAAATGTTTGGTAGAATTCCCCTGGGAAGCCATCTGTGCCGGGACTTTTGTTTGTTGGGAGATTTTTGATAACTGATTCAATTTCTTTGCTGGTAAAAGGCCTGTTCAAACTTTCTGTTTCTTCCTGTATGAGTTTTGATAGTGTGTGTTTCCAGGAATTTGTCCATTTCTATCAGATTGCCCAGTGTGTTGGCATATAATTTTTCATATATTCTTTTATAATTATTTGAATTTCTGTGGTGTTGGTTTTGATCTCTCATCTTTCATTTGTTATTTTAACTATTTGGGTCTTCTCTGTTTTCTTTTTGATAAGTTCGGTTAAAATTTATCAATTTCATTTATTCTTACAAAGAACCAGAATTTAGTTTCATTGATCTATCCTACTGTTTTTCACTGCTTTTGATATATATATATATATCAAATATATATATTTGATATATATAATATATCATATTATATATAATATAAATATATATAAATATATATAAATGACATATATATATCAAATATATATATATAAATAAATATATATAGTTTATATATATATATATAGTTTATTTCTGCTGTAATCTTTATTATATTCCTTCTCCTTCTGGTTTTAGGCTTTATTTGCTG
Organism: Cryptoprocta ferox; assembly: GCA_028646485.1. Classification (NCBI taxonomy): domain Eukaryota; kingdom Metazoa; phylum Chordata; class Mammalia; order Carnivora; family Eupleridae; genus Cryptoprocta; species Cryptoprocta ferox. Next base: position 47,838,929 of record CM053579.1, read on the forward strand.
CTTCTTTTCTAGCTCCTTTAAGTGTAAGATTAGGTGGTGTATTTCGGACCTTTCTTGCTTCTTGAGATAGGCTTGAATTGCAATGTACTTTCTTCTGGGAACTGCCTTTGTTGTATCCCAAAGGGTTTGGACTGTCATGTTTTCATTTTCATTTGCTTTCATCTATTTTTTTTTAATTTCCTGGTTAACCAATTCATTATTTAGTAGGATGTTTTTTAGTCTACATGAATTTGAGGGCTTCCATTTTTTTTTGTGGATGACTTCAAGTTTCATAGCCTTGTGATCTGAAAAAACACATTGTATGATAATTTCTCATACCTGTTGAGGGCTGATTTGTGAACCAAAATGTGATCTATTCTGGAGAATGTTCCATGTACACTTGAGAAGAATGCATATTCTGCTGCTTTAGGATGAAATGTTCTGAATATATCTGTTAAGTCCATTTGGTCTACTGTGTCATTCAAAACCATTGTTTCCTTGTTGATTTTCTGCTTAGATGTCCTGTATATTGGTGTAAGTGAGGTATTAAAGTCTTCTACTATTATTGTATTATTAGCAATGATTTTCTTAACGTTTCTGATTAATTATTTTATATATTTGGGTGCCTCTAAGTTGGGGGCATAAATATTTACAATTGTTAGATCTTCTTAATGAATCGACCCTTTAATTATGATATAATGCCATTCCTCATTTCTTGTTACAGTCCTTTATTATAATCTAGTTTGTCTGCTATAAGTATGTTTACTCTGGCTTTCTTTTGGCCTCCATTAGCATAACGTGTGGTTCTCCATCCCCTCACTTTTGATCTGCAGATGTCTTTTGTCTAAACTGACTGTCTTGTATGCATTGTAGAGATGGATCTTGTTTTTTAATCCATTCTGATTCCCTATGTCTTTTGATTTAGTCCCTTTAGTCTGTTTACATTCTGAGTGAGATTGAATTTATTGCCATTATGTTACCTGTAGAGTTGGTGTTTGTGGTGATGCTCTCTGGTCCTTTCTAGCCTTTATTGCCTTGGCTTTTTTTTTTCTCAACTCAGAGAGTCCCCTTTAAAATGTCTTGCAAGGCTGGCTTAGTGGTCACAAACTCCTTTAGTTTTTTTTTGTTTATTTTGTGTGTGTGTGTGTGTGTGTGTGTGTGTGTGTGTGTGTTTTGGTCTGGGAAACTCCTGATCTCTCCTTCTATGCTGTCTTGCTGAATAAAGAATTATTTGCAGAGTATTTTTCTTATTAAGCACATTGAAAATTTCCTGCCATTCCCTTCTGGCCTGCGAAGTTTCAGAGGACAGGTCTGCTGCTAACCTTATGTGTCTACCCTTGTAGTTTAAGAAATTTTGTCCCTAGCTGGTTTCAAAATTCTCTCCTTATCTTTTATTTTGCAAGTTTCGCTATGATATGTCATGGTGTTGACCTACTTTTGTTGATTTTGAAGGCAGTTATCTGTGCCTCTTGGACTTGGATGCCTGTTTCCTTCCCTAGATTAGGGAAGTTCTCAGTTATATATGTTCAAATAAAACTTCTTCCCCTATTCTTCTTCTCAGACTCCCATGATATGGATATTGTTTCATTTCATGGAATCAATTAGTTCTCTAAGTCTCCTCTTATGATCTAATAATTTTCTTTCCTTCTTTTTTTTCACCCTCATTATTTTCCATAATTTTATCTTCTATGTCACCTATTCTCTCCTCTGCTTCTTCAATCCTCATGGTGACTGTATCCAGTTGTTTGGCATCTCAATTATTTCATTTTTTATTTCACCCTGACTAGATGTTATGTCTTGAAACAAGGGTTTCCTTGGTGTCTTCTATGCTTTTTTCAAACGCAGCTAGTACTCTTCTGAATGTTGTTTTAAATTCTTGTTCAGATATATTGCCTATATCTGTTTTGAGCAAGTCCATGGCTGTGATTTCTTCTTGAACATTCTTTTGGGGACAATTTTTCCAACATGTCATTTTTGCTAACTTTCTGTCTTTTGTGTGTTTTAAAAGCTTGTGATGTTTCCTGTACCTGAGAGTAATGCTGTATTAAAAAGTGGTCATACACTGTCCACAGCCTGACACTTCTGGAAGTGTGTTAGGTGTATACTGTGTGTATTCTGTTGTTGCATTTTGACTGTTCTTTCCCTCTGGTCAGTCCTCTGCATACCTCCTTCTTGCTTGTTGTGATGGAGTGTTTGGACCTTTATCTAGGAGTGTTTTGATTATTTGTTTAAGTAAACTTGGAAAAAAGGGGGGGACCTGATCCCATGAAAAAAAGAAAAAGTAAGGGAACAACAATAACAAAAAAAAAAAAAACCCAAATAGAGAATCTAAAACCTATAAGTCTGATTCCAAGGAAAAGGAAAGGAAAAAAAAGAAACAAAGAAGAAAATAAATAAAAAGAAAAAAGTGAAAAAGCCTGATCCAAAAAAGGGAAATGAAAATGAAAAAAAAAAACAAAAAACAAGATACTCTGAGCCTGATTCCAAAAGAAAAAAACAAAAAAGAAAGAAACAATGAAAAAGAACTGTAGGTGTCATTTTGAAGCACTGGATTTTCAGTGGACTTGGTGCATGGCTTGTGCTGGCTGTGCTAGAATTCTGGATGAGAGGATGCTGCTTTGGCTCAGGGTCAGTCTTGACCCAGTAAATAAGCAGTTGTCAGGCACATGGATGTGGGTTTTGGTTAAGCAAGTCTCACTTCCACTGGGAGCCACTGTGTTACTCTCTGAAGTCCATCCTTGCTTTTGGGATAAAAATGGCATCACCCCAATTTCTCCTATCCAGACCAGGGATCTCACACACCTCACTGTTCAGGCAGCCCTGACAGAATAGCAAAGGCAGTCAGCTCACCCTGCGCCACAGCTCTTATGCATTATTTCCTTGGCTCATAGTTTGGATTCAAAACCCAAAGTCTTAGAGTACCCGGCACCTCGAGGATGCACTCCCTTCCTCTGGAGTAGAGCCTCTCCACACTTGTGAAGCCCTATGTCCCTGAGAAACAGTCCCATGTATGCACAGTGTGTGGAATCTATGGTTTAGCTCCTCTAAAAGCAGCAAAGGTTATTTTCCCTCTGGGTGCTCCCAGTCCCCTGCTATGAAAGGCTTTTGGCTGGGACCTGAGGATCTTTTGTCCTTGAAGAGACAATAAACCCTCTTCCAAAAGTACTACAGGAAGGGGAATGTTCTCTCCTAATGTGCCCCAAAGATTCCTACACCACGCTATGCATTCTGAGGCCAGCTCCCTCCTTCCCAGAAGCTCATACCAAGGTCTATTCCTGAGAAAGTCACGTACTTCCAAACCCTCAGAGTTGAGCTCCAAACACTGTTTGCAAAAACAAACAAAAATGGGAACACTATGTACTTCTCACTCCCCACTCCATGGTTCAGAGAGGTTTTCCTCTTGTGTGAACTCAATGCTGTACTTTCTCAACCCTTGTCTCTTTCTCTCCCTTTTGTCTGGTCACAGAAAGGTTCCCTTTCTTCCATGACACTGCTATTTTTCTCTGCCGTAATTCACTTCCATGCACCTCGCACCTGCCAAGCTGTCTCCCTCCAACTGTGGAGATCTTTCTGCCACTCCGTAGATCTATTTCCTGGGTATTCCAACTGATCTGATCTCGATGCAGCTGTGTTTGAGGGACAAGGAAATCCAGTGTTCCCCTACTTCCCCGTCATCTTAATTCCTCCCTCTGATCATGGTGAATGATTCTTTTAATGTACTGTTGGATTTGATTTGCTAGTATTTTGTTGAGAATTTTTGCATTCATATCTGTCAATAATAGTGGGCTGTAGTTCTCTTTTTTAGTGAAGTCTTTGTTTTTGGAAGCAGGGTAATGTTGTTCTCATAGAATGAATTTTGGAAGTTTTCTTTCCATTCTTATATTTTAGAACTGTTTGAGAAGAATAGGTATTAACTCTTCCTTCTATGTTTGGTAGAAGTCTCCTGTGAAGCTATTTGGCCCTGGACTTTCTTTGTATAGGGATATTTTTTGACTATTGATTTCATTTCTTTTCTGGTTATCAGTCTGTTCAAGTTTTAAATCTCTTCCTGTTTCAGTTTTTGTAGTTTCTATGTTTGTATGAATTTATCCATTTCTTCCATATTGCTCAATTTGTTGACCTTTAACTTTTCATAATATTCTCTTATAATTGTATTTCTGTGGTGTTGGTTATTTCTCCTCTATCATTTGTGATTTTATTTATTTGAGTCCTTTCTCTTTTTGATAATACTGATTAGGTGTTTATCAATTTTATTAAGTTTTTCAAAGAATCAGCTCCTGGTTTCATTGATCTTTTTTTTTTTTTAGTTTGCATATCATTTATTTCTGCTTTAATCTTTACTATTTCCCTCTTGCTAGTTTTAAGCTTTGTTTGTTGTTCATTTTCTAGCTCTTTTTTTATAGAAGGTTAGCTTGCATATTTGATACTTTTCTTGCATCTTGAAGTAGGCCTGAATTGCTATATACGTCCCTTTTAGGAGTACTTTGCTGCATCCCAAAGGTTTTGGACCATTGTGTTTTCATTTTCATTTGTTTCCATGTATTTTTTATGTATTCTTTGATTTCATGGTTGACTCATTCATTGTTTAGTAGCATGTTGTTTAATCCCCATGTATTTGTGGTCTTTCCAAATTTCTTCTTGTGGTTGACTTCAAATTTCATAGAGTTGTGGTCAGAAAAGATGCATGGTATGATCTCAATCCTTTTGTACTTTTTGAGGCCTTATTTGTGACTTAGTATGTGATCTGTTCTGGGGGATGTCCATGTGAACTTTAAAAAAATGTGTATTCTGCTGCTTTAGGGTGAAATGTTTTGAATATAACTGTTAAGTTCATCTGGTCAGGTGTATCATTCACAACCATTACTTCCTTTTTGATTTTCTGCTTAGATGGTCTGTCCATTGCTATAAATAAGGTGTTAAGTCCCATACTATCTTGTATTATCATCAATAAGTTTATTTATGTTTGTTATTTATTGTTTTATATGTTTGGGTGCTACCATATTGGGTGCATAAATATTTACAGTTGTTAGATCTTTGTTGGATACTGCATTTTATTATGATGTGTCCTTCTTCATCTCTTGTTATAGTCTTCGTTTTAAAATCTAGTTTGTCTGATATAAGTATTGCTACTCTGGCTTTCTTTTATTGTTCATTTGCTTGATATATGTCTTTCCATCACCTCACTTCCAGTCTTCAGGTGTCTTTAGATCTAAAATGAGTCTCTTGTAGGCAGCATATAGATAGATCTTTTTAAAATCCATTCTCATATTCTCATACCTTATGTTTTTTTATTGGAACATGTAGTCCATTGACATTCAGATTAATTATTGATAGATATGTATTTAGTGGAATTTTTTACTTGTTTTTCATTTTTTTCTGGAGATTTCTTCTGTTTCTTTCTTGTATTTCTCACTTTTGGTCTTTCCTTTCTACTCAAAGAGTCCTCTTTAGTATTTCTTGCAGAGCTGGTTCAGTGGTCACAAACTTCTTTAGTTTTTGTTTGGGGAATTCTCTATGTCTCCTTTTATTATGAATGATAGCCTTGCTGGAGCATGCAGGCTACGCAGCCAGTGTCAGGGTGAGCTGCCCTACTTAGGTGCCTCTGTATTTATATTGAGGGACAGGTAAAGGCAGTGGCTACTGCCAGCTCCTTTGTCACTAGAGACGTGTCTCTATGAGTGCCATGTGTGAGTAATATGCTTCAAGAAGAGTGAACAATCTCCTCCTTGTTTGGCCCAAATGTTCCCCAGATTTGTGCCTCTGCATTGTCTGCCCCCAGGTTGTTTGCCTGTCTTCTCTCTAGGGCTGTATCCAGCCAAACCTGTGGACCCTTAAAACTCCAGTCTTCAAGCCCTGCTTGTCGTAAAAAACTAATGAAAATCAGCCCCACTCATTTTCCTAGACAATGACTTTGAGGAAGTATTCCGTTTGTGCGTTTCCCTGTGTGCTTTTCTCTTTCTCTCATTTCTCCATGACCATGGCTTCCTCCCCTCCATAACATCTGTGATCCATGTCACCCTGAAGCTATGTCTCTTCATTTCTTACCTTCCTCAGTGTGGCCCCTTGTCTCTCTCTAGTTGTGGAGTTTGTTCTGTCAGTCCTCATTGATTTCTTGGGTATTAAGAATGATTTGATAGTTACTTAGTTGTTTTTAAGGGACAAGATGAGCGTAGGATCCTCCTACAATGGTACCATCTTAGCTCCCCTTCTCTACCACATTTTATTTATACATTCATCAATTGATAGACATTTAGGTTGTTTCCCTATCTTGGTTTTTGTAAATATTGTTGCAATGAACATGAGAGTTCTTGTTACTGTCATCCTCAGATTTCTAAGCCAGTCCTAACACTCATTGAAGACATCAACCTTCTCTCCACATCTTTTTATGGTGTCATCCAGGGCAAGTCAACACCTAGGTAGATTATTCCAATCAGCTTTCTAGCTTTACTCTTATCCTTGATCACTTCAACACCAAAGACTTTTATCACCACTACTCATGATTCACCTATTTCCATAACTATAACTTAAATCTTGTAACCCGATGTTGCTTCATCTCTGAAAATTTAAACTCCAGTAACCCATGTTCTGACCACAATCTTTTATTCTTCCAGTAATATCATTCCTTTGTTACCACGTCATCTAAGATTCTACCTGACTTTCCTTTCTCTGCACTTGGGCCCCCACTGATCAGCTTACTTCCAGATTCACTTCCATCTCTCTTCAGCCTAAATCCCATAACCTGTCATTTATTCATTTATTAAGCAAATATTTTAAAGGTTCCTACTGTGTATGTGGTAAGCTCTTTTCTAAGAACTTTGAATATAGCAGTAAAAATCAACAGCCTTGTAGAGTTTGCATTCTAGTGAGAGAAAGGAAACAAACAAACAGAAACATATGATAATGTATATTAGGAAATAACTGCTATGGGGAAAATAAAACAGAAATGTTTAATATTCAATGTGGTAAGGTGACATTTGAGAACAACTTAAAGGAAATGAGGGAGTAGTGTTTCCAACTTCCTGACAGATATTAATCTTTGTAATCCACAGTCAATAAATTGGAATTCATGGTAATTCTCAGAAATTTCAGAAATTATACGATACTCAGTGTTTTTCATAAAATTTACTTGCATTTTTCTAATTAATTATGATTTTTATAATAATAAACAGTAAATTATTTTTCTCTGATACCTATAAAATAAAATCCAGTATAATAATACATGTATGGTTTATTATTATTATGAAACTATATAATAAAAAGACTGTATATTTGAATTACACATAAAAATTTTCTCTACCTGATATAGATGCTTGATAACAGAAAACATTAAAAGAAAGTAACATTAGCACAAAAATGCTAAATAGAAATCATTTGAAAACTTGAAAGATAATGTCACAAATATTTCGTATTTCAAACACTATTAAAATAAAATTTAAATAAATATATTGTACTTTTTCAGCTGTGTTCTGGTATGATTGATAAAAAAATTGTATATATTTAGGTAGTATAACACGGTGTTTTTTAAAGGTGTACAATGTGATGTTTAATATATGTATACAGTTGTGAAATGATTACAAGTTAATTAACATATTCATTAACTCATACGGTTACTTTTTTTGGTGTCTGTGGTAGGAACACTTAATATTTACTATCTTAGCAAATTTCAAGTATACATTATTATTAGCTATATTCACTATGTTGTATACTAGCTCCCCAGAACTTATTCATCTTATAACTGAAAGTTTGTATTCTTTGAACAACATCTCTTCATTTTTCCAAGCCTCCAGCTCCTGAAAATCACCATTCTACTCTCTGATTGCAAGAGGGAGAAACAGAGAGAGCACATTTGAAATTGGTGAGTGAGAGAAAGTAGTCAAAAATGATACTAACGTTTTGTTCTGCAACAGGAATGGGAAAGACTGCTTAAAAACAAACTGAGGGAAGAAGGGGGAGGGGGAAAGGGGAAGGGGGGTGATGGTCATGGTGGAGGACACTTGCGGGGAAGAGCACTGGATGTTATATGGAAACCAACCTGACAATAAACTATAAAGTTAGAAAAATAAATAAATAAAATGGGGACCACAAATGTTATTTTAAAAATTAAATGAGGTATTTGTAGAAATCCCCAGCTTTGTCCCAAATACTCAATAAATAGCTGGTATGATGATTAAAAAAAAAACAACAAGAATGTGAGAAACTGTAAAATTAAAGTATTGGGTAGATCTGGGGCTGTTTTAAGACATTAATTTTAAGATACCTATAATATATCCAAGTGGAAATGGTTAGTAATAAGCTGGATATTTAAGTCTGGAGTTCAAGGAAGAAGTGGATACTATAGATATAAATTTGAGAATCATAAGGATTTAGATGATATTTGAAGCCATGCAACTAACTGGATGCACTCTCCAAGGGAATAGATATATAGAGAGAAAAGAGAAGACATCCAATAACTGGTAATCTGTAATATTTAGATGCCATCATAATAAATAACAGTGGATAGAGAAGTCAGAGGAAAGCCAGGAGACTATATTGCCCTAGAAGCCAAGTGAAGAAACTATTTCAAGGAGGAAGGAGGAAACAAATGTATCAGATGCTGCCAATTTTTAGGTAAAATGAGGACTGAAAATTGGTTTGGGAAGTTTCTATTTCAGTTTCTAGTTCATGGTGCTACCTTTATATTTCCTTGCTAACTAATTTAATACCTTGAAATTTCTTTCTCTAAATGTATTTATTTTTTCTTCCCCTAAATTTAAATCCTGGTTCTACCACTTAATAGAAGTGGTATCATGATTCTTGCCTCAAAGGATTTTTATAAAAATTGAGTAGGATAATGCATGTGAATCCGGGTAAAAAAATTAAATCACACACTTAATATACCTTTCTTGCCTCCTATAATGTATGTGGTGGGAAAGGGAAGCTGGTGGTGGCATAAATATCCATAAGAAAATTCATCTTTATTCTTTTCCCATCTGTATTAGTTTCCTGTGACTATTGTAACAAATCACCACAAACTTGATGGCTTAAAACAATAAACATTTATTCTCTTACAATTCTGAATATCTGAAGTCCAAAATCAGTATCACTGGGCTGAAATCAAGGAGTCAGCAGGGCCTTGTTCCTTGTGGAAGCTCTAGAGGAGCATCAATTTCCTGCCCCTTTAATTTTCTAATAGTGGTTGGTATTCTTGCCTTGTGGCTGTATCACTTTAATCTTCAAAGCTTTCTCTGTCCCATCTTCATATCACCTTTTCCTTTATGTGTGTCAACTCTCACTCTGCCTCCCTTTTATAAGTATACACATAATTGAATTTATGGCCCACCTGGATAATCCAGGATAATTTCACCATCTCAAAATCATAAACTTAGCCACATCTGCAAAGAGCATTTTTCTAGGTAAGGTAACATTTACAAGTTCCAAGGATTAGGACCTGGTACTTTTGGGTGCCCATTATTCAGTCTACTACACCATCCATTTCTAAATTGAGGAGAGAGAGAGACAGAAATTAAAATCTCAGAACATCTACTACTCTGTAGGTTCTTCTGAAGGGTTAGCCTCTAGCATGTGTAGACCTACACTTTGAAGATTATGTTAATATGTTTTGGGATACAAAATTGTAAACCTTATAAATGTTATAGTCTGAATTGTGTCCCCTCCTCCCAAATTTATATGTTGAACCTGTAGCTCCCAATGTAACTGTATGTGGAGATAGGGCTTTTAATGAGGTAAATAAGGTAAGCTAGGTCATAGGGTTGGGCCAAAATATAATAGGACTAGTGTCCTTATTAAAGACAGAAGAGATGCCAGGAGCACATGAGCACAGAGAAAAGGCCATGTGAGGACATAAAAACAAGGTAGCCATCTGCAAGCCAAAGAGAGAGACCAAACCTGCTCTTACCTTAATCTTGGGCTTCCAACATCCAGAACTGTAAGAAAATAAGTTTCTGTTGTGTAAGCTATCCAGGTTGTGGTATTTTCTTATAGAAGCAGGAGCAAGAGTCATGTCTAAAATGCAGTTCCAAGTTGTTCATTTTGCATCAGTGTAAAATCTCTCTTTTGTTACAAATTGCTAATAAAAGACTCTTTACTATACATTGCTCATATAAGCACTTTGGGAGAAAATCAGGGGGGAAAAAACAGAGTTCCTTGAGTGGCTGGGTGTCAAACAGAAATAAAGAGAAAAACTGTTAGAGAGATTAGTGAAAGCAGGAACTCAAAACCAGATGTGATTATTAGACCATAATTCTCTGAAGATTCATGGAAATTACAGGGAGAGCATTGGACTTCCTCACAATGTGTGCTAGAAGACTTATGCCAAAATTATGGAAATCTCAAAGCACAGGGTAATTAATATCAGCTGACATCTGGATAGCATATGCAAATTGCCCAGTACAGTGTCTACAGTTTAATAATCACCCAGAAAATGATGGTTTATTTCCCCCTTCCTCTTATCACTACTAATGAGGACAGGTAGTTGTGTCTATGAGTTTAAATAAAACAAACTTTTAAATAAATTATGGGTGGATTAATATTCAGTCTACTCCTTTGTAGAGTCACTAATACTCTAGTGTTCAGAAAGAAAATGAAACATTATCTGTAAAAATAGAAGGACACAGGGACTCCACAAAAGCAGTATAAATGTTTTTTAGGTTTTAGGGAAACTAGCAGAAGAAAAAAGATACTCTTCTTTTTCGACAAGGTAATTGTAAACCCCCAATTTATAAATCATTCAAAAACCATAAACGTAAGCCCTGCCACTGAAAAATTCTCTAGGAATTTTCTGTTTTCAATAACACAGCTCTGTACCACAGGGAAGAAGTAAGAATGTGTTTTTTACTAATTTGACAGAGCATGAAGCATCTTGAAAAATAATATTAATTAATCTTAAACATTTAGATTCTTTCAAGTGCAGCAATGATGAAACCACCACAAACTTACAGATTGAGGAAGTTAATAGCATATTCCAGAAGCTTCATGTCTTCTCAAGAGTTCTTTTGAATGAGAACCCATGAGCAATATCTCATATGAAAAAGGGCAGTCCAGGATTTGAAAAATGTTTCTCTACCAAAGCATCAGCAAATCACAGTCAGTATGCTCAGAATCCCCCCAAAATGGCAGTACAGGTAATTGAGTGCTTCATAAGAGCCTAGATCCTCTTTGGGCAGTTACATGGATGTCACTCAGCACTTCCACCATTTCAAAGGTTCTGCCTTCTCCCCATCCCCATATCCACAGAAGTGGAAATCCTTCCAGCTATTCCTAAGTGGTTTTATTACAGAGCAGAAAATTATGATAAGCATCTCCAACATAACTACTGATGAGAGTGCTGTTTCCTAACTAAGTCATACCCCCCGAAGGGGTGAAGCAAATTCTATTTCTTTATGCTTACTTTTGAAAAATATTTCAAGACTGCTGAGGGCAGCAAAAAGACTACTTGCACTTGGGAAGCTCATATTTCTTCATACTTAGATTTTTCATTTGACCAAAATCAGTTCTATAGTGACACCTTTACTAAGTATCATAATTGTCTGATTGCAGATACTGTAGCTGACACAAGAATGAAGTTTCCAGCAGGCATTATGAAAGAATTCCTCCAGAATGAAACATTACATGAAAAAAAAGTTGCGTTGGAAAGGAACTCTATAAAAATAAATTTTAAAGAACCTTTATCATGCAAGGATTTTTAAGATACAAGTGAAAAAACCCCAGAGAACCGTGAATAATATAATCCCATTTTGTTCAAAAATATCTATTTATTTGTGCAGCATATACACAAGTGCATACGCACACACATACACACAAAACATCTGGAAATACATATACCAAATTGCTGACATGGTAATATCTTGGTTAAGAAATTATTGGAGTTTTTTTTTGCTTATATCTATTTTCTATATTTTCAATAATGAGCATGGATTATTTATATAATAGTCGAATAGTAATCATATTTTTAAAGAAAGAAATTCAGCTATTCACATCCACTTACCATTTTGGATTCTGGGTTTTGCTACAAAATTTAAGAATGTTTTTCTATAAGATTTGCATATCTTTTTCAACAGAGGACCATATTTGTCAAACCCTTGGCTCCTTTCCCAATTAAAAAATTAAATTTGGTTGTTCATTTGAAAGATATTCACTGAAGACCTACTCTAATTTTTTAGCCAAAGAAATGGATCATTTTCCCTATCCTCATTGCCTTCCACATGGGATTTTTTTAATGGACTCTTGCTTTGCTTAACAGGATAGGTTAATGCAATAATTGCTTTGGGAGCTTTTTCTCTAGAAGAATTTTGAAGTAAAGGAGTGGCATTGATTCCGAGAAAAGAAAGATCATTTCAGGTTTGAATGGTATATTTCAATAATGATAACTATTATTGATTAAGCATATGCCAGGCACGTTACATGCCTTATTTTATATAATCCTCAAAATAATGTTTTCGAGTTAAGTGTAATTGTTCCTATATTCTAGGTTAGAAATTGAGCCCTTACTTTATGGATTTCATATCATGCTAAGTAAGCACCAGATAAGGACCAACAACCACTGGACTTAATTTCCTATAACTGTGGGAAGAAATTTGGGGTGCCTATCTCATTGTGCTCTGTGAGATAGTCTAATTAAATCATCCCAATTTTCCAGTTGAGGAAACATATACAAAGGGCATTATTGTACAATTAGAGCAGCCAAAAAAAAAAAAAAAAGAAAAATTGATTCAAATAAATTTGAAGAATAAAATACCATGGACAAATACTAGTTTGCAAAGTGCATAGTAAGATCTTTAGACATAGCCAAATAAAAATAAAAAAATTTAAATGCTCTCATATAGTATTAATTTACATGCTTTATCCTCAAAATATTTTTTTAATTCAACTTAGTTCACATACAGTGTAGTCCTGGCTTCAAGAGTAGAACCCAGTGATTCATCTCTTACATATGATACCCAGTGCTCATCCCAACAAGTGCCCTCCTTAATGCCTATTACCAATTTTTAAATTTTTTAAATGTTTATTTATTATCAAGAGACAGAGAGAGACAGAGCATGAGCAAGAAAGGGGCAGAGAGAGGAAGACACAGAATCTGAAGCAGGCTCCAGGCTCTGAGCTGTCAGCACAGAGCCTGATGCGGGGCTTGAACCCACAAACCGTAAGATCATGACCTGAGCCAAAGCCGGATGCTTACCCGACTGAGTCACCCAGGCACCCCACCTATCACCATTTAACCCACCCTCTACCCACCTCCCCTCCAGAAACCCTTAGTTTGTTCTCTGTATTTAAGAGTCTCTTATGGATTGCTTCTCTCTCTGTTTTTATCTTACTTTTCCTTCCTTTCCCCTATGTTCATATGTTGTTTATCTCAAATTCTACATTAGTGAAATCATATGATATTTGTCTTTCTCCAACTGACTTATTTCGCTTAGCATAATACCCTCTGGTTCCATCCATATTGTTGCAAATGGAAAGATTTCGTTCTTTTTTGATTGCCGAGTAGTATTCCATTGTGTGTGTGTGTGTGTGTGTGTGTGTGTGTGTGTATACTAGATTTTCTTTATCCATTTGTCAGTTGATGGACATTTGGGCTCTTTAATTTGGCTATTCTTGATAGTGCTGTTATAAACATTGGGGTGCATGTACTTTTTTGAATCAGCATTTTTTAGGTTGAAATTGATATTTATTTATGAAAAAGTTTACATGCACTGTCTGCACTTTAAAATGAAGTTTAAGGTATCAAGAAAAGTGCCATTAGCTTTAAGTGGTTAAAGTCACTGTAAGCATTCACCTTGGAATAGATGCCAATAGTCATGCTAACTAATAATGAAAGAGCAAATTGGTTTTTTTTAAACCTCAGCATTAAGAATGAATTCTAACTTTCTTTGAAGTCACTCACTTTCCTTTAAAAAAACAGGAACAGTAGGAGGAGCACAGACCACTTTCTCTTTACATAGTGAAGGTGCGTGTTCATGAGATACAAACCAAAACCCCACATCAAAACCATGTCCTCTCTTTAACCTGTGAACCACACAAAGTTGCTTTGGTAAATTCTACCAAGGAAAAATACTTTTCTCCCAAAGCACATCAATAAATATATTAAAAACCACAAACATACTTATTTTCATTTAATCAGACACAACAGAAGAAGAGTTTACTTTTACATTAATCTTTGCAGATAGGAAAAATGATTTATCCTTTGGATAAATACCTAGTAGTGCAATTTCTGGATTGTAGACTAGTTCTATTTTTAGTTTTTTGAGGAATATCCATACTGTTTTCCAGATTGGCTGTACCAGTTTCCATTCCCACCAACAGTGCAAAAGTGTTCCCCTTTCTCCAATCCTCGCCAAAATCTGTTGTTTCCTGAGTTGTTAATTTTAACCACTCTGACAGGTGTGAAATGGTATTTCATAAATAATTTGTATTCTCCTGATGATGAGTGATGTTGAGCATCTTTTCATATGTCTGTTAGCTCTCTGGATGCGGGAAAATGTCTATTCATGTCTTCTGCTCATTTCTTAAATGGATTGTTTTTTATTCAATTTGCTGAGTTCTTTATAGACTTTGGATACTAACCCTTTATCACATATGTCATTTGCAAAAACCTTCTCCCATTCTGTCCCACTCCTCCTCGGTCCCAAGTTGTAGCTTTGATCCACTGTAACAAGGCTGCCCTACTGCTGCATTGCACCCTCACCCCAAGTATGAGGTAAGGGTTATAATCTGCTATTACTGAAACCACATTGCAATTGCTTTGCACCCCATCCCCTGGGTGCTGTCAACATGCAGCTTTAATGACTCATCATCAGGCCAAGCTCCTGTTGTTCTGTGACTGCTGTCTGGGCCCTAAATCATATCTTTGACTTACCATCACTAGACTGAACTACTGCAGTTCTATGCCCTGCCCCTGGGGTTCTAAGTCCCAGTTTTGACCTGTCATCATCAGGGCCAAGCTGCTACTGCTCTATGACTGGCCTTGGGGCCAGAGTCAGACTTTGACCTACTTTCCCCAGGGAGTACTCCTATTGTACCCTGAGCCCAAGTCCTCACTTCACCTTGTCATCACAGTGTTTCTGCTATTGCTGCATCCTAACACCCCACCCATGAGACTGAGTTACTTTCGTGAGATCCAGAGACCTAGGCCTCCATTACATGGGAGATATGTACATGCTTGCATATCAGATGCTGGTACCATTGATGCAGCAAGTGCATCTGTGCTCCAGGACCAAGGGGTTTTAGTTATATGTGTGCCTGATTCCCAGACCCCAGGTCCACAGTCACTCAGAATGCAAGCACACCAGGTCTGGTGCCAAAAGGGATCTCCTCAGCTAGAACTTCCACCCATAGGCCAAAAAGGAAAGCAGGAGGACCCCAGTAGCCTTTGCTCCTGAGGACCCAATAGGCCTAGCCACCACTGTCACCTCCAGGATCTCTGCAGTCTTCATTGAGTTGACCTCAGCTGATGGATTCATTAAGACTACACCACCATGCCCTCTCAGGAACCAGAGACTGTGCATCACACAGTCAGTGTCCTGCAGCCATGTTTAAGTGGAGATCTTTTTCCACCAAAACCAGTTTGAAAGGCTGAAAGAGGTATCTGCTCACCCAAATGTTCAGACATCAATGCAAAGCTATTAGAAACATAAAAATGCAAGGAAATATGACACCACCAAAGGGACACAATAAGTTCCCAGTTATTGACCCCAAAGAAATGGAAACGTGAGACTTACCTGAAAAAGAATTTAAAATAATTATTTTAAGGAAGTTCAGTGAGATTCAAGAGAACACAGATAGAGGAAGCTCCATACTGTCTTTCATAGTGACTGTACCAATTTAGAATTCTACTAATAGTGCACTAGGATTCCTTCTTCTCTGCATCCTTGCCAATACTTGCTATTTCCTGTCTGTTCGATTCTAGCCATTCCGATAGGAATGAGGTGATATTTCACTGTGGTTTTGATTTGCATTTCCTTGATTATTAGTCATGTCGAGCATCTTTTCATGTGTCTGTTGGTCATTTCTATGCATTTTTTGGAAAAATGTCTATTCAGGTCCTCTGCCCATTTTAATCAGATTATATGGGGTTTTTTTTTGATATTAATTTTTTATCATATATATCATTTGAATATCTTCTCCCATTTGGTAGGCTGCCTTTTCACTTTGTTGATGGTTTTCCTTCACTGTGAAAAAGCTTTATATTTTGGTGCATCTCCAATAATTTATTTTTTCTTTTGTTCCCTTCCATGAGGAGACATATCTAGAAAAATAATAAGATCAATGTCAAATACACTACTGCCTTTGTTTTCTTCTAAGAGTTTTGTGGTTTCAGGCTACACATTAGGCTTTTAATCCATTTTGAGTTTATTTTTGTGTATTGTATGGTGTAAGAAAGTTAATCAATTTAATTATTTTCCATGTAGCTGTGAAAAAATTAAAAGTAGAAATAGTATATGATCCAAAAATGTCTCTCCTGGACATTTATCCAAAGAAAATGAAAACTCTAATTTGAAAAGATATATAAACCTTAATATTTATTGCAGCATTATTTACAATAGCCAAGAAGTGGAATTAACCCAAATGTCCATCAATAGATGAGTTGGTAAAAAAAAGATGTGATATATAAATACAATAGAATATTACTCAGCCATAAAAGAATAAGAACTTACCACTTGTGACAACATGGATAGACCTAGTAGGTATTATGTTAAGTGAAATACAGCAGGCACAGAAGGACAAATACCATATGATTCCACTTATATGTGTAATCTGAAAAATAAAAACAAACAAAAAGACTCTTAATTTTATATAAAAACCTGGCAGTTGCCAGAGGGGAAGTGGTGGAGAAATGGGTGAAATAAATAAAGGGTATTAAAAGGCACAAACTTCCAGTTATAAAATAAATTAGTCACATATAAAGACTACAACACAAAGAATATAGTCAATAATATTGTAATAACATATGGTGACAGATTGTGACTAAACTTACCATTGTTAACATTGAGTAATGTATAGAATTATTGAATCAATGTGTTGTGTACCTTAAACTGTTATAACATGTATGTTAATTATATTTCAATAAAAATTAAATAAAAATTAATAACACACAGACAACTCAAGAAAACACTGCAAAAACAAAATGAGAAGTTCAACAAAGAGATGCAAATCATAAAAACAAATGAAACAGATATTTTGGAGTTACAGAATACAATGAATGAAATGAATAATGAATTAATTAAGGAGCTTCAACTGCAAGCTCAACCAAGCAGAAAATAGAATCAGGTGTGTTTGAAGACAAATCTCTTGATATTATCCTATCAGAACAGAAGAACAAACAAATAAACAAACAAACAAAAAGAGTGAAGAAAGTCTACAGGAATTATGGGGCATGATAAGTAAAATAATATTAATGTTATAGAAGTCTCAAAAAGAGAAGAATGAGAGAAAGGGTCAGAAAATCTATTTAAATAAACTTTCCAAATCTGAAAAATATATGGCCATCTAAGCAAAAGAAGCTTAAATAAAGATCCTTAAACAGATCAACCCAAAGAGATGTTCAAGATACATGATAACTGGGACACCTGAGTGGCTAAGTTGGTTGAGTGTCCAACTCTTGATTTCAGCTCAGGTCATGATCTCACCATTCATGGGATCAAGCCCTGCATCGGGCTCTGTGCTGACAGTGTGGAGACTGCTTGGAATTCTCTCTCTCCTTCTCTCTGCTCCTCTCCTGCTCACTCTCTCTCAAAAATAAATAAATAAACTTAAAAAATAAGAAAAGCATACTACTGCAAAGAATTTTATCAATTTAAAAAGAAAGCCATCAAGAGTAAAACAAAGGAACAATAGAACTATAAAACAATGAGAGAAAAATGAAAAAAAAATGGCAATAGGAACTCTTTATCTATAAATAATTACTCTAAATGTAAATGGTTTAAATTCTCCAATTAAATGAAACTCAGTGGATAACTAAGTAAAACAAGACCCAACTGTATGTTGTATAGCAGATATTCACATAATATTTAGGGACACTCATAGACTGGAAGTAAAGGGATGGGAAAATATATTCCATGAAAATGGATACTATAAGAGAGAACATCATATACTTATATGATGCAAAATAAACTTTACTTCCAAAGCTGGAACAAGAGATAAAGAGCATTGTATAATAATAAAAGGATCAATTCTATGAAAAGGATATACTACTTGTAAATATGCAAACATCAATAGGAGTGCTTAAATATAATAAACAAATATTAACAGATCTGAAGGGAAAAATAAACAGCAATACAATAATAAAAGAGAACCTCAATACACCACTTTCATAATTGGTAGATCATCAAGACAGAAAAGCAGTAAAGAGATATTGAACTTGAGCTACACTTTAGGCCAAATGGATCTAAGAGATATATACAAAACATTCTATACAACAACAGAGGAATACACATTCTTCTTATGTACACATGGAATATTCCTTTTTTATTCTTTTTCTTTTTAATTTATTTTTTAAATTTACATCCAAGTTAGTTACCATATAGTGCAACAATGATTTCAGGAGTAGATTCCTTAATGCCCCTTACCCATTTAGCCCATCCCCCCTCCCAAAACCCCTCCAGTAACCCTCGGTTTGTTCTCCATATTTAAGAGTCTCTTATGTTTTGTCCCCCTCCCTGTTTTTATATTATTTTTGCTTCCCTTCCCTTATGTTCATCTGTTTTGTATCTTACAGTCTTAATATGAGTGAAGTCATATAATATTTGTCTTTCTCTGACTAATTTTGCTTAGCATAATGCCCTCTAGTTCCATCCCCAGAGTTGCAAATGGCAAGATTTCATTCTTTTTGATTGTAATACTCCACTGTGTGTGTGTGTGTGTGTGTGTATATATATATATATATATATATATATATATATATATACCACATCTTCTTTATCCATTCATCCATCGATGGACATTTGGGCTTTTTCCATACTTTGGCTATTGTTGATAGTGCTGCTATAAACGTTGGGGTGCATGTGTCCCTTTGAAACAGCACACCTGTATCCCTTGGATAAATACCTAGTAGTGCAATTGCCGGGTCATATTTTTAATTTTTTGAGGAACCTCCATACTGTTTTCAAGAGTGGCTGCAACAGTTTGCATTCCCGCCGGCAGTGCAAAAGAGATCCTTTTTCTCCACATCTTCACCAACATCTGTTGTTACCTGAATTGATAATGTTAGCCATTCTGACAGGTGTGAAGTGGTATGTCATTGTGGTTTTGATTTGTATTTTCCTGATGATGAATGATGTTGAGCATCATTTCATGTATCTGTTGGCCATCTGGATGTCTTCTTTGGAGAAGTGTCTGTTCATGTCTTTAGCCCATTTCTTCACTGGATTATTTGTTGTTTTTTTTTTTTTTTTTTTTTTTTTTTGGTGTTGAGTTTGATAAGTTCACTATAGATTTTGGATACTAACCCTTTATCTTATATGTCGTTTGCAAATATCTTCTTCCATTCTGTGAGTTGCCTTTTAGTTTTGCTGATTGCTTCCTTTGCTGTGCAAAAGCCTTTGATTTTGATGAGGTCCCAATACTTCATTTTTGCATTGGTTTCCTTTCCTTCAGAGATGTGTTGTGTAAGAAGTTGCTGCGGTCAAGGTCAAAGAGATTCTTGCCTGCTTTCTCTTTGAGAATATTGATAGCTTCCTGTCTTACATTTAAGTCTTTCATCCATTTCGAGTATATCTTTGTGTATGGTGTAAGAAAGTGGTCCAGGATCATTTTTCTGCATGTCACTGTCCAGTTTTCCCAGCATCACTTGCTGAAGAGACTGTCTTAATTCCATTGAATAGCCTTTCCTGCTTTGTCAAAGATTAGTTGTCCATACATTTGTGGGTCCACTTCTGGGTTCTCTATTCTGTTCCGTTGATCTGAGTGTATGTTTTTGTGCCAGTACCATACTGTCTTGATGATTACAGCTTTGTAATACAGTTTGAATCCCGGGATTGTGATGCCTCCAGCTTTGGTTTTCTTTTTCAATATTCCTTTGGCTATTCAGGTCTTTTCTGGTTCCAAACAATGTTTAGGATTGTTTGGTCTAGCTCTGTGAAGAATGCCGGTGTGATTTTGACAGGGATTACATTGAATATGTAGATTGCTTTGGGTACTATTGTCATTTTAAAAATATTTGTTCTTCCTATCCAGGGGCATGGAATATTTTTCCAATTTTTTGTGTCTTCTTCAATTTCTATCATAAGCTTTCTATGGTTTGCAGTGTAGAGATTTTTCACCTCTTTGGTTAGATTTATTCCTAGGTATTTTATGGTTTTCGGTGCAATTGTAAACGGGATGATTCCCTGATATCTCTTTCTGCTGCTTCATTGTTGATGTATAGGGACACAACTGACTTCTGTGCATTGATTTTATATCCTGCCACTTTGCTGAATTCCTGGATCAGTTCTAGCTGTTTTTTATTGGAATGTTTTGGGTTTTCCATATAGAGTATCATGTCAACTGCAAAGAGTGAAAGTTTGACCTCCTCCTGGCTGATTTGGATGCCTTTTATTTCTTTGCATTGTCTGATTGCTGAGGCTGACTTCCAATATTATGTTGAATAACAGTGGTGAGAGTGGACATCCTTGTCTTGTTCCTCACCTTAGGGGGAAAGCTCTCAGTTCATCCCCACTGAGGATGATTTTAGTGTTGTGGCTTTCATATATGGCTTTTATGATCTCGAGGTGTGATCCTTGTATCCCTACTTTCTTGAGGGTTTATATCAAGAAAGGATACTGTATTTTGTCAAGTGCTTTCTTGACATCTATTGAGAAGATCATGTGGTTCTTCCCCTTTATTTTATTGATGTGATGAATCACAATGATTGTTTTGTGGATATTGAACCAGCCCTGCATCCCAGGTATAAATCCCACTCCATTGTAGTGAATTCTTTTTTAATGTGTTGTTGTATCTGTTTGGCTAATATCTTGTTGAGAATTTTTGCATCTATGGCCATCAGGGAAATTGGTCTATAGTTCTTTTTAGTGGGCTCTTTTTCTGGCTTTGTAATCAAGGTAATGCTGGCTTCATAGAAAGAGTTTGGAAGTTTTCCTTCCATTTCTATTTTTTGGAAGAACTTCAAGAGAATAGGTGTTAACTCTTCCTTAAATGTTTGGTAGAATCCCCCTGGAAAGTCATCTGGCCCTGGACTCTTTGTTTTGGGAGATTTTTGATCACTAATTCGATTTCTTTACTGATTATGGGTCTATTCAAATTTTGTATTTCTTTCTATTTGAGTTTTGGTAGTTTATATGTTTCTAGGAATTTGTCCATTTCTTCCAGACTGCCCATTTTATTGGCATATAGTTGCTCATAATATTCTTATTATTATTTGTAGTTTTGCTGCTTTGGTTGTGATCTCTCATTTTTCATTCTTGATTTTATTTATTTTGATCCTTTTCTTTTTCTTTTTGATCAAATTGGTTAGTGGTTTACCAATTTTGTTAATTCTTTCAAAGAATCAGCTTCTGGTTCCATTGATCTGTCCTACTATTTTTTTGTTTTGTTTTTTGTTTTGCTTTTTTTTTTTTGTTAGTTTGTTTTTTTGTTTCGATAGCATTGATTTGTACTCTAATATTTATTATTTCCTGTCTTCTGCTGGTTTGGGGTTTTATTTGTTATTCTTTTTCCAGCTCTTTAACGTGTATGATTAGGTTGTGTATCTGAGACCTTTCTTCCTTCTTTAGGAAGGCCTGGATTGTTATATACTTCCCTCTTATGACCACCTTTGTTGTGTCATTTTGCTGTGGTGTTATTATTTTCATTATCTTCCGTGTACTTTTTAATTTCTTATTTAACTTCTTGGTTAGCACATTCATTCTTTAGTAGGATGTTCTTTAGTCTCCAAGTATTTGTTTCCTTTCCAAATTTTTTCTTGTGGTTGATTTCCAGTTTCATAGCATTGTGGTCTGAAAATATGCACGGTATGATCTCAATCTTTCTGTACATGTTGAGGACTGATTTGTGTCCCAGTATGTGATCTATTCTGGAGAATGTTCCATGTGCACTGGAGAAGAATGTGTATTCCACTGCTTTAGGGTGAAATGTTCTGAATATATCTGTTGAGTCCATCTGGTCTGGTGTGTTATTCAAAGCCATTGTTTCCTTGTTGATATTCTGTTTAGGTTATCTGTCCATTGCTGTGAGTGGGGTGTTGAAGTCCCCTTATAATATGGTATTATTATCAATGAGTTTCTTTACGTTTGTGATTAATTGATTTATATATTTGGGTTTTTTTTTTAAACTTTATAGTTTATTGTCAGGTTGGTTTCCATATAACACCCAGTGCTCTTCCCCACAAGTGACCTCCACCAAGACCATCACCCCCCATTACCTTTCCCCCTTCCCCTTCCCCCCTCAGTTTGTTTTCAGGATTCAAGAGTCTCTCGTGTTTTGTCTACCTCCCTCTCCCTAACTCTTTTTCCTCC
>CM053579.1:47861849-47888705 GCA_028646485.1 Cryptoprocta ferox
ACAAAGAAATAGAAAAACATTCCATGCTCATGGATCAGAATAATAAACATTGTTAAAATGTCATTATTACCCAAAGCAATCTACACATTCAATGCAATCCCAATCAAAATTGCACCAGCATTCTTTGCAAAGCTAGAACAAACTATCCTAAAATTTGTATGGAACCACAAAGGACCCAGAATAATGAAAGTAATATTGAAGAAGAAAATCAAAATGGGAGGCATCAGAATCCCAAACCCTAGCCTCTACTACAAAGGTGTCATCATCAAGACAGTATGGTATTGGCACAAAATAGGCGCAGAGAACAATGGATTACAATAGAGAACCCAGAAATGGACCTACAAATGGATGGTCAATTAATCTTTGACAAAGCAGGAAAGAGTATCCAATGGAAAAAGGACACCCATTTTAACAGATGGTGCTGGGAGAACTGGACAGCAACATGCAGAAGAATAAAACTAGATCACTTTCCTACATCATACTCAAAAATAAACTCAAAATGGAGGAAGGACCTGAATGTGATACAGGAAACCATCAAAACCCTAGAGGAGAAAGCAGGATAAAACCTCCTTGACCTCAACCACAGCAATTTCCTACTCGACACATCCCCAGAGGCAAGGGAATGAAGAGCAAAAATGAACTATTGGGACCTTATCAAGATAAAAAGCTTCTGCACTGCAAAGGAAACAATCATTATTGATTGATTGATTGATTGATTATCTAGTTTTATAACTAATAGGCAACTGATGGAATGGGAAAAGATAGTTGCAAATGATATATGGGATAAAGGGCTAGTATCCAACATCTATAAGGAAGTCATCAAACTCCACACCTGAAAAACAAATAGTCCAGTAAAGAAATGGGCAGAAGACATGAATAGACACTTCTCCAAAGAGGACATCCAGATGGCCAACAGACACATGAAACGATGCTCAGCATCACTCATCATCAGGGAAATACAAATCAAAACCACACTGAGATACCACCTCACGCCAGAGTGGATAAAAAGGAACAAATCAGGAGACTATAGATGATGGCAAGGATGTGGAGAAATGGGCACCCTCCTACACTGTTGGTGGGAATGTAAACTGGTACAGCCGCTCTGGAAAACAATGTGGAGGGTCCTCAAAAACTATCAATAGAATTCCTCTATGACCCAGCAATAGCACTGCTGGGGATTTACCCAAGGGATACAGAAGTGCTGATGCATAGGGGCACATGTACTCCAATGTTCGTAGCGGCACTTTCAACAATAGCCAAATCATGGAAAGAGCCTAAATGTCCATCAACTGATGAATGGATCAAGAAGATGTGGTTTATCTATACAATGGAATTCTACATGGCAATGAGAAAGAATGAAATCTGTCCATCGTAGCAACGTCGAGGGACCTCGAGAGTGTCATGCTAAGTGAAATAAGTCAGGCAGAGAGGGACAGATACTGTATGTTTTCATTCATAAGTGGAATAGTAGAAATTTAACAGAGGACCATGGGGGAGTTGAAGGGGGAAAATTAGGTGAAGAGAGGGAGTGAGGCAAATCATGAGAACTATTGAACGCTGAGAATAAGCTGAGGGATGATGGGGGAGGGGGAGAGGAGGTGGAGGTTGATGGGTATGGAGGAGGGCACTTGTGGGGATGAGCACTGGATGTTATATGGAAACCAACTTGACAATAAACTATAAAAGAAAAAAAAGAAAGTGAAGGGATGGAGAAAAATTTATCATGATATTGTATGTCGAAATAAAGCAAGAGTAGCCATTATCATGATAATGTATGCCAAAATAAAGCAAAAGTAGCCATACTTATATCAGACAAATAAGATTTTATATGAAAGAATGTAACAAGGGATGAATTAAGGCACTATACCATAAATAAAGGGGTCTATCAAACAAGAAGGCCTAACAATTGTAAATATTTATGCCCCTGTCTTGAAAGCATCCAAATATTTAAATAAATTAATGGCAAACATAAAGAGTGTCACTTGTAATAATACATGAATAGTAGGGGATTTTGACACCCCACTTACGGCAATGGACAGATCACCTAAGAAGAAAATCAACAAGGTAACAACGGCATTTAACTACACACTGGACTATGTGGACTTAACAAGTATGTTCAGAACAAGTCATCCAAAAGTAGCAGGACACATATTCTTTTTGAGTCCACATAAGACATTTTCCAGAATAGGTCACAAATCAGGACTCAACGAATGTTAAGTATTGAGATCATACCATGTATATTTTCTGACAACAACACTATGTAACTAAAAGCAGCAACAAAAAATAATTGGAAAGACCATAAGCACATGGAGATTAAAGAACATCCTACTTAAGAATGAATGAGTTAACCAGAAAATTAAAGAAGAAATTTAAAAAATACATGGAAGCAAGTGAAAATAAAAACACCATGGCCCAAAACCTTTGGGATGCAGCAAAAGCACTCTTAAGAGAGAAGTATATAGCAATACAGGTCTACCTCAAGAGGCAAGAAAAATCTCAAATATGCAACCTAACTTTACACCTGTAGGAGCTAGAAAAGGAATAGTAAAGAGGCCAAAGTCAACAGAATATGGGAAAAATAAAGATTAGGATAGAAATAAGTATATAGGAAAAAAAAATCAAACAAAAACCCAGTAGAACAGATCAATAAACCTCAGAGCTAGTTCTTTGAAAGAATTAATAAAATTGACAAACCTATATCAAGACTTATCAAAGAAAGAGAAAGGACTCAAATAAATTCACAAAAGACAGAGTTGGGATTACAGCAAACACCACAGAAATACAAAACAAATTATAAGAAAATATCATGAAAAAATATGCCAAATAATTGGGCAATCATGGAGAAATGGATAAATTCCTAGAAATATCCAATCACCAAAATTGAAACTGTTCAAATAGAAAATTTGAACATGCCCATAACTAGCAAATAAATTTAATCAATTATCAAAAAACTCCCAAAGACAAATATCCAGGGCCAAATGGCTTCCCAGGGGAATTCTACCAGATATTTATGGAAGAGTTGATACTTATTCTTCTCAAACCATTCCAAAAAAAAAAAAAAAAAAAAGAAAGAAAGAAAGAAAAGGAATGAAAACTTCCAAACTCATTCAAGGCCAACATTACCTTGATTCCAAAACCAGACAAAGAACCTACTAAAAAGGAGAATTACAGGCCAATATGACAGATGAACATGGATGCATATATTCTCAATAAGGTACTAGCAAATCAAATCCAACAGCACATTAAAAGAATTATTTACCATGATAATGTGGGATGTATTCCTGAGCTACAACTGTGGTTCAATATTTACAAATCAATCAAGGTGATACACCAATTAATAAAATAAAGGATGAGACCCATATGATCCTTTCAATAGATTCAGAAAAGGCATTTGACAAACTCTAACATCCATTATTTATATAAAAAAAAAAGTATACAAGGATCATACCTTAACATTATAAGGCCATATATGGAAGACCCAGAGATAATATTCTCAATGGGCAAAAACTGAGAAATTTTCCTCTACATTCAGCACCAAGATAGGGATGTCCACAATCACCATGGTGATTTAACATAGTATTGGATGTCCTAGCCTCAGCAATCAGACAACAAAAAGAAATAAAAGCATCCTAGTCATTGAGGAATAATCAACCTTCCCTATTTGCAGGTGATAAAATCTTTTGTGTAGAAAACCTGAAAGACTCAAAAAAATGCAACCTGAAAGACTCAAAAAAATGCTAGAACTGATAACATGAATTCAGTGAAGTTGCAGGATGCAAATTTAACATACAGAAATCTGTTTCATTTCTGTATACCAATAATCAGCGACAGAAAGAAAAATCAAGGAATGAATCCATTTACAATTGCACCAAAAACCATAAGATATCTAGGAATAAACTTAAGCAAAGATGTAAAAGATTTCTACTCTGGAAACTGTAGAAAACTTATATAGGAAATTGAAGATGGCATAAAGAAATTGAAAAACATTCCATGCTCATGGATTGGAAGAACAAATATTGTTCAAATGCCTATACTACCCAAAGCAATCAACACATTCAATGCAATCCCTATGAAAATACCACCGGTAGTCTTCACAGCGCAAGAATAAACTATTGTAAAATTTGTATGGAATTATAAAAGACACTGAGTAGCCATGAATCCTGAAAAAGAAAAGCAAAGCTGGAGGCCTCACAATTCTGGGCTTCAAGCTATATTGCAAAGCTGTGATCATGAAGACACTATGGTACTGGCACAAACCTGACACTTAGATCAACGGAAAATAATAGAACACCCAGAAATGGCCCCAACAGTGTGGTCAACTAATCTTTAACAAAGCAGGGAAGAATATCTAATGGAAAAAAGAGTCTCTTCAACAAATGGTGTCGGGGAAACTGGACAGCAACATACACCAGAATGACACTGTATCACTTTCTTACACCAAACACAAAAAAATTCAAAATGGATGAAAGACCTTAATGTGAGACAGGAACCCAACAAAATCCTAGGGGAGAACACAGACAGTATACTCTGCTATAACAATTTCTTACTGGACACTTTTCAGAAGGCAAAGGAAACAGAAGCAAACATGGGCTATTGGGACTTCATTAAAATTAAAAGCTTTGGGGGATCCTGGGTGGCTCAGTCAGTTAAGCTTCCAACTTTGACTAAGTTCATGATCTCACAGCTCGTGAGTTTGAGCCCTGTACAGGGCTTTATGCTGACAGCTTGGAGCCTGCTTTGTATTCTTTGTCTCACTCTCTCTCTCTGCCCCTCCCCTGCTCATTCTCTCTCTCTCTCTCTCTCTCTCTCTCTCTCTCTCTCTCTCTCTCTCAAAACTAAATGGCAACCTATGGAATGGGAGAAGTTATTTGCAAATTACATATCTGATAATGAGATAGTATCTAAAATATATGAAGAACTTATAAAATTCAACACCTATAAAACAAACGATCCAGTTAAGAAATGAGCAGAAGACATGAATAGACACTTTTCTAAAGAAGATAAACAGGTGGCTACCAAACACATGGGAAGATGGTCAACATCACTCATAATCAGGGAAATACAAATAAGATGAGATACCTCACATCTGTCAGAATGGCTAACATTAATAACACAGGAAGCAATACATCTTGGCAAGGATTCACAGAATGGGGAAATCATCCAGCATTGTTGTTGGGAATGCAAACTGGTCTATCCAATTTGGAGTACAGTATGGAAGTTCCTCAAAAAGTCAAAAATAGAATTACCCTACAATCCAGCAATTGCACTACCAGGTGTGTATCCACAGGATACAAAAATGCTGATTCAAAGGAGTGCATGCATCCTGATGTTTATATCAGTATTATCAACAATAGCCAAATTATGAAAAGAGCCCAATAGTCTATTAGCATATGAATAAAGAAGAATTTTATATATGTAATTCTTTATATATTATATATCTATATAATAATAAATAATCATATAATAGATTTATATTTATAAATTATTATAATTATATGTTATAATTAATTTAAATATTCATTCCATCATATGGAATATTACTCAGCAATCAAAAGAATGAAATCTTGGCCTTTTCACTGAGGTGGAGGGAGCTAGAGTGTATTAATGTTAAGCAAAGTACGTCAGTCAGAGACAGCTAAATACAGTATGATTTCAATCACATGTGGAATTGAAAATTTTTTAACATTTATTCATTTTTGAGAGACAGAGAGAGACAAAGCACGAGCAGGAAAGGCGCAAAGAGGGAGACACAGAATCTGAAGCAGGCTTCAGGCTTTGAGCTGTCAGCACAAAGCCAGACGTGGGGATTGAACTCATGAACCGTGAGATCATGACCTGAGACAAAGTTGGATGCTCAACAGACTGAGCCACCCAGGTGACCTTCATATTTTAGAAACTAAATAGATAAACATAGGGGAAGGAATGAAAAAAAGAGAGGGAGGCAAACCATAAGATACTATTAACTCTTGAGAACAATTCGAAGGTTTCTGGAGTGGAGGAGGGTGGGTGATGGGCTAAATGGATTATGTCTGTTGAGGAGGGCAGTTGTTGTGATGACCAGTGGGTATTATATGTAAGTGAAGAATCACTAAATTCTACTTCTGAAACCAAAAACAAAGAAAAAGAAGAAAAAAACAACTTAAAATATTTAAATAATAAAAAGTCATAAAAGAATAATGTGAGAGACATGTGACTCTTCCTTTCACTTGAACATAGATGCCATTGTAGGATTATTTGTTGACTTAGTTTCAATATTGTTGTGTTTCAGTGAATAGGGAGGTCTCGGGACAGGAAGAAAGAACAGCCAGTCAGTGGAGCAGTCAGAACATACACAACCTTATTTGTTTGAGTACATTTGACACACAATGTTATATTAGTTTCAGGTGTGCAACATAGTGATTTGACAAGTTTATACTTTATGTTATATTCACTACAAGTGTAGCTACTGTCTGTCCCTATACATTGCTACTACAGCATTATTTACCATATCCCCTATGTTGTGTCTTTTATTCCCATGACTTATTTATTCCATACCTGGAAGCCTGTATCTCCTGCTCCCTTTCACCTGTTTTCCCTTTACCCCCACTCCCTTCCCCTCTGACAACTATCAATTTGTTCTATTTATAGGTCTGATTCTGCTTTTTTGTTATTGTTAATTTGGTGTTTTTAAATTTTAGATTCCACTTATGAGTTAAATATATAAAATTTTTCTTCTCTGACTTATTTTCACTTAACATAATATCCTTCAGGTCCATCCATGTTGTCTCTAGTGGCACAATCCTGCTCTTTTTTATGTTTGTGTAGTATTTCATTGTATATATATACCATCCCTTCCTCATTCATTTGTTCATTGTTGAACATTTGGGCTACTTTCATATCTTACTATTGTAAATAATGTTGCAATAAAGCAGAGGTATATATATCTTTTTAAATTATTGTTTTTATTTTCTTTGTTTAAATACCCAATAGTGGAATCATTGGATAATATAGTACTTCTATTTATAATTTTTGGAAGAATCTCCCTACTATTTTTCACAGTGACTGTATAAGTATACATTGCCACTAACAGTGTATGAGTGTTTCTTTCTCTCCACATTTTTTCCAACACCGGTTATTTCTTGTCTTTTTTATTTTATCCACTTTTACAGGTATAAGGTGATACCTCATTGTGGTTTTGATTTACATTTTCCTGAAGATTACCGACATTGAGCATCTTTTCATGAGAAAACAGACAATATTTATTGAGTTTGCTGTGTTAAATGGGTGCAGATAGTGGAGCCTCAAAAACAATTATAATGTTAATATCAAAGATAACAGATCACTATAACACATACAGTAATGAAAATATTTGAAATATGGTGAGAATTACTAAAATGTGACACAGAGACATGAAATGAGCAAATGTGGTTGGAAAAAATGTGCTGATAGACTTGCTCAAAGCAAGATTGCAGAAGCCTCCAATTTGTGAATGCAATATCTGGAAAGTGCAACAAAGTGAAGCACAATAAAACAACATATGCCTGTACTTAGAGTAATCAAATTCACAGACACAGAAAGCAAAATGGTGGTTTCCAGGGACTAGAGGTAAGGGGAAATGGAGAATTATTGTTTAATTGGTATAGAATTTCAGTATAGAGAGACAAAAATTTTCTGGAATTGATTGTGGTGATGGCTGCACAACAATGTATTTAATGCCACTGAAATAGACAATTTAAAATGGTTAAGAAAAGGTAAACTCCCTTGATGATTTTGAAACAAGTAGGTGTTTAGGAATCAGTGTTCTAAAGTTATCTCTCTTAGGGGTGCCTGGGTAGCTTAGTTGGTTAAGCATCTAACTCTGGATTTAGCCTCTAGTCATGATCTCATGGTTCATGAGTTTGAGCCCCGTGTCAGGATCTATGTTGAGGGTGCGAAGCCTGCTTGGAATTCTCTCTCTCCCTCTCTCTCCGCCCTTTCCCCATGCACGCTTTCTCTCTCAAAATAAACAAATAAAAACTTTTTAAAAAAATTATAAAGTTATCCCTCTTAAATCCCTTCTGCTGAGAAACTTAAGTGCAGAGTGGAAGATCCTTGAAAGTAGCAAGAGTGAGAGGGTTAGTAGTGGGATAAGAAAGAAGACCTCTTTTGCCACAGAGACTCCAATGAATTCCTTCTGTCAGAGCCACTTGGCGTTCTAAAAGTCATTGGTGAGGAGGCTATCTCAGATAGAATGAAAATTGACATTTTATGTTTTATAGCACTGGTCAGATCTGACAGATGTCATTTTGGATTTTCTTATGCAAGCCATTTGCTATTTCCAACTTTATGGCTCCTCTTTTTGACCTGAAGCATTCTCTGAAAAGATAATGTATGGCTTGGGTCCAAAATTGTCTACTAACCATTTTGAAAGCCAAACGATAATTTCTCTGTCAATTGCAAAGTATTTTCACTAATGCCCTTCTATTTACATTACTGCTAACTTACATAAACTAGAAAAAATTTTAACTCTAATCGGCAAACTTTGCATCAAATAAGTTGTCAAAGACCTAATGCAATATAAAACACTGTGAAGATAAAATTAGTTGTTGTTTTTTTCATATCACTGCCTAGAACATTCTAATTTTTAAAAATCCATCAACAAGTTTACCTAGCACCAAGAACTATCCCTAGGCAGAACTGTAGTAATAATTTCACCTC
Source organism: Cryptoprocta ferox (assembly GCA_028646485.1). Taxonomy (NCBI): domain Eukaryota; kingdom Metazoa; phylum Chordata; class Mammalia; order Carnivora; family Eupleridae; genus Cryptoprocta; species Cryptoprocta ferox. The sequence continues at coordinate 47,870,526 of CM053579.1, forward strand.
ATATTTTTTTCTGTTTTTTCCTTCTTTTTGAGTGCTCTATCTGTTTCATTAGTATCTACTATTTAGAATGCCATGTATTTTCACAATGGGCAAAACTACTTAGTGTTATCACTTACTCAGGAGCAGTATATAAAACTAGTATTTCAAAATAAGACTTTCTGGACAGTTTAATTAATTTAAAGGAATGATTTACTAATGGTTGAATTTTAGGTACCACAAGAAGTATCCAGGAAGGGAGAGAGTTAACAGATGAGAAATCTTCTTTAAGTATTTTTCAAGTCATACCATGCACCAAGTAGCCTAACCATAAAGATGACCCCACTTTATTTGACCACAATTTTACTATCTCACACTCATTTCAGATGAGCAATTTCTCAATTTCTTACATGTTTTGTTTTTAGAAGTATTTATTAGCCAAAAACATACCAGGAACTTCTTTTACTGCCATTCTGGTTGGGTCATAGGGGAAAAGAAACATGGCTTTATCTCCTCTCCCATTTATTCTTTTAAATATCGTTTCCTAAGAAGAAAACATTCTATTCTTTGTCAGGGTTCTCAAGAGGCAGATGGTGCCTCAAGGAGTCTTTGAATCTCATCCAAACTCTATGTATCACCATACTACTGAAAACCCCAGTATCTAAAATTGGGGACAAATTTTTAGAAATTGGTGCTCATTTGCAAATGTTATCTAAATATAATGGTGTCTCTGTGGGATTCTTAATCTAAAAAATTCTCTTTGTTCTGTTTTGTTTTTGAGGCTTTGTTCTTAAAGTTTCTTCCAAAATCAAGGAGTATTTAAATAATCGTGACTATTTATAAAATTGGTATTACTTTTATCACTTAGACAAGAATTTTATATCTATCAACATTGTCCTAAGATTTACTCTGAAGAGTAAAAAGAATTGGTTATTTAAATGGAACTGTATTATATTCCCCAAACCATTGGATCTCTTGCTCTCATCAAGTTCTTCCACTCCATTTATTTATTTATTTATTTATTAAAAATTGTTAATGTTTATTTATTTTTGAGAGAGAGAGAGAGCACCCACTAGCGGAGTAGAGGCACAGAGAGAGGAAGACAGAGAATCCAAAGCAGGCTCTGCACTATTAGTCCTCATACGGGGCTTGAAGCCACAAATCATGAGCTCATGACCTGAGCCAAAGTCGTATACTCATCTGACTGAGCCACGTAGATGCGCCCAATCATTTATATTTTTAAGTCTTTATTTGTTTTTGAGAAAAAGAAAGAGAATGCAAGTGGTGGAGGGGCGGGTAGGGGGAGAGAATCCCAAGCAGGCTTCCCACTGTCAGCACAGAGCCCAATATGGGGCTCCATCCCATGAACTGTGAGATCATGACCTGAGCAAAAATCAAGAGTCAAATGCTTAACTGACTGACAGGCACCCCTTACCCTCCCATAATTTAAACTGTTTGTGCCATTTGGTCCATGGAAAAAAATTGTAAGCACTGTGTATGTAGTGATTATTAATCATGGTATACAGAGAAATAATCAATTGTACCAAAGCCAAAACTCAGACTATTTACTATTAGAACTTATATTTGTATATTATAAGAAGCAGGTTAGTCCATTTGAAAATATCCGCTACAGATAATTTAAGTAGTTAAACTTGTTGGCAAATATTTTCATTCTATGCCTTTTTCAAAACCATTTTTCTCTAGAGTATCTACCTTTCTTCTTTATTCAGCTTATCTTTCATTTTGGAATACTATCACATTTTTCTAGGACACTAAAAACTACAGGTTTAATTTATAGCATTGTAGAACCTGATCAAAATATGATAACAGTGATGCCAGAAGATTTAGTGAAAATCCTCTTAGGGAACACATTTGAACTACATAAATATGGTCATTTCTTTTGAAAAAAACTTTAGTTGTGTAAATAAAAAGCAACAATGGACTTCTTTAACTCAGAATATTTTTAATCATTGAATATACATTTAACTGCTGGTAGATCACTTAATATTTTTCTAATAAATAAGTTTATTAATGTACTTTACATTTTGTAATATTAATATTTCTGATAGCTAATGAGACTCTTGATACCAGTTCATTTTTATTATTCTCAGTTGTTTGTTATTTTTTATGTAACTTTTTTATTGAGGTATAATTGACATAGAACATCATATAATTTCAGAGGTATAAACTAATAATTTGATATTTTTATATATTGCAAAATGACCACCACAATAAGTCAAATTAACATCCATCACCATACATAGTTATATATATATTTTTTTCTTGTGATGAGAACTTTTAAGATCTACTCTCTTAGCAACTTTCAAGTATGCAATAGAGTATTATTAACTGTAGTTGAGCAGGCTTTGGGCTCACCTTTAGGAAGCTTTCTTTGTCTGCATGTGCTAAGAAACCAACACTGAGTCTGCTCATTAGCTCCTCTCTCACTGCTCATCTACACAGTGTTTTCCCACCTCCACCCACTCCTCTGCCTGCTATTCCTGAGTTAGCTACCTTCTGGACACTTTAAGAATGCCAGACCCTTTCTGAAGCAGAGGGCTTACCCAAAGCTAGTTCTTTGTAATCTCCTCTCCTTCAAGAGGCTCACAACAGTTTTCTTTAAAGTCTTCATTTTTGGAAGGAGGAGGGGCCAACATGGCAGAGAAGAAGGGGGATCCAAAGTTTCCTCCTCTCTCAAACAAAGCAGTGTTGAAACCAAAAGACTTTGAACTCCAAGAGTCTGGGAGGCAAAGAGTCGCTTCCCAGGACCCACTGGGACAACCTGACGGGCCACAGGTGCTTGATTGTGAACTTGGGGAGATAAAATGAATGGAGGGGAGGGATCCCTTTCTTTGGAGAGACAAAGGGAAGAGAAAGAGAGGGTAGAGAAGCATAGGACTGTATCTGGACAAGAGAACAACCATGGACCAGGATGGAGAAACATCCAATCTCTAACTGAGGGGCTTTCTCTGGACTGGGGCTGGCTATCCTGATAGTGCACCTGGGGAGGAAGGGACCCAACCCTGTGCTCAGTCCGGGGCACTGTCCACAGTAGGAGAAAGCGATCCCCTCCCTAGAGTGCTGTGAGAAGAGGGATTATATCCACTCAAAAAGACAAACACTGCCTGCACCCACCAGCCAGAGACCATATGTTGGATGGCATGGAGCAGCACTCCCCCAGTTCCGAGGTGCATGGAGCAGGAATTTGAATCCCAGCGAAGCACCAGGGCATGGGAGTCCGCAGAGATGGACAAAATGCCTCGTTTGTGCTCACAGCACTGTAAGAACAGCTTCAACAGAGTGGTTTGGGACACCTGGTTCATGGAGGAGGGACTGGGGTATCGCCATTTTTCTCCTCCTTACCAACAAGTTGGGGCTTCAGGGAATGGAGAGGCAGGCCCACAGTGGAGGCAGGACCCACCTACACCAAACCATCCCCCTGCATGCCTGGTAACTGCTTATGTAATGGAGTGGGAATGATGCTGATGAACCAGACAACCCTTCCTCCAGACTAGAGCTGTCTGGTCTGGTTTGCATTGCCTGGTTTAATTCTAGGACAATTCCAATTATATAGATACATTCTTCCTTCCTTATATCCTTCTTACCTCTTCCCTCCTCTAGTCCAGTTAACCTGGCTGTTGGTTTGTTTAAACAGACATATATAATCCATTCTCTTGATACTTGTTCTACACCTCCTTCTTTATTTTCCTTTCTCTCTCTCTGGATTAAGCCATATAGTTTCTTTCTATGGTCAATTTTATTTTATTTTTCCCCACCTCCTTTATTTTTCTTTCTCTCTCTCTGATTAAGCTGTATAGTTTCTATGTCTGGTCAATTTTTATTTTTTTTCTTTTTCCCCGCCCCTGTCATTTCTCTTTGAATGGGATAAGGCCTCTTCCATCAGCTCCTCCTCGACGCTGTTGTTTACTTTTAGCTGGTTTTTCTGTTTTTGTTTTTGTTTTTGGGTTTTGTTGTTTGTGTATTTTTGTTTTCTGTTTGTTATTTGGTTGGTTGGTTGTTCGTTTTACTTTCCAGGGCTACTTCAATGAACAAATAAAACCACACATGGAGGAGGGTCCAAAACATCACTATGAGTAGGGAAATAAAGTAACCAAAGTCACAAAAACAGAGAGCAAGTAACACTCCCCAAAAAACACATCCTGAAGGGCCAGACCCTCCTCCTTAATACAGTAGTGCTTAAAGATGTGGAGCACATAACAAGCTTTTAAAACACATAAGGAACCAAAATCTAGCCAAAGATGAAACCAAAGAATTCTCCTCAAAAGAATTTCAAGAAAGAAATGACAACTAAATAATTGTTCGAAACAGATGTATACAATATAACAGAACAAGAACTTAGAGTAATAGTCATAAGATTAATCAGTGGGCTTGAAAAAAGCAGGGAGACAGCAGAGAATCTACTGCTGCAGAGATCAAGGAACTAAAAGATAGTCATGATGAATTTAAAAATGCTGTAAATGAGATGCAAAATAAACTAGAGGTGGCGACAGTGACGATTGAAGAGACAGAAGGGAGACTAAGTGAAATAGAGGATAAAATCATGGAAAAAGATGAAGCTGAGAAAAAGAGAGATAAAAACACTCTAGATCATGAGGGGAGAATTAGAGAACTAAGTGATTCAATGAAAAGGAACAATATCCATATCATAGGGGTTCCAGAAGGAGAAGAGAGAAGGGGGTTGAAGGGGTACATGAACAAATCATAGCTGAGAAATTCCCCAATCTGGGGAAGGAAACAGACATTGAAATCCAGGAGGCACAGAGAACTCCCTTCATATGTAACATGAATTGATCTTCTGCACGACATATCATAGTGAAACTGTCAAAATACAAAAATAAAGAGAAAATTCTGAAAGAGCTAAACGGGCCTTAGCTTACAAGGGTAGACACATAAGGGTAGTAGCATACCTAGCTACTAAAACTTGGAAGGCCAAAAAGGAGTGGCAGGAAATTTTCAATGTGCTGAATAAGAAAAATATGCAGCCAAAAATCCATTATTCAGTAAGCCTGTCATTCAGAATAAAAGGAGAGATAAACGTTTTCCCAAATAAACAAAAACTGAAGGAATTAATCATCACTAAACCAGCCCTACAATAGATCCTAAGGGGGACTCTGTGAGTGGAATGTTGCAGAGACCACAGAGGACGAGAGACATCACTACAAGCATGAAACTTACAGAGAACACAATGACCCTACACCCATATCTTTCAACAATAACACTGAATGTAAATGGACTAAATGCTCCAATCATAAGACACAGGGTATCAGAATGGATAAAAAAACCAAAATCAATCTATTTGCTGTCTACAAAAGACTGATTTTATATCTGAGGACACCTTTCAGATTGAAAGTGAGGAGACGTAGTACTATCTAACATGCTACTGGAAGTCAAAAGACAGCTGTAGTAGTCATACTTATATTAGACAAACTAGATTTTAATCTGAAGGCTGTAACAAGAAATGAAGAAGGGCATTATATAGTAATTACAGGGTCTATCCATCAAGAAGAGCTAACAATTATAAATGTTTATGTACTGAATTCAGAAGGACCCAAATACTGAAAACAATTAACCACAAACATAAGCAATCCTATTGAAAAGAATGTGGTTATTGCAGGGGACTTTAATACTCCACTTACAGCAATGGACAGATCATCTAGACTGAAAATCAATACAGAAACAATGGCCTTGAATAATACACTGGACCAGATGTACTTCACACATATATTTAGAACTTTTCATCCTGAAGCAGCAGAATACACATTCTTCTCAAGTGCCCATGTAATATTCTCCAAGATAACTCACATAATGAGTCACAAAACAGCTCTCAATAAATATAAAATAATTGAGATCATACCATGCAGACTTTCAGGTCACAATGCTATGAAACTTAAAATGAACCACAGGAAAAAGTCTTGAAAACATCCAAATGCATGGAAGTTAAAGAACATCCTACTAAAGAACAAATGGGTCAACCAGGCAATTAAAGAACAAATTTAAAAATATACAGAAACAAATGAAAATGAAAACACAATAGTCCAAACTCTTTGGGATGCAGCAAAGGCAGTCCTAGGAGGAAAATACATGGCAATCAAGGTCTATCTCAGGAAACAAGAAAAAGCTCAAATACAAAATCTAATAGCACACCTAAAGGAACTAGAATAGGAACAACAAAGAAACCCCAAGGCCAGCAGAAGAAAAGTAATAAAGATTAAAGCAAAAAAAACCAATATAGAATAAAAAACCAGTAGAACAGATCAATGAAACTAAAAGTTGTTTTTTGAAAAAATAAACAAAATTGATAAACACCTAGCCAGACTTCTCAAAAAGGAAAGAGAGAGGACCCAAATAGATAAAATCACGAATGAAAATGGATTTATTACAACCAATCCCTCAGAAACACGAGCAATTATCAGAGAATATTATCAAAAATTATATGCCAACAAACTGGACAACCTGGAAGAAATGGGAATATCCCTAGACACCCACACACTACCAAGACTCAAATGGGAAAGAATAGAAAATTTGAACAGACCCATAACTAGTGAAGGAATTGAATCATTTATCAAAAAAATAAGCCAGACGGCTTCCCTTGGGAATTCTACCAAACATTTAAAGCAGAGATAGTACTTATCCTCCTCAAGCTGTTGCGAAAAATAAAAATGGAAGGAAAGCTTCCAGACTCATTCTATAGAGCCAGTATTACCTTGATTCCCAAGCCAGACAGCCAACCCACAAAAAGAGAGAACTACAGGATAATATCGCTGATGACCATGGTTGTAAAAACCGTCAACAAGATACTAGCCAGTAGGATTCAACACCATATAAAAAGAATTATTCACCATGATCAAGTGGGATTCATTCCTGGGTTGCAGGGCTGGTTCAATATTCACAAATCAATCAATGTGATACAATACATTAATAAAAGAAAGGATAATAACCATATTATCCTGTCAATAGATACAGAAAAAGCATTTGACAAAAAACAGCATCTTTTCTTAATAAAAACCCTTAAGAAAATCGCGATAAAAGGAGCATACTTAAACATCGTAAAAGCCATATATGAAAAGCACACTGCTAATATCGTCCTCAATGGGGAAAAACTGAGAGCTTTACCCCTGAGATCAGGACTACGACAGGGATGTCCACTCTCATCACAGTTGTTTAACATAGTGTTGGAAGCCCTAGCATCATTAATCAGACAACAAAATAAATGAAAGGCATAAAAACTGGCAATGAAGAAGTCAAACTTTCATTTTTCACAGATGACATGATACTTTACCTGGAAAATACGAAAGACTCCACCAAAAGACTCCTAGAACTGATTCATGAATTCAACAAAGTCACAGGGTATAAAATCAATATATAGAAATCAGTTGCAATTTTATACACCAATAATGAAGCGACAGGAAGAAAAATAAACTGATCCCATTTACAATTGCACCAAGAAGCATAAAATACCTAGGAATAAACCTAACCAATGATGTGAAAGATCTGTATGCTGAAAACTCTAGAAAACTTATGAAGAAAATTGAAGAAGACACAAAGAAATGGAAAAACATTCCATGCTCATGGATTGGAAGAATATTGTTAAAATGTCAATACTTCCCAAAGCAATCTACACATTTAATGCAATCCCAATCAAAATTGCACCAGCATTCTTCTCAAAGCTACAACAAATAATCCTAAAATTCGTGTGGAATCACAAAAGACCCCGAATAGCCAAAGAAAACCAAAACGGGAGGGATCACAATCGCAGACTTTAGCCTCTACTACAAAGCTGTCATCATCAAGACATTATGGTATTGGCACAAAAACAGACACATAAACCAATGGAATAGAATAGAGAACCCAGAATTGGACCCACAAATGTATGGCCAACTAATCTTTGACAAAATGGGTAAGAGCATCCAATGGAAAAAAAAATTTCTCTTTAGAAAATGGTCCTGGGAGAACTGGACAGCAACATGCAGAAGAATAAAACTAGACCCCTTTCTTACACCATACACAAAAATAAACTCAAAATGGATGAAAGACCTAAAAGTGAGACAGGAAACCTTCAAAACCCTAGAGGAGAAAGCAGGCAATAACCTCTTTCATCTCAGCTGCAGCAATTTCTTGCTCGACACATCTCCAAAGGCAAAGCAATTAAAAACAAAAATTAACTATAAGGACCTCATCAAAATAAATAGCTTCTGTACTGTAAAGAAAACAATCAACTAAACTAAAAAGCAACCAACCGAATGGGAAACGATATTTGCAAATATCTTTTGCAAATATTGGATAAGGGCTAGTATCCAAAATCTATAAAGAACTTACCAAACTCAACACCTGAAAAACAAATAATCCAGTGAATAAATGGGCAGAAGACCTGAACAGAAACTTTTCCAAAGAAGACATCCAGATGGCCAACAGACACATGAGAAAATGCTCAACATAACTCATCATCAGGGAATTACAATTCATGGCCTCACTGAGATAGCACCTCACATTGGTCAAAGTGGCTAAAGTGAACAAATCAGGACATTATGGCTGGTGGCGAGGATGTGGAGAAATGGGAACCCTGTTGCTCTGTTGATGGGAATGCAAACTGGTGAAACTTCTCTGGAAAACAGTGTGGAGATTCCTCAACAAATTAAAAATAGTACTACTCTATGACCCAGCAATAGCTCTACTAGGACTTTACCCAAGGGCTACAAGAGTGCTGATGCATAGGGGCACGTGTACTCCAATGTTCATAGCAGCACTTTCAACAATAGACAACTTATGGAAAGTGGCTAAATGCCCATCAACTTATGAATGGATAAATAAAACGTGGTTTATATATACAATGTAACACTACTTGGCAATGAGAAAGAATGAAATCTGGCCATTTGTAGCAATGTGGATGGAACTGGAAAGCATGCTGAGTGAAATAAGTCAATCAGAAAAGGACAGATATCATGTTTTCACTCATATGAGGATCTTTAGAAACTTAACAGAAGACTATGGGGGAAGGGGAGGGGAAAAATAGTTACAGAGAGGGAGGGAGGCAAAGAACAAGACTATTAAATACAGACAAAAAAAATGAAAACTGAGGTTGTATGGGGAGTGGGGGAGAGGGGAAAATGGTGATGGGCATTGAGGAGGGCACTTGTTGGGATGAGCACTGGGTGTTGTATGTAAGCCAGTTTGACAATAAATTATATTAAAAAGAAATTATAGTTTATATGCTGTGCATTACATCCCAGAACTTATTTTATAACTGGAAGTTTGTACCTTTTGATTTCCTTAACCATTTGTCCCATCCCCCACTCCTACCTTTGGCAGTCACTCAACTGTTCTCTGTATCTATAATTTTGTGTTTTGTTTCGTTTTGTTAGTTTCTTTGTATTAGTGAGATCATATGGTATTTTTCTTTCTCAGACATGTAATTTAGCATAATGCCCTCAAGGTACATCTATGTTGTTGAGAATGACAAGATGCCATTCTTTTTTTTCTGGCTGAATAATATTCTATTTTATATATTTTATATATAGCTTTGTTTTCTTTATCCATTCATCCATCATGGACACATATTATCACCATATCTTGGTTACTGTAAACAATGCTGCAATGAACATGAGGGTGTATATATCCTTTTAAGTTAGCATCTCCTTTGTGTGTGTGTGTGTGTGTGTGTGTGTGTGTGTAAATTCCCAAACGTGGAATTGCTGAATCCAAAGATAGTTCTAGTTTTAATTTTTTGAGAAACCTGAATATTGTTTTCCATAGTGGCTTCACCAATTTAATTCTTACCAACAATGCACAAGTGTTCTCTTTCTTCCACATTCTTTCCAATGCTTGTTACTTCTTATCTTTTTGGTAATGGCTATTCCAAAATGTGTGAAGTGATATTTCATTGTGGTTTTGATTTGCATTTTCCTGATGATTAGTGATGTTGAGCATATTCATGTACTGTTGCGGAATCTGGTCTGGATCACCCAGCAGAAGAACCAAGTGGCACTCGGAGATCTTAGAAGGGAGGAGGTTTATTTTACACCAGTGGGCTCAGAGGAGATCATTCTCCAGAGGTCTGAGCCCAGAGCATTAGCAGAGGGAACAATTTATAGCCTGTTACTTCCACATTCCCCATTAATCAGGGACAGGTGTTTCCTTTTAGTCCAGTCGGCCATCTTACAAGAGATTTTCCCTATCAGTACCTCTTGGTTACCTGGATGTCTTCTTTGGAAAAATGTCTATTCGGATCCTCTGCCCATTTTGAAATTATATGTTTTTATATTTTTGCTGTCGAGTTGTAAGAGTTTTTTACATATTTTGTATATTAACCTCTTATCAGATATATGATTTGAAATATTTTCTCACATTCAATATATTGCATTTTAATTTTGTTGTTTGTTTACCATTTATTTTCATTATGTACTTCTGGATCTCTAACTTCCTAAGTGACATGGGGAAAATACCATGAAAATAAAGGAGTCACTCTCCCCAATCCCAGAGGGTGAAAGTTCTCTTGCAATCTCTATAAAATTTCATAGCCTAAATTTTTTCTTGCAATTTTATTATTCGATATTTGTTTGGGACACTGTATAATGGTTGTTTCAAAAAAAAAAAACAGTTTATTATTTCGCCAGTACCATGCCAAAAAAATAAGAAAAATAAAGAGAATATACTGTGTATTTCATAATGCTAACCATATTACATTTTTAAATGGGCTAGGATTTTTTATTTTGTTTTGCATTGTTTTTCTGATTTTGCACTCTCTTGTTTTTTTTCCCAAATTTTTGTTATATTCTAGATAGATAACATATAGTGTAATATTGGTTTCAGGAGTAGAATTTAGTGACTCATCACTTACATATAACACCCAGGGCTCAACACCAAAATGTCTGCCTTAATACCCACCACTCTTTGAGCCCAATGCCCCACTCACCTCCCGTACACCAATGCTCAAGTTGTTCTCTATAGTTAAGAGTCTCTTCTGGTTTGCCTCTCTCTTATTTTTCTTTCCACTATGTTAATCTATTTTGTTTCTTTTCGTTGTATTTATTTATTTTGGGGAAACCACACGTGGGGGAGGGACAGAAAGAGGGGGACAGTATCCAAAGTGGGCTCTGCACTGACAGGCTGACAGCAAAAAGCCCAATGTGGGGTTCAAATTCATGAACTGTGAGCTCATGACTTAAGCCAAAGTAAGACGCTCAAGAGACTGAGCCACCCAGTTGCCCCTCATCTGTTTTGTTTCTTAAATTCATATATGAGTGAAATCATATGGAATTTGTCTTTCTCTGACTGACTTATTTAAAGTAGCATAATATATTCTAGCTCTATCCACATCATTCCAAAAGGCAAGATTCCATTCTTTTTCATGGCTGAGTAATATTCCATTGCATGTGTGGATATATGTATATATATATCCCATCTTCTTTATCTATTCATCAGTTGATGGACACTTTGGGCACTTTTCATGATTTGGCTATTGTTGGTAATGCTGCTATAAACATCGGGTTGTATATGCTTTTTCCAAATCAATATTTTTTGTGTTCTGTAGGGAAAATACCTCATAGTGCAATTGCTGGGTTTAGGGCAATTCCATTTTTAATCTTTTGAGGAACCTCTATACTGTTTTCCAAAGTGCCTGCACCAGTTTGCATTCCACCAACAGTGTAAGAGGGTTAACCTTTCTCTGCATCCTCACCAAAACCTGTTGCTTCTTCTGCTGTTAGTTTTTACCGATTCTGACAAGTGTGAGGGATATCTCATCTTAGTTTTGATTTGTATTCTTCTGATGATGAGTGATGTTGAACCTCTTTTCATGTGTCTGTTATCCATACAGATGTCTTCTTTGGAAAATGTTTATTCATGTCTTCCGCCCATTTCTCAACTGGATTATTTGGTTTTTGGGTGTTCAGTTTGGTAAGTTATTTATAGATTTTGGATGCTACCCATATCAGATATGTCATTTGCAAATATCTTCTGCCATTCCATAGACTGCCTTTTCATTTTGCTGACTGTTTCCTTTGCTGTGCAGAAGCTTTTACTTTGATGAAGTTCCAATAGTTGACTTTTGCTTTTGTTTCCCTTGACTCATGAGACATATCTAGTAAGAAGTTTCTATGGTCATGGTCAAAGAGATTACTACCTGTATTCTTTCTAGAAATGTTATGGTTCCCTCTCTCACATGTAGGTCTTTAATCCAGTTTGAATTTTTTTGTATTGTGTAGGAATAAAGTTTTCTTGTTTACTTGTCTTGCATGTTGCTGTCCACTTTTTGCACCATTTGTTGAATAGACTGTCTTTTTTTCCATTGGATATTCTTTCCTGATTGGTTGAACATAAAGCTATGGGTCCATTTCTGGGTTTTCTATTCTGTTCCATTGATCTATGTGTTTGTTTCTGTGCCAATAGCATACTTTCTTCATGACAACAGCTTTGTAATATAGCTTGAAGTCCAAAATTTTGATGCCTCCAACATTGTTTTTCTTTTTCAAGATTAATTGGGCTATTTGGGGTCTTTTGTGGTTCCATACAAATTTTAGGATTGTTTGTTCTAGCTTTGTGAAAAGTGTTGATGATACTTTTATAGGAATTTCCTTAAATGTGCATATTTCTGGAGTGCCTGGGTGGCTCAGTTAGTTAAGCATCCAACTTTGGCTCAGGTCATGATCTCATGGCTCGTGGGTTCGAGCCCTGTGTCAGTCTCTGTGCTGACAGCTTGGAGCCTGGACTTTGCTTTGGATTCTGTGTCTCCTTCTTTCTCTGCCCCTCGCCTGCTTGTATTTTGTCTCTCTCTCTCTCTCTCTCTCTCTCTCTCAAAAATGAATAAACATTAAAAAAATTTAAACATGTGCAGATTGCTTTGGGTAGTATGGACATTTGAAAAATATTTGGTCTTCTAATCCATGAGCATGGAATATTTTTCCGTCTCTATGTGTCATGTTCAATTTCTTTCATAAGTGTTCTACAGTTTTCAGAGTACAGAACTTTTACCTCTTTGGTTACATTTATTCCTAGGTATCTTATAGTATTTGGTGTAATTATAAATGGAAATGATTCCTTGATTTCTGTTTCTGCTGCTTCATTATTGGTGTCTAGAAACGCAACGAAATTCTGTACATTGATTTTATATCCTGAGACTTTGCTGAATTTGTGTATCATTTCTAGCGATTTTTTTTGGAGTCATTTATTTTTTTTTATGTAGAGTAGCATGTAGTTTCTGAATAGTGAAAGTTTGAATTCTCCCTTGCCAATTTGTATGCCTTTTATTTCTTTTTGTTTTCTGATTGCTGATGCAAGGACTTCCAGTACTTTGTTAGATCACAACGGTGATAGTGGTCCTTTCTGTCTTGTTGTTGACAGTAGAAGAAAATCTCATTTTTTTTTGTCCATTGAGGATGATAATAGCTGTGGTTCTTTCTTACACAACCTTTATGATATTGAAGTATTTTTCCTCTATCTCTACTTTGTTGAGGATTCTTTTCACTTGTAACTGAGATTATTTTATTTTATTTTATTTTATAGTTTATTGTTAAGTTGGTTTCTATATAACAACCAGTGCTCTTCCGCGCAAGTGCCCTCTGGCATGATCATCACCCCCCTTCCTCTTTCCCCCTCCCTCTTCAGCCTTCAGTTTGTTTTCAGTATTCAAGAGTCTCTCATGATTTGCCTCTGTCCATCTCCCTAACTCTTTTTCCCCCTTCCCCTCCCCATGGTCCTCTGTTAGGTTTCTCCTGTTAGACCTATGAGTGAAAACATATGGTATCTGTCCTTCTTCGCCTGACTTATTTCGCTTAGCATGACACCCTCGAGGTCCATCCAAGTTGCTACGAATGGCCAGATTTCATTCTTTCTCATTGCCATGAAGCATTCCATTGTATAGATAAACCACATCTTCTTGATACATTCGTCAGTTGATGGACATTTAGGCTCTTTCCATGATTTGGCTATCGTTCAAAGGGCCGCTATGAACATTGGGGTACATGTGTCCCTATGCATCAGCACCTCGGTAATCCTTGGGTAAATCCCTAGCAGTGCTATTGCTGGGTCATGGGGGAGTTCTACTGATAGTTTTTTGAGGAAACTCCAAACTGTTTTCCGGAGTGGCTGTACCAGTTTACATTCCCACTAACAGTGTAGGAGGGTGGCTGTTTCTCCACATCTTCGCCAGCATCTAGAGTCTCTTGATTTGTTCATTTTAGCCACTCTGACTGGCATGAGGAGGTATCTCAGTGTGGTTTTAATTTGTATTTCCCTGATGATGAGTGATGCTAAGCATCATTTCATGTCTCTGTTGGCCATCTGGATGTCCTCTTTGGAGGAGTGTCTATTCATGTCCTCTGCCCATGTCTTCACTGGATTATTCGTTTTTCAGGTGTGGAGTTTGGTGAAGTTCCTTGTAGATTTTGGATACTAGCCCTTTATCCCATATGTCATTTGCAACTATATTTTCCCATTCCGTCGGTTGCCTATTAGTTTTTTTGATTGTTTCCTTTGCCTTGCAGAAGCTTTTTATCTTGATGAGGTCCCAGTAGTTCATTTTTGCTCTTGATTCCCTTGCTTTTAGGGATATGTCGAGTAGGAAATTGCTGCGGTTGAGGTCAAGGAGGTTGTTTCCTGCTTTCTCCTCTAGGGTTTTGATGGTTTCCTGTCTCACATTTAGGTCCTTCATCCATTTTGAGTTTATTTTTGTGTATGGTGTAAGAAAGGGATCTAGTTTTATTCTTCTGCATGTTGCTGTCCAGTTCTCCCAGCACCATCTGTTAAAGAGGCTGTCTTTTTTTCATTGGACACTGTTTCCTGTTTTGTCAAAGATTAATTGGCCATTCATTTGTGGGTCCATTTCTGGGTTCTCTATTCTATTCCATTGGTCTATGTGTCTGTTTTTGTGCCAATACCATACTGTCTTGATGATGACAGCTTTGTAGTAGAGGCTAAAGTCTGCGATTGTGATTTTGGTTTTCTTCTTCAATATTACTTTGGCTATTCGCGGTTTTTTGTGGCTCCATACGAATATTAGGATAGGTTGCTCTAGCTTTGAGAAGAATGCTAGTGAAATTTTGATTGGTATTGCATTGAATGTGTAGATTGCTATCGGTAATAATGACCTTTTAACAATGTTAATTCTTCTGATCCATGAGCATGGAATGTTTTTCCATTTCTTTGTTTCTTCTTCAATTTCTTTCATAAGTTTTCTATATTTTTCATGGTACAGGTCTTTTACATCTTTGGTTAGGTTTATTCCTAGGTATTTTATGTTTTTTTGTGCAATTGTGAATGGGACCTGTTTCTTGATTTCTCTTTCTGTTGCTTCATATTCGTGTATAAAAATGCAACCGATTTCTGTACGTTGATTTTGTACCCTGCGACTTTGCTGAATTCATGGATAAGTTTTAGTAGACTTCTGGCAAAGTCTGTCGGGTTTTCTGTGTAGAGTATCATGTCATCTTGGAAAAGTGAAAGTTTGACTTCATGTTTGCCAATTCTGATGCCTTTTATCTCCTTTTGTTGTCTGATTGCTGATGCTAGGACCTCCAGCACTATGTGAAACAACAGTGGTGAGAGTGGACATCCCTGTCGTGTTCCCGATCTCAGGGAGAAAGCTCTCAGTGTTTCCCCATTGAGGATGATATTAACTGTGGGCTTTTAATAAATGGCTTTTATGATGTTTAAGTAAGTTCCTTCTCTCCCGACTTTCTCGAGGGTTTTTATTAAGAAAGGATGCTGTATTTTGTCAAATGCTTTTTCTGCATCTATTGACAGGATCATATGGTTTTTACCTTTACTTTTGTTAATGTGATGTATCACATTGATGGATTTGCAAATATTGATCCAGCCCTGTAACCCAGGAATGAATCGCACCTGATCATGGTGGATAATTCTTTTTATATGCTGTTGAATTCGATTTGCTAGTATCTTGTTGAGGATTTTTGCATCTGTGTTCATGAAGGATATTACCCTGTAGTTCTCTTTTTTTGTTGGGTCTCTGTCTGGTTTGGGAATCAAAGTGATGCTGGCTTCGTAGAATGAGTCCAGAAGTTTTCCTTCTATTTCCATTTTTTGGAATAGCTTGAGAAGAATGGGTATTAACTCTGCTTTAAATGTCTGGTAGACTTCCCCAGGAAGCCATCTGGCCCTGGGCTCTTCTTCGTTGGGAGATTTTTGATTACTGATTCGATTTCTTCACTGGTTATGAGTCTGTTCATATTTTCTATCTCTTCCCGTTGAAATTGTGGTAGTGCATGTGTGTTTAAGAATTTGTCCTTTTCTTCTAGGTTGTCCAGTTTGTTGACATGTAATTTTTCATAGTATTCCCTGATGATTCCTTGTATTTCGGAGGGATTGGTTGTAATAGATACATTTTCATTCATGATTTTGTCTATTTAGGTGTTATCTCTTTTCTTTCTCTGGAGCCTGGCTAGAGGGTTATCAATTTTGTTTAATTTTTTCAAAAAAACCAACTCTTGGTTTCATTGATCTGTTCAACTGTTTTTTCGGATTCTATATTGTTTATTTCCGCACTTATATTTATTATTTCTCTTCTTCTGTTGGGTTTGGGTTCCTCTTACTGGTCCCCTTCTAGCTCTTTTAGGTGCTCTGTTAAACTTTGAATTTGTGCTTTTTCTAGTTTCTTGAAATAGGCCTGGATTGCAATATACTTTCCTTTTAGGACTGCCTTTGCTGCATCCCAGAGAGTTTGGATTGCTTTTTTTTTTCATTTTCATTTGTTTCCATTTTTTTTTAAATTTCTTCTCTAATTGCCTGATTGGCTCAATCATTTTTTAGTAGGGTGGTTTTTAACCTCCATGTTTTTCGAGGTTTTCCAGACTTTTTCCTGGGATTGATTTCAAGTTTCATAGCCTTGTGATCCTAAAGTGTGCATGGTATGATCTCAATTCGTTTATATTTATGAAGGGCTGCTTTACGACCCAGTATGTGATCTATCTTGGAGAAAGTGCCATGCGCACTCAAGAAGAAAGTGAATTCCCTAGCCTCAGGATGTAGAGTTCTAAATATATCTATCAATTCCATCAGTTCTAATGTGTTGTTCTGGTCCATTGTTTCTTTAGTGATTTTCTGTCTGGTTGATCTATCCATTGCTGTAAGTGGAGTATTCAAATCCCTTGCAATTAGCACATTCTTATCAATAAGATTGTTTCTCTATGTGATTAATTGTTTTATGTATTTGGGTGCCCCCGAATTCGGTGCATAGATGTTTATAATTGTTAGCTCTTCCTGATGTATAGACCCTGTAATGATTATATAATGTCCTTCTTCATCTTTTGTTACCGCCTTTACATTAAAGTCCAATTTGTCCAATATAAGTATGGCTACTCTGGCTTTCTTTTGACTTCTAGTCGCATGATACATATTTCTCCATCTCCTTATTTTCAATCTGAAGGTGTCTTCAGTTCTAAAAGGAGTCTCTTGTAGATAGCAAATAGATGGATTTTGTTTTTTTATCCATTCTGCTACCCTGTGTCCTTTGATTGGAGCATTCAGTCCATTTACGTTCAGTGTTGTTATTGAAAAATATGGGTTTAGGTTCATTGTGTTCTCTGTAGGACTCATGCTTGTAGTGGTGTCTCTGGTAATTTGTATTCCTTGCAACATTTCCCTCATAGAGTCTCTCTTAGGATTTCTTATAGGGCTGGTTTGGTGGCGATGGATTCTTTATATATTTTTTTTTTTATTTAGGAAAACGTTTATCTCTCCTATTTTGAATGAAAAGCTTGCTGGATAAAAGATTCTTGGCTGCATATTTTTTTCTGTTCATCACATTGAAGATTTCCTGCCATTCCTTTCTGGCCTTCCAAGTTTCAGTAGTTAGGTCTGTAACCACTCTAATAGGTTTCCCTTTGTATGTTAGGGCTCTTTTTTCCCTAGCTTCTTTCAGAATTCTCTCTTTATCCTTATATTTTGCCAGTTTCACTATGACATGACATGCCGAAGGTCGATTCAAGTTACATCTGAGGGGAGTTCTCTGTGCCTCTTGGATTTCAATGTCTATTTCCTTTCCCAGATTGGGGAAGTTCTCGGCTATAATTTGATCCAGCACCCCTTCAGGACCTTTTTCTCTTTCTTCTTCTTCAGGAATTCCTATGATACGGATATTGTTCCATTTGATTGTATCACTCAGGTCTCGAATTCTCCTTTCACTCAGGTCTCGAATTCTCCTTTTGTGCTCCTTCATCAACTTCTCTCTCTTTT
>CM053579.1:47898581-47913543 GCA_028646485.1 Cryptoprocta ferox
AGGAGAAACCCAACAGAGGACCATGGGGAGGGGAAGGAGGAAAAAGAGTTAGGGAGAGGGAGGGAGACAAAACACGAGAGACTCTTGAATACTGAAAACAAACTGAGGGGGGAAGGGGAAGGGGGAAAGGTAATGGGGGGTGATGGTCTTGGTGGAGGTCACTTGTGGGGAAGAGCACTGGGTGTTATATGGAAACCAATCTGACAATAAACTATGAAGTTTAAATAAAAAAAAATAAAAGTGAAAAAGCAAAAAAAATAAAAAATAAAAAAATAAAACTTTATGAGAGCACTGCAGAATGCAATCCTGTTTCTGGTTAATGTATTACATTGGAATAATTTGTTGAAATAATAATGGAATAAATTGAATTTAACCAAGGAAAATGGTGTTAAGTAGAACTATACCACGTCCCTTTAGTACAACTGATATTGAACTGGGCTTAATAAGTGAAAAAAGAAAGGGATAAATAATGATATGTTATTTTCTTTTTGTTCTAAAAGGAATATTTGCAAAAGTGCCATTTTAATGTACATAATCACTTTAAGCTAAGTTAAATGAGCTTAAGTAAAACATAAATTTAAAAATTTCAGGGGCGCCTGGGTGGCTCAGTTGGTTAAGCCTCCGACTTCGGCTCAGGTCATGAGCTCACGTTCGTGGGTTCGAGCCCCGCGTCGGGCTCTGTGCTGACAGCTCAGAGCCTGGAGCCTGCTTTGGATTCTGTGTTTCCCTCTCTCTCTGCCCCTTCCCTGCTCATGCTCTGTCTCTCTCTGTCTCAAAAATAAATAAAAACATTAAAAATTAAAAAAAATTCATTAAAAAGCCCATACTACTAAATTGATCTACAGATTTAATGCAATCCCTATCAAAACTCCAATGGCATTTTTCACAGAAATAAAAAATGTCTATATTTGTATGGAATCACAAAAGTCCCTCAATAGTCAGAGCATACTTGTGAAAGATGAATGGACCTAGAAGCATCATATCTCTTGATTTCAAACTGTATAATAATCTACACTAATCAAAACAGTATGCTATTAGCATAAAAACAGACACCTAGATCAATGGAGCAGAATAAGGAGTCCGGAAATGAGTCCTTGCATTCACAATCAAATAATATTTGACAAAGAAGTTAAGAATACTCAATGGAGAAAATAGGGAAGATGGCAGAGGAATAGTAGGATCCTAGGCTCATCTTGTCCAATCAACTAGATAACTATCAAATCATTCTAAATATCCCAGAAATCAACTTGAAGACTGACGGAACAAATTCCACAACTAAAGGGAGAGAAGAAGTCACATTGAAGAAGATAGGAAGTGCAGAGATATAGTTTAGGGAAGAATTGGATTGCAGATACTGTGCAGGGAAGGGAGCCATGGTTTTAGAAAAAGGAGTGTGCACGCACGCGAGCGTGCGAGAGAAACACAGGAACACACAGGGGAATGCCCAAGAACATTTCTCCAAAGCCATTGACTGGGAAAAGGAGAGGGGCTGATTTTCAAAAGTTCTTCTAATCACCAGGGCTTAAAGATGGGAGTCTTAAAGATCAGAGGGCTTGACTGAGAAAAAGCCTTAAGGGCATTACCATATTCCTGGAGAAAAGGCAGGCAAATGAAACTGGGGCATGGAAACAGGGATCTGAAGAATGCCTGGGGAACATAGGGGATAGATAATTCACTGTTCTCTGAATGCTTCCATGAGAGGCAACATTCACAGAGACACCTTTCTGGGGACAAAGGAGGTGACTGACAGCATTTCCCTGGCCTGACTCTCAGCATAAACACAGAGACACCTGCTGGAAAAATCTCAGTCCAGTCACTGGGTGCCTAAACTGCTTAAACCAAGTCCCACGCCCCTTTGCTCTGGCACAATTGCCCTTCTCAGTCAAGATTGCCTCAGGCCCACCACAGTGGGTCTTTTCCACAGAAGAACGGCAGAAATCCATGCCCACACCACATTTCCCAACCAAAGAGCTCAGCAGAGCTTAGGTTCTAGTGGAAGTAGTATCAGACTAATTTAACAAGCAGACCAGAGGACACCTAGAAAACCCCATTCTGGCGAAGGACCTAACACTGCCCAGAGTAGGCAAGGAGAGCCACTGCAGACCACTGGCTTGAGGATAGAGCAGCCAAAACACAACAGCAAAGCAAATGCAACACACAACAGAGACACTCCCCGAAGTATGAGACCCTGGACACTATATGACCTCTTCTTCATAAAGCCATAACTCACAGGAGCAGGACACATAACAGGCTTTTCTAAAATGCAAAAGAAGGCATAGACTGAGACAAAATGCCAAGATGGAAGAATTCATCCCAAATAAAACAACAAGATAAGATCACTCTCTGATGTATAAGTAAAACATATATAAGTAATATGCCTGATGGAGAATTTAAAGCAACAATTACAAGGATACTAGCTGGGCTTGAGAAAAGAATGGAAGGTTTCAGTGAGACTCTTACCAATGAGATTAAAAGGGTTAAAACATCAATAAGAGATGATGAGAACAATAACTGAGATTGGATACAGGCTTAATCCAAGGAGCACAAGGCTGGAAGAAGCAGGGGAATGAATTAATAATATAGAAGACAAAATAATGGAAAATACTGATGCTGAATAAAAAAGAGAAGGAAGAACTTTGGAACAAAAGAATAGACTTATGGAAGTTTGTGACTTCATCAAATGTAATAACATTCACATTACAGGAGTTTCAGAAGGAGAATAGAGAGGAAAGGGGGCAGACAGATAATTTGAGGAACTAATATCTGAAAACTTTCCTAATCTGGGGTAGGAAACAGACATATCCAGATCCAGGAAGCACAGAGAACTCTTATCAAAATCACAAAAGCAGGCCAAAACCAAGTCATATTCTAATCAAACTTGGAAAATATAGTGATAAAGAAAAAATCCTAAAAGCAACAAGGCAAAAGAAGTCTTAAATTTACAAGGAAAGATCAATAATATTTGCAGCAGATCTTTCTACAGAAACTTGGCAAGCAAAAAGGGAGTGGCATGAAATGTTCAACATGCTGAATGGGACAAATCTTCAGCCAAGAATACTCTACCCAAAGGATATCATTCATAATAGAAGGAGAGATAGTTTCCCATAAAAACAAAAACTAAAAGAAGTTCATGTCCACTAAACCAGCCCTGCAAGAAATATTAAAGGGGACTCTTTGAGTGGAAAGTAAAGAACAAAAGTGACAATGACAAGAAAGTAACAGAGAAAAACTCCATAAATAATGACAAAACAAGTAATACAATGGCACTAAATACATATGTATCAATAATTACTCTGAATTTCAATACACTAAATGCTTCATTCAAAAGACATAGGGTGTCAGAATGGATATAAAAAACAAGACCATCAATATACTGTCTACAAGAGACTCATTTTATTTTTATTTTTTAAATATTTATTTATTTATTTTGAGAAAAACAATGTGGGTGGGGGAGGGGCAGAGACAGGAGGAGAGAAAGAATCCCAAGCAGGCTCCACTCTGTCAGTGCAGAACCGATGTGGGGCTTGATCTCACGAACCATGCCCAGGTGCCTCAAGACTCATTTTAGACCTAAAGACACCTGCACATTGAAAATGAAGGGATGGTAGAGCACCTGGGAGGCTCAGTTGGTTATGTGTCTTACTTCAACTCAGGTCATAATCTCACTGTTGGTGAGTTTGTTTCCCGCATCAGGGTCCGTGCAGACAGCTCAGAGCCTGGAGTTTGCTTTAGATTCTGTGTCTTCTTCTCTCTCTGCCTCTCTCTCTCTCTCTCTCTCAAAAATAAAAATAAACATTAAATAAAAGGAAATTAGGGTATGAAGATACATTTATCATGTCAAAAAATGTCAAAAGAAAGCCAGAGTAGCAATAATTATATCAGACAAACTAGACTTTAAAACGAAAGCTGTAACAAGAGATGGAGAAAGGCATTATATTATAATAAAGGGGACTATCCAACAAGAAGATCTAACAATTGTAAATATATATGCACCCAACATGAGACCACCCAAATATATAGAACAATTAATAACAAGCATAAAGGAAAACATAGACAATAATAAAACAATAGTAAGGGAGTTTAACACCCAAATTATATCAATGAACAGATCAGGAAAGCAGAAAATCAACAAGTAAACAATAGCTTTGAATGACACAGAAGGACTTAACAGATATTGAGAACATTCCATCCTAAAGCAGCAGAATACATAATCTTTTCAAGTGAACATGGGACATTTTCCAGAATACATTACATACTACATCATAAATCAGGCCTCAATATGTACATAAAGATTGAGATCATACTATGCCTGTTTTCTTACCACAATGCTCTGAAAGTTGAAGTCAAACATAAGAAAAAATTTGGAAAGCACACAAATACATTGAGGTCAAACAACATGTTACTAAACGATACATGGGTGAACCAGGAAAAGAAGAAATTAGAAAGTACATGAAAGCAAATGAAAAGGAAAACACAATGCTCCAAAACCTGTGCAATGCAGCAAATGCAGTCCTAAGAAGGAAGAGGGAAGTATATAACAATACAGGACTATCTCAAGAAGAAGAAATATATCAAATAAACAACCTAACTTTACAACTAAAGGAACTAGAAAAGGAATATCAAACGAGGCCTAAAGCCAGCAGAAGGAGGGAAATAATAAAAAATTAGAGTAGAAATAAATGATATAGACTAAAAAACAATAAGACAGATTAATGAAACCAGGAGTCATTTCTTTGAAAAAATTAATAAATTTGATTAACCCCTTTTCATACTTGTCAAAATGAAAAGAGAAACACTGAAATAAGTAAAATTACAAATGAGGACAAATCACAACCAACACAACAGAAATACAAATTATATGAGAATATTATGAAAACCTATACACCAAAAAATTGGACAACCTGGAAGAAACGGTAAATTCCTAGAAATATATAAACCACCAAAACTGAAAGAGGAAAAAATACAAAACTTGAACAGAGTGATAACCAGCAAGGAAATTGAATTAGTAATCAAAAATCTTGCAACAACCAAAACTCAGGGCCAGATGGCTTCACAGGTAAATTTTACCAAATATTAAAAGAAGAGTTAATACCTATTCTTTTCAAATTCTTTCAAAAACTAGAAATGGAAGGAAAACTTCCAAATTCATTCTAGGAGGCCAGGATTATCATTACACCAATACCAATAACGACTCCACTGAAAGAGAAAACTACAGGCCAATATCCCTGAAGAACATAGACTCAAAAATTCTTAATGAAATACTAGTAAATGAAATCCAACAGTACATTAAAAGAACCGTTCACCATGATCAGGTGGGATTTATTCATGGCTGCAAATGTGGTTCGATACTCGTAAATGAATCAATGTGATAAACCATATTAATAAAAGAAATGATAACAATATGATCCTCTCAATAGATGCAGAAATAGCATTTGACAAAGTACGAAATTCATTCATGATAAAAAATACTTAACAAAGTAGTTTTAGAGGAACATACCTCAACATGGAGGCTAAATATGAAAAACCCAGAGCTAACATCATTTTCAATGGGGAAAGTATGAGAGCTTTCCCTCCATGCCCAGGAATACGATAAGGATGTTCATTCTCTCCACTATTATTTAAAATAGTATTGACAGTCCTTGCTACAGCAATCAGACAACAAAAAGAAATAAAAGGAGAGTAGATTAAAAGTAGGAGGTGGACACTGTGCCTGCCTCCTCCCTCAAACACAGCTAGATAAATATCAAATCATTATGAACACCCAAGAAATCAATCTGATGACTGGGGCTCCAGAGACATGATTTGGTGGAGAAAAGGATCACAGGTGCTGCAGAGGGGAGTGATCCCTGATTACAGAAAGAGGAGAGAGAGAGAGAGAGAGAATGCGAGAGAGAGAATGAGAGAGAGAAAGAAAGCAGCACACAGGGGATCACACAAGAAAAACGCTTCCCCAGAACCATTGACTGGGAAAACAAGAGGGGCTAATTATCTTGAGGTTTTAAACCAGCGAATGGAGCTCAAAAACTGGAGTTTTATTTTTTATTTTTAAAAAAATTTTTTAACGTTTATTCAGTTTTGAGAGACAGATAGAGACAGAGCATGAGCAGGGGAGGGGCAGAGAGAGAAGGGGACACAGAATCCGAAGCAGGCTCCAGGCTCCAGGCTGTCAGCACAGAGCCCGACACAGGGCTTGAACTCAAGAACTGTGAGATCATGACCTAAGCCAGTCGGACACTTAACTGACTGAGCCACTCAGGCGCCCCAAAAACTGGAGTTTGAGAAGTCCATGTTCAGGCCTGTGTGGAGCCCAGTGGGTGCTATGGTGCCCTTGTGGAGGCGGAGGGCAGAGCCAGAGAACCAAATGGTGTGATCTGGGCATCCCCTGGGACACACTGGGAGAGATGTTTCCCCCTTCTTTGAGTGCATCTGGGAGAGGTGGCATTGCCTTCCATGGGACAAAAGAGTCAACAGGCATCATTGCACTCCCCTGCCCCTTCAGGATAGGGGCAAAGACACCTACTTAAGGTGGCTAACCTGGACTCAGGCTTTTTGCTGTGTTTTATTCTAAACTCCAAGCTCTGGTACGTTGGTATGACTGCCCTTCTAGGACAAACCAGCACCAATCCCAGCACAGTGAAATCTTCCCCTAGAGGAACAATGCGGATTGCCACCATGCTGTCTCTTTAAAGTTTGGAGTTTTGAAACTCATCTGGCATGCCTGAGATAAAACACAGGTGCACTGTATTGTGTGGCCAGGAGACGCATGGGACACAGACAGGGTAAGGGCAGGGATCTGAGGGACGTTTGGGAAACACAAGTGGAGGTTGTTCATTCTCTTGTAAGGAGTTTCCAGAAATCAGTGGGTGCCAACTCCTAGCTCTGGTGATGAGGAAAAGGGCTGGTGCCATTTTTATCCCCCACCTATCAGCATGGGCTGACTTCAGTGAGCAGAACAGTGCCAACAGTGCAAGCCTGAGCAGCTTATACCAAGTCCCTCCCTTCACTCTGCAGGTGCTTCTTTAGTAGGGCACTTGTGCATGCAAACCAGAGCAGCAGGCTTCTCCACTAGAAGACCAGCACAAACCCCTTGCAGGCACCAAAGCTACTGACCATAGAGTGCTGGAAAGCTTTAGCACTAGTGGAAATAATATCAGGCTTCTTTTGACAGGCAGACCAGAGCACAACCATTTAAAACTCTCCACACACTGGACAAGGTCCAAATACCCTCCACAGCAGACAAGAAGAAACTCTGCAGAAGACTAACCTGAGGGAAAGTGCAGCCAAAACACAGCAGCAGAGTGCACACAGCATACACCAGAAACACATTCTGAAGCGTCAAGATGTGGACAGTATATGACCTTTTCTTAATAAAGCCATTACTCTTAGGAGCAGGGAACATAACAGGCTTTCCTAACACAGAGAAGAAGACAGAGACCTAGACAAAATGCCAACACGGAGAAATCCGCCTCAAAAGAAAATAGCAAGAAAAGGTCACAGCCAGGGATCTAACTGAAACTGACATAAGTAATATGTGTGATCAAAAATTTTAAAACAACAATCATAAGGATATGAACTGGGCTTCAAAAAAGCATAGAAGCCACCAGGGAGTCCGTTACCAGAGAGATCAAAGGCCTAAAAATGAGTCAGGCTGGGATTCAAACTGGCTGGATGTAGTGACCAGAAAGATGGAATAAGTAGAGGAATGAATAAGTGACAGAAGATAAGAATATGGAAAATACTGAAGCTGAAACAAAGATGGAAAGAAAAATATTGGATCAGGAATTTAGACTTAAGAAACTCAGTGACTCCATAAAGCGTAATAACATTCATATCATAGCAGTCCCAGAAGAAGAAGGGAGGGGGAAAAGGGCAGAAGGTGTATTTGAGCAAATTATATCTGGAAACTTCCATAATCTGGAGAAGGAGACACAGAAAACTCCCCAAAAAATCCACAAAAGCTGACCCAACCAAGACATATCAGAAAAATTTGCAAAACACAGGGATAAGGAAAAGTCCTGAAATCAACAGAGAAAAAGAAATCAGTAAACTATAAGGGAAAACAAATAAAGGTTGAAGATATCTCCACAGAAAGTTGACTGGTAACAAGTGAATGGCATGATATATTTAATGTGCTGAGGGGAAAAGATATGCAGCAAAAATACTCTATCCAGCAAGGCTGTCATTTAGAATAGAAGGACAGATAAAGAGTTTCCCAGAAAAACAAAAATAAAGGAGTTTGTGACCACTAAACCAGCCCAGCAGAAATATTAAAGGGGACTCTTTAAGTGGGGGAAAAAAGACCAAAAGCAACAAAGACTAGAAAGAACCAGAGAAAATCTCCAGAAGCAATGACTTTTCAGGTAATACAATGGCACTAAATTCGTATCTATCAATAATCACTCTGAATGTAAATGGACTATGCTCCAATTAAAAGACATACAGTATCAGAATGGATTAAAAACAAAACCCATATATATGAGGCTACAGGAGACTCATTCTAGACCTAATGACATCTGCAGATGAGAGTGATGGGACAGAGATCTATTTATCATGTCAATGGACTTCAAAAGAAAGTTGGAGTAGTCATATTTATATCACACAAACTAGATTTCATTTATTTCTTTGAATTTTTTTAATATTTCAAGTTTTTATTTAAATTCAAGTTATATATAGTGCAGTAACAGTTTCAGGAGTAGAATTGATTCATCACTTACATGTAACACCCAGTGCACATCACAAGTACTCTCCAAATACCTATCATACATAGCCCATCCCCCAGCCCACCTCCCCTTCAGAAACCCTCAGTATGTTTTCATAGTTAAGTCTCTTTTATGGTGTGCCTCCCTTTCTTTTTTCTTACCCTCGTGTTTTTCTGTTTAGTTTCTTAAATTCCACATATTAGTGAAATAATACGGTATTTTTCTTTCTCTGATTTGTTTCACTTAACATAATAAACCCTCTCTCCATCCACATCATTGCAAATGGCAAGATTTCATTTTTTTGATGGCTGAGTAATATTCTGTTGTTTGTATGTATATACACTTCTTCTTCAACAGCGGATTCAACAGCAGATGAAAATTTGGGCTCTTTTCATAACGCTATTGCTGATAATGCTGCTTATAAATATTGAGGTGTATGTGCCCCTTTGAATCAGTATTTTTGTGTCCTTTGTGTTAATACCTACTAGTAAAATTTCTGGGTACTAGGTTAATTCTATTTTTAACTTTTTGAAGAAACTCCGTACTTTTTCCAGAGTGGCTGCATAAGTCTGCATTCCCACCAACAGTGTAAGGATGCATTCTCTGCATCCTCACCACATCTATTGTTTCCTGTGTTGTTTTTAGCCATTCTGACATGTGTGAGGTGGTACCTCACCATAGTTTCGTTTTATTTTTTCCTGATTGTGAGTGATGTTGGGCATCTTTTCTTGTGTCTCTTAGCAATTTGTATATCTTCTTTGGAAAAGTGTCTATTCATGTCTTCTGCTCATTTATTAACGGGATTATTTGTTTTTTTTTTTTTTTGGGTGTTCAGTTTGATAAGTTCTTTATAGATTTTGGATCTATACCTTTATCACATTTGTCATTTGCAAACACCTTCTACCATTCTGTAGGTTTTCTTTCAGTTTTGTTGTTTCCCTCACCACGCAGATTTTTCTCTTGATGAACTTCCAACAGTATATTTTTGCTTATGTTTCCCTTGCCTCCAGAGACATGTCTATAAGAAGTTGGTATGGCCAAGGTCAAAGAAGTAGCTGCCTGTCTTCTCCTCTAGAATTTGATGGTTTCCTGACTTACATTTAGGCCTTCCATCTATTTTTAGTTCATTTTTTTGTATGGTGTAAAAAGGTGGTTCAGTTTCATTCTTCTGCAAGTTGCTGCCCAGTTTTCTCAACACCATTTGTTGAAGAGACTGTCTTTTTTCCATTGGATATTTTTTTCCTGCTTTGTCCAAGATCAGTTGACAATATAGGTGGGGGTACATTTATGGGTTTTCTATCTTCTGCCATTGATCTCTGTGTCTGTTTTTGTGCCAGTTCAGTATTGTCTTTATGACTACAGCTTGTAATATAGCTTCACGTCTGGGGACACCTGGGTGACTCAGTCAGTTGAGCATGTGACTTTTGATTTTTGCTCATGTCTTGATCCCAGGGTCATGGGAACCAGCCCCATACCA
Source organism: Cryptoprocta ferox (assembly GCA_028646485.1). Classification (NCBI taxonomy): domain Eukaryota; kingdom Metazoa; phylum Chordata; class Mammalia; order Carnivora; family Eupleridae; genus Cryptoprocta; species Cryptoprocta ferox. The sequence continues at coordinate 47,908,758 of CM053579.1, forward strand.
GACTCCTTGCTGAGCAGGGCGTGTGCTCAAGATTCTCCCTTTTTTCCTCTGCCCTCCTCCCCCATTCTCTATTTCAAAAAAATATATATGTAGCTTGACATTTGGAATTGTTATGCCTCCAGATTTCTTTTTCAAGATTGCTTTGGCTCATCAGGGTCTTTGTGGTTCTATACAAATTTTAGAATGGATTGTTTTAGCTCTGTGAAGAATTCTGATGTTATTTTGATAAGGATTACATTAAATATGTATATTACTTTGGGTAGTATAGAAATTTTAGCAATACTTGTGATTCTAATCCATGAGCATGAAAAAATTTTCCATTTTTTTGTGTCTTCTTCAATTTATTTCATAAGCTTTCTATAGTTTTCAGTGTATAGATTCTTCACCTCTTTGGTTAGGTTTATTCCTAGGTATTTTATGGGTTTTGGTGCAATTGTAAACGGAATCAATTCCCTGATTTCTATTTCTGCTGCTTCAGTATTGGTGTATAGAAATGCAACCAATTTCTGTACATTGATTTTAAATCCAGCGATTTTCTGAATTTTTCTATCAGTTTTAGCAGTTTTTTGGTGGAGTCTTTTGTGTTTTCCACATAGAATAACATGTCTTCTGAAAGAGTGAAAGTTTGACTTCCTCCTTGCCTATTTGGATGCTGTTTTTTTTTCTTTGTGTTTTATGATTGCTGAGGTTAAAACTTCCAACACTATTTTAAACAACAGTGGTGAGAGTGAAATCCTTGTCATGCCCTGACCTTCTGGGTAAAGCTCTCAGTTTTTCCCCATTGAGGATATTAAATATGGGTCTTTTTTATGTGGCATTTATGATATTGAGGAATGTTCCTTCTATCTCTACTTTCTTGAGGGTTTTTATTAAGAAACGTTGCTTTATTTTGTTCAAATGCTTTCGCTGTATCTATTGAGAGGATCATGTGGTTCTTATACTTTCTTTTACTAATGTGACGTATCACATTGATTTGTGGATATTGAACCAGACCTGCATCACAGGAATAAATCCCACTTGATTGTGGTTGTGTACTTATTTCAATGTATTGGTTTGCTAGTATTTTGTTGAGAAATTTTGTATCCATGTTCATCAGGGAAATTGGTCTGTAGTTCTCCTTTTTAGTGGAGTCTTTCTCTGGTTTTGGAATCAAGGTAATCCTGGCCTCGTAGAATAAATTTGGAAGATTTTCTTCCATTTCTATTCTTTGGAACAGATTCAAAGGAATAGGTGTTAAATCTTCTTTAGAATTTCCCTGGAAACCCATCTGGCTCTTGACTCCTGTGTTTTGGGAGATTTTTAATTAGTAATTCAATTTCTATACTGTTTATGGGTCTGTTCAAATGTTCTATTTCTTCCTTTTTCACTTTTGGGAGTTTATGTTTCTAGAAATTTATCCATTTCTTCCAGATTGCCCCATTTGTTAGCCTATAATTGCTCATAATATTCTCTTATTATTTTTTGTATTTCTGCATTGTTGGTTATGGTCTCACCTCTTTCATTCGTGATTTTATTTATTTGGGTCCTTTACTTTTTCTTTTTGATCAGTATGCCTAGGGGCTTATCAATTTTGTTATTTTTTTAATTAAAAATTTTTCTTCTAGGATCCCTCCCATGACCCTCAGGAAAAAAAATTAATGTTTTTATTTATTTTTGAGAGAGAGAGAGAGACAGAGTGTGAGCAGGGGATGAAGAGAGAGAGAGGGAGACACAGAATCTGAAGCAGGCTGGAGGCTCTGAGCTGTCAGCACAGAGCCCAATGTGGGGCTTGAAATTGTGTACCATGAGATCATGACCTGAGATAAAGTCAGACACTCAATCGACTGAGCCACCCAGGTGCATCCATCTTGTTAATTCTTTCAAGGACCAGCTCCTGGTTTCATTGATCTGTTCTACTGTTGTTGTTGTTTTTTCAATAGCATTGATTTCTGCTCTAAACTTTATTATTTTCCTTCTTCTACTGGTTTTGGGCTTTATTTGCTGTTCTTTTTCCAGGTCTTTTAGGAGTACGGTTAAGTTGTGTAATTGAGACCTTTCTTCCTTCGTTAGGAAGGCCCTGATAGCTATATACTTCTCTCTTATGATTGCCTTTACTATATCCCAGAAGTTTTGGGCTGTCATGTTTTCATTTTTATTGGCTTCCATACACTTTTTAATTTCTTCTTTAACTTCTTGGTTAAGTCATTCATTCTTTAGTAAGATGTTCTTTAAAATCTCCAAGTATTCATGGTATTTCCAAACTTTTTCTTGGGGTTGATTTCGAGTATCATAGCATTGTGCTCTGAAAATATGCAAGGTACGATCTCAATTTTTTGTACTTGTTGAGGGCTGATTTTTCCTAGTATGTGATCTATTCTAAGAATGTTCCATGTGAACTCAAGAAGAATGTGTATTCTGCTGCTTTATGATGAAATTCTTCTGATTATATCTGTGAAGTCCATCTGGTCCAGTGTGTCATTAAAAGTGATTGTTTCCATGTTGATTTTTCTGCTTGGATGATTTTTCCATTGCTGTAAGTGGGGTGTTTAAGACCACTACCAGCCTGATGTTATCAATGTGTTTCTTTGTGTTTGTGATTAATTGATTTATATATTGTGGAGCTCCACGTTGGGGGCATAAATATTTACAATTGTTAGATCTTCTTGGTGGATATCCCCCTTAATTATGATATAATGCACTTCTTCATCCTTTGTTTCAGCCTTTATTTTGAAATCTAGTTTGTTTAATATAAATATGGTACTCCAGCTTTTTTGTTGAGGACCATTAGCATGATAGATGATTCTCCATCTCATTAGTTTCAATCTGAAAGTCTCTTTAGGTCTGAAATGGGTCCCTTGGAAGCAGTATATACATGGGTCTTGTTTTCTTATCCATTACGATACCCTATGTCTTTTGATGAAGAGGTTAGTTCACTGACATTCAGAATGTGTACTGAAAGATATGAATTTAGTGCCATTTTGTTGTCTGTAGACTTGGAGTTTCTGGTGGTGTTCTCCGTGCCTTTCTAGTCTTTGTTGCCTTTGGACTTTTTTTATTTTGCTTCATTTTTACTCCACTCAAAGACTTCCCCTTAAAATTTCTTGCAGAGCTGATTTAGCAGTCACAAAGTCCTTTAATTTTTGTTTGTCTAGGAAACTCTTTATCTCTACTTCTATTTTGAATGATGGCCTTGCTGCATAAAGATTTCTTGGCTGCATATTTTTCCCATTCAGCACGTTGAATATATCCTGCCACTCCTTTCTGTCCTGCCAAGTTTCTGTGGATAAGTCTGCTGTGAACCTGATCTGTATTCTCTTATAGGTTAAGGACTTTTTGTCCCCTTATTGCTTTCATAATTCCTTCCTTGTCTGTGTATTTTGTGAATTTGACTATGATATGCCTTGTTGATGGTCGGTTTTTGTTGAATCTAATGGGAGCTCTCGATGTTTCTTCAATTTTGATGTCTGTGTCCTTCCCAGATTAGTTTTCCACTATAATTTGCTCACATAAACCTTCTGCCCCTTTTTCTCTCTCATAATTTTCTGGGACTCCTATGATTTAGATGTCATTCCTTTTTAATGAGTCACTGTGACTCATTAAAGTCATCGAAGTGACTTTTAATGAGTCACTTCGATGAGTCATATGACGCATCGAAGTCATATGCGTTTGCTTCCCTCTTTTTTTCTGCTTCATTATTCTCCATAATTCTGTCTTCTATACTGCTGATTTGCTGCTCTGTTTCATCCATCCTTGCCACTGTAGCATCCATTGAAGATTGCATCTAAGTTATAACACTTTTTATTTTGTCCTGACTAGATGTTACTTCTTTTATCTCTGCAGAAATCAATTCTATGCTTTTTTCAACCCTAACTAATATTCTTATCATGGTTCTAAATTCTAGTTCAGACATCTTGTTTATATCTGTATTGATTAAGCCCCTGGCTGCCATTTTTGTGTTCCTTCTTTTGGGGTGTATTCCTTAATTGTTTCAGGTTAAAGGAAGGAAAAAAATTACTAAAATAAATAGTTAAAATTAAACTATTAAAAACAAAACAAAAAAATCAAGTAAGGGAAACTAGATCTTAGGTGTATTTTGATCTGCCTATTCAAATAAGTTTGATAGAATAGAGAAAAAAAGGGAAAGAGAAGAAAGAAAAGAATAAGAAAAACTTTACATTGAAAAAATTTATATGATAAAATAGAATAAAATGAAATAAAGAAAATAAATAGAATAAAAATTAAAACAAAATAAAAATATAATAAAAATAAGAAACACTAAAAAAGAAAATAAAAGTAAAATTTTCTCTTTCTGTATCCATGAAAAAGAAAAATCATATGATTCTGTTGATAGATGCAGAAAAAGCATTTGACAAAATACAGCATCCTTTCTTAATGAAAACCCTTGAGAAAGTCGGGATAGAAGGAACTTGCTTAAACATTATAAAACCCATCTATGAAAAGCCCACAGCTAATACCATCCTCAATGGGGAAAAACTGAGAGCTTTCCCCCTGAGATCAGGAACATGACAGGGACGTCCTCTCTCACCACTGTTGTTTAACATAGTGCTGGAAGTCCTAGCATCAGCAATCAGACAACAACAGGAAATAAAAGGCATCAGAATCGGCAAAGATGAAGTCAAACTTTCACTTTTCGCAGATGACATGATACTCTACATGGAGAACCCGATCAACTCCACCAGAAGCCTATTAGAACTGATCCAGGAATTCAGCAAAGTCGCAGGGTACAAAATCAACATACAGAAATCGGTTGCATTTTTATACACCAATAATAAAGCAACAGAAAGAG
>CM053579.1:47914043-47931323 GCA_028646485.1 Cryptoprocta ferox
ATCTTGATGAGGTCCCAATAGTTCATTTTTGCTCTTGATTCCCTTGCCTTTGAGGATGTCTCGAGTAAGAAATTGCTTCGGCGGAGCTCAAGGAGGTTGTTTCCTGCTTTCTCCTCTAAGGTTTTGGTGGTTTCCTGTCTCACATTCAGGTCCTTCATCCATTTTGAGTTTATTTTTGTGTATGTGTAAGAAAGTGATCTAGTTTCCTTCTTTTGCATGTTGCTGTCCAATTCTCCCAGCACCACCTGTTAAAGAGGCTGTCTTTTTTCCATTGGATACTCTTTCGTGCTTTGTCAAAGATTAATTGGCCATACATTTATGGGTCCAATTCTGAGTTCTCTATTCTATTCCATTGGTCTATGTGCCTGATTTAATGCCAATACCATACTGTCTTATTGACTACAGCTTTGTAGTAGAGTCTAAAGTCTGGGATTGTGATGCCTCCCGTTTTGGTTTTCTTCTACAATATGACTTTGGTTATTCGGGGTCTTTTGTGGTTCCATACAAATTTTAGGGTTGTTTGTTCTAGCTTTGAGAAGAATGCTGGTGCAATTTTGATTGGGATTGCATTGAATGTGTAGGTTGCTTTCGGTAGTATTGGCATTTTAACAATATTTATTCTTCTGATCCATGACAATGGAATATTTTTCCATTTCTTTGTGTCATCTTCAATTTCCTTCCTAAGTTTTCTATAGTTCTCATCACACAGATCTTTTACAACTTCTCGTTTATTCCTGGGTATTTTATAGTTTTCTGTGCAATTGTGAATGGGATCAGTTTCTTGATTTCTTTTTCTGTTGCTTCCTTATTGGTGTATAAAAATACAACTGATTTCTGTACATTGATTTTGAACCCTGCGACTTTGCTGAATTCATGGATCAGTTTTCGTAGGCTTCTGGTGGAGTCTGTCAGGTTTTCCATGTAGAGTATCATGTCATCTGTGAAAAGTAAAAGTTTGACTTTATCTTTGCCAATTCTGATGCCTTTTATTTCCTTTTGTTGTCTGATTGCTGATGCTAGGACTTCCAGCACTATATTAAACAACAGTGGTGAGAGTGGACATCCTTGTCATGTTCCTGATCTCAGGGGGAAAACTCTCAGTTTTTCCTCATTGAGGATGATATTAGCTGTGGGCTTTGCATAAATGGCTTTTATGATGTTTAAGTAAGTTCCTTCTATCCCGACTTTCTCGAGGGTTTTTATTAAGAAAAGATGCTGTATTTTGTCAAAAGCTTTTTCTGCCTCTATCGAGAGGATCATATGGTTTTTATCTTTTCTTTTGTTAACATGACGTATCACATTGATGGATTTGCGAATATTGAACGAGCCCTGTAACCCAGGAATGAATCCCACCTGATCATGGTGAATAATTCTTTGTATATGCTGTTGAATTCGATTTACTAGTATCTTGTTGAGGGTTTTTCCATCCATATTTATCAGGGATATTGGCCTGTGGTTCTCTTTTTTTGCTGGGTCTCTCTCTGGTTCGGGAATCAAAGTGATGCTGGCTTCGTAGAATGAGTCCACAAGTTTTCCTTCCATTTCTATATTTTGGAATAACTTGAGAAGAATGGGTATTAACTTGATTTAAATGTCTGGTAGAATTCCTCAGGGAAGCCATCTGGTTCAGGGCTCTTATTTGTTGGGAGATTTTTGAGAACTGATTCAATTTCCTCACTAGTTATGGGTCTGTTCAGATTTTCTATCTCTTCCCATTTGAATTTTGGAAGTGTGTGTGCTTTGAGGAATTTGTCCATTTCTTCTAGGTTGTCCATTTTCTTGGCATATAATTTTTCATAGTATTCCCTGATAACTGCATGTATTTCTGAGGGATTGGTTGTAATAAATCCATTTTCATTCGTGATTTTGTCTATTTGGGTGCTCTCTCTTTTCTTTTTGAGAAACCTGGCTAGAGGTTTATCTATTTTGTTTGTTTTTTTTTAAAAAAACCAACTCTTGGTTTCCTTGATATGTTCAACTGTCTTTTTGGATTCTATATTGTTTATTTCTGTCATGATCTTTATTATTTCTCTTCTTCTGCTGGTTTTGGTGTGTTCTTGCTACTCTGCTTCTAGTTCCTTTACGTTTGCTGTTAGATATTGTATTTGCCTCTTTTCTAGTTTCTTGAGATAGGCCTGGATTGCAATGTACTTTCTCTTAGGACTGACTTTGCTGCATCACAAAGAGTTTGGATTGTTGTGTTTTCATTTTCATTTGTTTCCACATATTTTTTAATTTCTTCTCTACATTTCTGTTTGGCCCATTTGTTCATTATTAGGGTGTTCTTTAACCTCCATGTTTTTTGAAGGTTTTCCGGATATTTTTCTGTGATTGATTTCAAGTTTTGTAGCATTGTGATCTGAAAGTGTGCATGGTATGATCCCAATTCTTTTATATTTTGAGGGCTGCTTTATGACCCAACATGTGGTATATCTTGGAGAATGTTCCATGTGCACTTGAGAGGAAAGTGCATCCATAGCTTTAGGATGTAGAGTTCCTAATATATTTGTCAAGTCCATCTGGTCCAATGTGTCGTTCAGGTCCTTTGTTTCTTTAGTGATTTTCTGTCTGGTTGATCTAACCATTGCTGTATGTGGAGTTTTAAAGTCCCCTGCAATTATCACATTCTTATCAATAAGATTGTTTCTGTTTGTGATTAATTGTTTTATGTATTTGGGTGCTGCTGAATTCGGTGTGTCGACAGTTCTCCATCCTCTCACATCAGTCTGAAGGTGTCATCATGTCTAAAATGAGTCTCTTGTAGACAGCAAATAGCTGGATCTTGTTTTTTTTTTTTTTTTATCCATTCTGCTACCCTGTGTCATTTGATTGGAGCATTCAGTCCATTTACATTCAGTGTTATTATTGAAAAATATGGGTTTAGAGTCCTTGTGTTAGCTATAGGATTCCTGCTTGTAGTGTTGTCTCTGGTACATTGTGGTGTCCATCACATTGAAGATTTACTGCCATTCCTTTCTGGCCTGCCAAGTTTCAGTAGATAGGTCTGCTACTACCCTGATGTGTCTCCCTTTGTATGTTAAGGCCCGTTTATCCCTAGCTGCTTTCAGAATTCTCTTTTTATCCTTATATTTTGCCAGTTTCACTATGATATGTCATGCAGAAGATCAATTCAAGTTACGTCTGAGGGGAGTTCTCTATTCCTCTTGGATTTCAGTGTCTGTTCCCTTCCCCAAATTTGGGAAGTTCTCGGCTATAATTTGTGCAAGTACCCCTTCAGCCCCTTTGTCTCTCTATTCTTCTTGTTCTGGAATTCCTATGATATGAACATTGTTCTCTTTGATTGTATCACTCAGTTCTCAAATTCTCTTTTTGTGCTCCTGGATCAATTTATCTTTTTCTCGGCTTCCTCTTTTTCTATAATTGTGTCTTCTAATTCACCTAGTCTCCTTTCTGCTTCTTTAGTCTGTGCAGTGGCCGCCTCCATTTTCTTATGCACACCATTTTTAGCATTTTCTAATTCATCATAACTATTTTTTAAGATCCCTAATCTTTGTAGCAATAGCATCTCTGCTGTCTTCTATGCCTTTTTCAACCCCAGCGATCAATTTTATGACAATTTTTCTAAATTCTTGGTCATAATCAGATATGTTGCTTATATCTGTTTTGACCAATTCTTTAGCTGTCATTTCTTCCTGGAATTTCTTTTGAGGAAAGTTCCTCCGTTTCATCATTTTGGATAGCTTTCTGTCTCTTGTAAGTTTTAAAAGCTTGTTATGTGCTCTGCACCTGTGAATACTACTATATTAAAGGAGGCTCATAGACTGTCCAAGGCCTTTCCAGTCAGAAAGTGTTCTTTTAATGGTGTCCCTTGGTCTCTTTTGTTGTGACTTTGTTTATTTTATTTCCCTTCTCTTAGTGATATTTGGGACACTCCACCATGTGTACTTTGGTTTGTGTCTTGAGGTAGCCCTGGAAAGGAACACAGACAGACTAACAAACAGGGAACAAAAGCATGCAAACGCACAAACAGATCAAACAAGCAAGCAACCTGAAAAAAAAAGAAGAAAAGAAAAAAGATTAAAAAAAAAAGAAACCCAGAAAACAGAAACAAAAACAGACAAAGGACAGTCTAAAAGCATAAAACCAGAAATCCCAGCTACAAATAAAGAGCAAGGTGGAGGCAGTGCTGATGGAAGAGCATATACAAAGAGAGAAATGACAAGGGCAGGGAGAAAGAGAGATTGAACATTGACCAGGCAGAGAGACTAAAAGGCTTAATTCAGAGAGAGAGAAAGGAGAATACGTCAGGAGCTGAGGAGAAAAAAACTAATGAAGATAATGTTACCCTGAGAAACTATATAGTCTGATTATATCAGAGAGAGAGAAAGGAAGGTAACAAAGGAGGTGTAGAACATGCATCAAGAGAATGGATTATATATGCCTGTTTAAGAAAACCTATAACTAGAATAACCAGTCCAGAGGAGGGGAGAGATAAGAATGAGATAAGGGAGAATATATATGAAGAGCAAGAATTGTTCTAGAGTTAATCACAGTAATGCATCACTGCTGGTCTTGGGGGAAGGGCTATTTCTGCAGCATCTATCTGGGCTCTGGTAAAAAGCAGCCACCCAGCGCTGATGTTTGTGGTTTGGTGTAGGCGGGTTTTGCCTCCACTGTGGGTTTCTCGATCAGCTGCTTAAGGCCCCGCCTTGGTGGTTGTGGGGAGAAAAATGGCAACCCGCCAGTCCCTTCTCAAATCAGGTGTTCCAAAACACTCCTTTGGGTCTGATCTCACTGTGCCACGGGTGCAGCCAAGGTGGGCCATGTTCTATGGCCCATACCTAGCTGCATTTCGAGCTCTTACTCCCTGCGCATTAATGATACTGCCTGAAATGTAATCCTGCAAGCCAGGGCACTTCCTACTAGGGGTCCGAGTAGGGGATGGCGCAGGGGACCGGTTCCTCCTGATGCCAACTGCGTCCCTTGCATACAGTCTATCCCACAGGAATTTCTGGGACCTGGGCACCTAGCACAAAGAAAGTTCCACAGTTAGAAGTGGGATCTCTCTCCAAAAGCCCTATGAGACTGTCTTCTCAGTGGACTATGTCTCTTTTCCTCCCAGACTCTTGCGGTTCAGAGTCCTTTGGCTTAAGCCTCTTTTATTGAGAGAAGCAGGCAGGAAGTATGGAACTCCCTATTTCTCTGTCATCTTGCCCCGGTACCTGTTAGGAGAATTTTTGATTACTTATTCAATTTCTTTGATGGTTATTGATCTGTTCAAGTTTTCTACTTCTGGGGCACCTGGATGGCTCAGTCTATTGAGCGTCTGACTGCAGCTCAAGTCATGATCTAACAATTTGTGGGTTTGAGCCCTGCATCGGGCTCTGTGCTGACAGCTCAGAGCCTGGAGCCTGCTTTGGATTCTGTGTCTCCCTCTCTCTGCTCCCCAGCTCATGCTCTCTCTGTGTCTCTCAAAAATAAATAAACATTTAAAAAATTTAAGTGTTCTACTTCTTCCTTTTTCAATTTGGTTAGTTTATATGTTTCTAGGAATTTATCCATTTCTTTCTGGTTGTCCAATATGTTGACACAGAGTTTTTCATAATATTCTCTTTTTTTTTTTTTTTTTTGTATTTCTATGGTGTTGGTTGTTATTTCCCCCCCTCTCATTTGTGATTTTATTTATTTGGATCCTTTTCTTTTAGGTAAATTTGGCTAGAGTTTTATAAAATTTATTAATTTTTTTCAAAGAACCAATTCCTGGTTTCATTGATCTGTTCTATTCTCTTTTATAGCTTCTATATCATTTTTTTTGGTGGTCTATTCTTTATTATTCCTTTCCTTAATCTGGCTTTAAGATTTGCTTGTTGTTCTTTTTCTAGCTCCCTTATGTGAAAAGTTGAATTATATATTTTAGATTTTTCTTGCTTCTTGAGGTAGGCCTGTATTGCTCTATACTCCCCTCTTAGGATCACTTTTGCTGCATCCCAAATGTTTTGAACCACTGTGTTTTCATTTTCATTTGTTTCCATGTATATTTTTATATTTTCTTTGATTTTGTGGTTGACCCATTCATTGTTTAGTAGCATGTTCTTTAACCTCCATGTATTTGTGGTCTTCCCAGAAATTTTCTTGTGGTGTATTTCAAGTTTCATAGTGATGTGGTCTGAAAAGGTTCATGGTGTGACTTCAACCTTTTTGTATTTGTTGTGGCCTGTTTTGTGACCTAATATGTGATCTGTTCTGGAGAATGTCCCATGTACACTTGGAAATAATTTATAATCTGTTGTTTTAGGTTGAAATTTTTCAAAAATACCTGTTAAGCCCATCTGATCCAGTATGTCTTTCAAAACAGTTGTTTCCTTATTTTTTTTCTGTTTAGATGTTCTGTCCATTGGTGTAAGTGGGGTGTTAAAGTCTCCTACTACTATAGTTTTATTATCCATTAGTTCCTTCATGTTTGTTATCAACTGTTTTGCATGTGTGGGGCTTCCCATGTAACGTACATAAATATTTCGAATTGTTCTTGGATTGTCCCCTTTATGGTTATATAATATCCTTATTTGTGTCTTGTTACAGTCTTTGTTTTAAAGTTTAGTTTATCCAATAGAACTATTGCTACTACCTTTCTTTTGACATACTTTTGTGGGATAAATGTTTCTCCATCCACTTGCTTTCAATCTACAGGTGCCTTTAAGTCTAAAATGAGTCTTTTGGGCCCCTGGATGGCTTAGTCAGATAAGTGTCTGACTCTTGATTTTGGCTCAGGTCATGATCCCACAGTTTGTGAGATTGAGCGCTGCATCAGGCTCTGTGCTGACAGCACAGAACCTACTTAGGATACTCTCTCTCCCCCTCTCTCTCTCTCTGCCCCTATCCTGCTTGTGTGCTCTGTATCACTTTTTCTCTCAAAATAAATAAATAATCTTAAAATAATAAATGAAATGAGTGTCTTGGAGGCAGAATATCGATGGGTCTTTTTTTTAATTATTACTGATTTTGAAATCCTATGTCTTTTTTTCTTCTTTTAAAGTTTTAATTTTAACTCTAGTTAGAAAACATAAAGTGTAATATTAGATTCTGGTGTACAATATAGTGAATCAACACTTCCATACAACACCCGGTACATATTGAAAGTGCAGTCCTTAATACTATCACCCTTTCTGACACCCTGTACTTTCGTTGGAACATTTAGTACATTCACAAAGTATTTATTTTTTCTGAATATAATTTATTGTGAAATTGGCTTACATACAACACCCAGTGCTCATCCCAACAAGTGCTTTCCTCAATGCCCATCATCCATTTTCCCCTTTCCCCCACACCCCCATCAACCCTCAGTTTGTTCTCTGTATTTAAGAATCTCTTGTGGTTTGTCTCCCTCCCTCTATGTTTGTAACTATTTTTCCCTTCCCTTCCCCCATGGCCTTCTGTTAAGTTTCTCAAGATCCACATATGAATGAAAACATATGATATCTGTCTTTTTCTGACTCACTTATTTCACTCAGCATAATACCTTCCAATTCCATCTACGTTGCTCCAAATGACATGATTTCATTCTTTCTCATTGCCAACCAGTATTCCATTGTATATATAAACCACATCTTCTTTATCCATTCATCAGTAGTTGATGGACATCTTGGTTCTTTCCATAATTGGGCTATTGTTGAGAGTACTGCTATAAACATTGGGGTACATGTGCCCCTATGCATCAGCACTCCTGTATCCCTTGGGTAAATTCCTAATAATGTTATTGCTGGGTCATAGGGTAGTTCTATTTTTATTTTTTTGAGGAACCTCCACACTGTTTTCCAGAGCAGTTGCACCAGTTTGCACTCCCACCAACAGTGTAAGAGGGATCCCATTTCTCTACATACTCACCAGCATCTGTAGTTTCCTGATTTGTTCATTTTAGCCACTCTGACCAGTGGGACATGGTATCTCAGTGTGGCCTTGATTTGTATTTCCTTGATGATAAGTGATGTTGAGCCTCGTTTCATGTGTCTGTTGGCCATCTGGATGTCTTCTTTGGAAAATTGTCTCTTCATGTCTTCTGCACATTTCTTCACTGGATTATTTGTTTATCGGGTGTGGAGCTTGGTAAGTTCTTTTATAGATTTTGGATACTAGCCAGTTGTCTGATATATCATTTGCGAATATCTTTTCCCATTCCGTTGGTTGCCTTTTGGTTTTGTTAATGGTTTTCTTTGCTGTGCAGAAGCTTTTTATCTTGATGAGGTCCCAATAGTTCATTTTTACTCTTGCCTTTGGAGATGTGTTGAGTAAGAAATTGCTGCGGCTGAGGTCAAGGAGGTTGTTTCCTGCTTTCTCCTCTAGGGTTTTGATGGTTTCCTGTCTCATATTCAGGTTCTTCATTTTGAGTTTATTATTGTGTATGGTGTAAGAAAGTGGTTTAGTTTCATTCTTCTGCATGTTGCTGTCCAGTTCTCCCAGCACCACCTGTTAAAGAGGCTGTCTTTTTTCCATTGGATACTCTTTCGTGCTTTGTCAAAGATTTATTGGCCATACATTTGTGGGTCCAGTTCTGGGTTCTCTATTCTATTCCATTGGTCTATGTGTCTGTTTTTGTGCCAGTACCATACTGTCTTGTGGATTACAGCTTTCTACTAGAGGCTAAAGTCTGGGATTGTGATGCCTCCCATTTTGGTTTTCTTCTACAATATGACTTTGGTTATTCGGGGTCTTTTGTGGTTCCATACAAATTAGGATTGTTTGTTCTAGCTTTGAGAAGAATGCTGGTACAATTGTGGTTAGAATTGCATTGAATGTGTAGATTGCTTTGGGCAGTATTAATATTTTAACACTATTCTTCTGATCCATGACAATGGAATACTTTTCCATTTCTTTGTGTCTTCTTCAATTTCCTTCTTAAGTTTTCTATAGTTTTCAGCATACAGATCTTTTACATCTTTGGTTAGGTTTATTCCTAGGTATTTTATGGTTTTTGGTGCAATTGTAAATGGGATCAGTTTATTTCTCTGTTGCTTCCTTATTGGTGTATAAAAATACAACTGATTTCTGTACATTGATTTTGAACCCTGCGACTTTGCTGAATTCATGGATCAGTTCTAGGAGACTTTTGGTGGAGTTGTTCGGGTTTTCCATGTAGAGTATCATGTCGTCTGCAAAAAGTGAAAGTTTGACTTCATCTTTGCCAATTCTCATGCCTTTCATTTCCTTTTGTTGTCTGATTGCTGATGCTAGGACTTCCAGCACTATGATAAACAACAGTGGTGAGAGTGGACATCCCTGTCGTGTTCCTGATCTCAGGGGGAAAGCTCTCAGGTTTTCCCCATTGAGGATGATATTAGCTGTGGGCTTTCATATATGGCTTTTATGATATTTAAGTAAGTTCCTTCTATCCCGACTTTCTCGAGGGTTTTTATTAAGAAAAGATGCTGTATTTTGTTAAATGCTTATTCTGCATGTATCAACAGGATCATATGGTTCTTAACCTTTCTTTTATTAATGTGATGTATCACATTGATTGATTTGTGAATATTGAGGCAACCCTGTACCCAGGAATGAATCCCACTTGATCCTGGTGGATAATTCTTTTTATATGCTATTGAATTCGATTTGCTAGTATCTTGTTGAGGATTTTTGCATCCATATTCATCAAGGATATTGGCCTGTAGTTCTTTTTTTGTGTGGGGTCTCTGTCTAGTTTGAGGATCAAAGTGATGCTGGCTTTGTAGAATGAGTCCAGACTTTTTCCTTCCATTTCTATGTTTTGGAACAGCTTGAAAAGAATGGGTATTATCTCTGATTTAAATGTCTGGTAGAATTCCCCAGGGAAGCCATCTTGTCCAGGGCTCTTATTTGTTGGGAGATTTTTTGATAACTGATTCAATTTCTTCACTAGTTATGGGTCTGTTCAAATTTTCTATTTCTTCATATTTAACTTTAGGTAGTGTGTGGGTGTGTAGCAAATTGTCCATTTTTTCCAGGTTGTCCTGAATGTTTTCTTATAGTTTTTCATATTATTCTTTGATAATTGCTTGTATTTCTGAGGGATTGATTGTGATAAATCCATTTTCATTCGTGATTTTATCTCTTTGGATCATTTCTGTTTTCTTTTTGAGATGTCTGGCTAGGGGGTTATCAATTTTGTTAATTTTTTAAAAAACCAACTCTTGGTTTCATTGATCTGTTCTACTTTTTTTATTCTATATTGTTTATTTCTGCTCTAATCTTTATTATTTCTCATCTTCTGCTTGGTTTAGGGATTCTTTGTTGTTCTGCTCCTATTTCCTTTAGGTGTGCTGTTAGATTTTGGTGGGGGGGATTTTTCTAGTTTCTTGAGATAGGCCTGGATTGCAATGTATTTTCCTCTTAGGACTGCCTTTTGCTGTATCCCAAAGGGTTTGGATTGTTGAGTTTTCATTTTCATCTGTTTCCATATATTTCCAAATTTCTTTTCTAATTGCCTCGTTGACCCATTTGTTCTTTAATAGGATATTTTTAACCTCCATTCATTTGGAGGTTTTCCAAATTTTTCCTGTGGTTGATTTCAAGTTTTATAGTACTGTGATCTGAAAGTTTGCACGATGTGATCTGAAAGTTTGCACGATATGATCTCAATTATTTTATATTTATGAAGGGCTGTTTTGTGACCCAGTATGTGATCTATCTTGGAGAATGTTCCATGTGCACTCAAGAAGAATGTGAATTCTGCTGCTTTAGGATTAAAAACTCTAAACATATCTGTCAAGTCCATATGGTCCAGTGTGTAATTCAGGGCCTTTGGTTCATTATTGATTTTTCTGCCCAAATGATTTGTCCATTGCTCTAAGTGGAGTATTAAAGTCCCCTGCAATTTCGACATTCTTAGCAATAAGAATGCTTAGGGGTGCCTGGGTGGCTCAGTTGGTTAAGTGTCTGACTTCGGCTCAGGTCATGATCTCCCGGTCCATGGGTTCGAGACCCACATCAGGCACTGTGCTAACATCTCAGAACCTGGAGCCTGCTTCGGATTCTGTGTTCCTTCTCTCTCTGCACCTTCCCCACTCATACTCTGTCTCTCTCTCTGAAAAATAAATAAACATTACAAAAATTAAAAAAAGAATGCTTATGTTTGTGATTGTTTTATATATTTATGTGCTCCTGTATTCAGTGCATAAACATTAATAATTGTTAGCACTTCTTGATGGATAGGTCCGGTAATTATTATATAATGCCCTTTTTCATCTCTTGTTACAGTCTTTAATTTTAAAGTCTAGTTTGTCTGATATACGTATGGGTACTCCAGCTTTCTTTTGACTTCCAGTAGCATGAAAGATGGTTCTTCATCCCCTCACTTTCAATCTAAAAGTGTCCTCAGTTCTAACATGGGTCTCTTGTAGACAGAAAATAGATCGGTCTTGTTTTTTTTATCCATTCTGATACCCCATGTCTTTTGATTGGAGCATTTAGTCCATTTACATTCAGTGTTATGATGGAAAGATATGGGTTTAGAGTCATTGTGTTATCTGTAGGTTTCATGCTTGTGATGTCTCTGGTCCTTTGTTTTCTTTGCAACACTCACAGAGTCCCCCTTAGGATCTCTTGTAGGGCTGGTTTAGTGGTGATGAATTCCTTCAGTTTTTGTTTGGTAAAACCTTTATATCTCCTTCTATTCTGAATGACAGAGTTGCTGGATAAAGGATTCTTGGCTACATATATTTCCTATTCAACACATTGAAAATTTCATGCCATTCCTTTCTGGCCTGCCACGTTTCAGTAGATAGGTCTGCTACTACCCTTATATATCTACCTTTGTAGTTTCAGGCCCATTTATCCCTAGCTGCTTTATGAATTCTGTCTTTATCTTTGTATTTTGCCAGTTTCACTATGATATATCATGCAGAAGATCGATTCAAGTTATGTCTGAAGGGAGTTCTCTGTGCCTCCTTTATTTCAATGTCTGTTTCCTTCCCCAGATTGGGGAAGTTCTCAGCTATGATTTGTTCAAGCACACCTTTGGCTCTGTTCTCTCTCTCTTCTTCTTATGGAACTCCTGTGATACGGATATTGTTCCATTCCATTGAATCACTTAGTTCTCTAATTCTCCCCTCGTGATTCAGAATTTTTTATCTCTCTTTTTCTCTGCTTCATCTGTTTTCATAATTTTATCTTCTATTTCACCTGTTCTCCCTTCTGCCTCTTCAGTTCTTGCTGTCACCGCCTCTAGTTTATTTTGCACCTCATTTACAGAATTTTTAAAGTCATCATGACTATTTTTTAGTTCTCTGATCTCTGTTTCAATAGATTCTCTACTTTCTTCTATGCCTTTTTCAAGTCCAGTGATTAATCTTATGACTATTATTCTAAATCTTGTTCTCTTATATTGTTTATTTCTATTTTGAACCATTCTTAGCTGTCATTTCTTCCTGGAATTTCTTTTGAGGAGAATTCTTTCATTTCATCATTTTGTCTAGTTTTCTGTCCCTTATATGTTTCAAAATCTTGTAATGCTCCCTGCACCTGTGAGCACCACTATATTAAAGAGGAGTCCTACAGTGTCCAGGGCCTGGCCTTTCAGTTGTTTTTGGAGAGTGTTACTTGCTTTCTGTTGTTGTGACTTTGGTTACTTTTATCTCTCTACTCGTAGTGTGGTTTGAACCCTCTACTAGGCGTGCTTTGATTTGTTCCTTGAAGTAGCCCTGGAAAGGAAAATAAACAAATAAAACACAAACTGAAAACAAAAACATGGAAACACACAAACAAGCAAAAAAACCCACACAAAAAAAACCCAGAAACACCAGGTGCAAGTAAACAACAGAGTGGAGGTGCTGCTGATGGAAGAGGCCCTATCCCATACAAAGAGAGAAATGACAGGGCAGGAAAAAAGAAAAAAAATAAAAATTAACCATACAGAGAAACTATACAGCTTAATCCAGAGAGAGAGAAAGGAAAATAATGAAGGATGCAGGGAAAAAGAAAAGAAAAGAATGTTGTCCAGACAGAGAAACTATACGGCTTAATCCAGAGAGAGAGAAAGGAGAATAAAAAGGGAGGTGTGGAACATGTATTAAGAGAATGGATTAAATATGTCTGCTTAACCCAAATCAACAACCAGAGTAACCAGACTTGAGGAGGGAAGATATAAGAAGGAGAAAAGAAAGGAAGAATATATCTATATGATAACAATTGTCCGAGAATTAAATCAGGCAATGCAACAGCGCTGGTCTGGAGGAGAGGGAATCTTGTTAGTCAGCTTCAATTCTGCTCTAGTAGATACACAGTTACCAGGTGCAGAGGGGTGTGGTTTGGTGTAGGCAGGTCCCACCTCCACTGTGAGTCCTCCTGTCCGATCCCTGAGGCTCCACATTGGTGGAGGTGAGGGAAAAAAATGGCGACACCCCAGTCTCTTGTCCATGGACCAGTTGTCCCAAACCACTCTGTTCAAGCCATCCTCACTGTGCTGAGGGTGCAAACGAGGCAGTTTGTCTCATTCCACAAACTCCTGTGTCCTAGTGCTAGCCTGGGATTCAAACTCTTGCTCCAAGCACCCTGGTACTGGGGAAGTGCTGCTCCCTGCCACTCAATATGTGGTCTCTGGCTGGTAGAGGCAGGCAGGCTTTATCCTGTCCCACAGCACTCCAGGGAGGGGATTGCTTTCTCCTACTGCAGACTACACCCTTGACCTAGCCACTGAGCCCGGGGCTGGCTCCCCTCCTCCTTCCCAGGTGCGAGATCCGGGCAGCCAAACCCAGAGAAAGCCTCTCAGGGATCTTTCTCTGTCCCGGTCCATGGTTCTTCTTTGTCAAGATACAGTCCTATGCTTCCCCAGCCTCACTTTCTCTTCCCTTTGTTTCTCTGCAGAAGGGGATCCCTCCCCTTCATTCATTTTATCTCTCCTAGTTTGCAATCATGCACCTATGGCCCATCAGGTTGTCCCAGTGGGCCTCTGGAAGTGACTGTTTCTTTGTCTCCTGGACTTTCAAAGTCCTTTAGCTTCAACACTGTTTTGTTTGAGAGATGAGGGAACTTTGGGTGCCCCTACTTCTCTGCCATGTTTCAAAATAATTATTTATAAATATGTATTTATTGCTATTTTTATTACTTGTTTTGTCATTGTTTCTGGATATGTTCTCTGATCCTTTCTTGTCTTTGTCACTTTTGGTCTCTCTTTTGTACTCAAAGAATTCCTTTCATATTTCTTACAGATCTGGTTTAGTGGTCACAAACTCCTTATGTTTTTGTTTGTCTGGACAATTTTTTATCTCTCCTATTCTTTTTTTATTTTTATTTTTTAATGTTTTATTTATTTTTGAGAGAGCGAGAGAAAGAGAGCGAGAGAGAGAGAGAGAGCCTGAGCATGGGAGGGTCAGAGAGCGAGGGAGATACAGAATCCTAAGACAGGCTCCAGGTTCTGAGCTAGCTCCCAGCACAGTGCCCGACACGGAGCTTGAACCCACAAACCATGAAATCATGACCTGAGCCGAAATCGGACGCTTAACCGACTGATCCATCCAGGCGCCCCTCTCCTTCTATTCTTAATAGTAGCCTTGCTGGGTAGTATATTCTATGTTGCAGATTTTTCCCATCCAGCACTTTGAATATATCATGCCACTCCCTTCTGGCTTGCAAAGTTTCTGTTGAGTTATCTCCAGCTTGCCCTTTGTAAGTTAAGGATTTCTTTTTGTCTTGCTGTTTTTACATTTTTTCTTTATTGCTGTATTTTGCAAATTTAATTATACTGTCTTGGTGTTGGCCTGTTTTTGTTGATTTTGATGGGTTTCTCTGTGCCTCCTGGATCTAGATGTCTGTTCCTTCCCCAGAATAAGGAAGTTTTCCGCTATTATTTCCTGAAATAAATTTTCTGACCCCCTTTCTCTTTCTTCTTATTCTGGGACTCCTATAAATACATGAATGTTATTATATTTGGTGGAGTCACTGAGTTCCCTAAGTCTATTCTTGTTTTGCATTATTCTTTATCTCTTTTGTTCAGCTTCATTGTTTTCCATTATTTTGTCCTCTACATCACTAGTTTGTTTCTCTGCTTCTTTCAGCCTTCTCTTTATTGCATGAAGCCTATTTCCAATCTCATTTATTGCACTCTTCATCTCTGATTGATGCTTTTTTAAACCTTTTATCTCTGTGGTAAGGGTGTCACTGATGTCTTCTATTATTTTCTCAAGCCCAGTGAGTATCCTGATGGTTATTCCTTTAAATTCTCCATCAGGTGTATTACTTATATCTCTTTTGCTTAGATCTCTGGCTGTGGCTTTATCTTGTTCTTCATTTGGGATAAATTACTCCATCTTCACATTCTGTCTCAGTCTCTTCCTTCTTCTCTGTGTTAGAAAAGCTGGTCATGTAACCAGCTCCTGAAAGCAATGGCCTTATGAAGAGGTCATGTAATGCCCAGGGTCTGGCACTTCAGAAAGTGTCTCTATTATATGCTGCATTCACTCTCCTATTTTATTTTGGTTACTCTATTCTTCAGACCACTCATCTTCTGAGGCTCTTCTTGCCTTCTGTGGGCACTGTTTAGTCCCTGACCTGAATGTTCTGAGTTTTAATAATTGTGCTCTGGTATGCTTGTGAAATGAGACAACACCACCTCCACCAGAACTGAGGCCTTACAAAAGTCTCTGAATGGGAGATACAGTGTTGACAGGGTTGTGCTGGCCTTCTGGGTAAGGGGCCCCCTGCACTGGGACTAAAGCAAGTGTGACTGAGAAGGGCAGTCCCACCATAGCACAGCATATTGGGGCTTGGTGTATGCAAGTTTGCCAGCCAGTGTTGGTGCTGTGGAGCTTACCACAGGTGGCTCTGCATTTATGCTGAAGGATAGGGCATGGAAATGGCATTGGCCAGCTCCTGTGTTCCAGAAATGTCTCTCTGTGAACACTGCTTCTCGGGGGTATATGCTCCAAGAAGAGTGAATAATCTCTCCTCTTTGTGCCTCAAACATTCTTCAAATTGCTATTTTATTCCATCTGCCTGGGCGTTGTTTGCCTGTCTTCTCTTCTGGAGCAGGGCAGTGCCCTCAGGGCTCTATTTCTGCCAAGCCTGCTGTCCTTTAAAACTCTAGGCTTTAAGCTCTACTGGTTACAAGAACTCACAAAATTCAGCCCCTCTCATTTTCCAAACCAATAGATTCAGGTAAACATTCCACTTGTGCATTCCTGAGTGCTCCCTTCTCTTGTCATTCTCTGCGACCATGGCATGCTCCCTTCCACAGCACCCACATCTGTTTCTCCCCTTACCCATATCTCTGCACTTCCTACCTTCTTTGAGGTGGCTTTTTCTGGTATGTCAGTCTTAAGGTTGATTTCTGGGGGTATTTAGGATAATTTATTAGTTATCTAATTGTGTTCATGGGAAAAGGTGAGCCTAGGGTCCTCCTACTCCACATCATTTTCCTCTTCTTTTGGCTGTTTTGTTTAGACAAATTCCCGAAGTGTAACCTTTTGTGAAAGGCAAGATTGGTCTAGAGCATAGACTGGGATGGGGACTGAGAATTAAATTGCTTTTCATAATAAAAAGAACTTTTTTTGTTGTTTTGTTTTGTTTTTGTTTTTTTAGGGAACAGTGTAAAGAAAGAGGTTAAGTATTGAAGGAACTAAGGAAAGAGAAGTTAAATGAAAAGGAAGAGTTTTTGGCTTGTGAAGCAGAAGCTGGCAAAATGGTGATAGCCCGAGTCTTATGGCACATGACAGCCCTACACATTCTCTTTAAGATGTCAGTATTTAGTTTTAAATCGTTTCCTATTTGATGCTTGACGGAAATATGCCTACCTCTTCCTGAGTAATTTAGTGGAAGTCACTTACCACATAGTAGCTTTGTATTTGTGGTCATTTGGGAGCATGAAAGTGGAGGGATGAAGACTACATTCCAGGCAGAGGTGATGAAAGAAGGCAGCAGCTGCAAAAGTTGAGCGCAGGGTCTGAGAGAACTGACTGTAGCTTGAACTGATTCATGAACAAGTGTATAAGAAGGTTACCCTGGAGTAGGGGGGATGGGTAAAGAGTATAGATCCTGATGTTACCTGGGGTAGGAATTCAAAACATCTGGATATTACTGGAATAAGTGACTCCAGAAGACGGGGAGACATATGAGTTTCCTAAGAAATATATAAAATAGAGACAGGAGGAGGACAAGATGGAGGAAGAGCAGGGAGCTCTGTAATCCGCGCACGCCCGTATGGATTGAACTGAGAAGGACTGAAGGGATAAAACTTGGATTTGCAAGTGGGGGAAAGAAGAAACAGACGCCAGAAAGAAGACAACCTCAAAGATGCCTGAGTGAGTGACTGTGATCTGGGAAATTAGGGGACGGGCGGTCCCGGTGGTGCAGGGGAAGGAG
>CM053579.1:47931823-47960304 GCA_028646485.1 Cryptoprocta ferox
AATAGCCAAATCATGGAAAGAGCCTAAATGTCCATCAACTGATGAATGGATCAAGAAGATGTGGTTTATCTATACAATGGAATACTACATGGCCATGAGAAAGAATGAAATCTGGCCATTTGTAGTAAAGTGGATGGAACTCAAGGGTGTTATGCTAAGCAAAATAAGTCAGGCAGAGAAGGACAGATACCATATGTTTCCACTCATATGTGGAACAGGAGAAACTTAACAGAGGACCATGGGAGAGGGGAAGGGGAAAAATAGTTAAGGAGAGGGAGGGAGGCAAACCATGAGAGACCGTTGAATACTGAGAACAAACTGAGGGTTGATGGGGGTGAGGGAGAGGGGAAAATGGGTGATGGGCATGGAGGAGGGCACTTGTTTGAATGAACACTGTGTATTATATGGAAACCAACTTGATAATAAAGTATAAAAAAATAAATAAATAATGTTGAAAAAAAGTCTCCCAATAAACAAAAGTTCAGGGCCAGATGGCTTGACAAGGAAATTCTACCAAATATTTAAAAACGGTTAATTACTATACTTCACAAAGTATTCCATGAAATAGAAACAGAATGAAAACTCCGATATCCATTCTATATGGCCAATCTTATCCTGATATCAAAATCTGATAAAGACACTACAAAAAAAGAGAACTACAGACCAATATCTGTGATGAACATATATGCAAAAATCCTCAACAAAATGCTAGCAAATTAAATGCAACAATACATTAAAAAAATTATACACCATGATTAAGTGGGATTTATTCTTGGGATGCAATGTTGGATCATTATTTGCAAGTCAATTAGTGTGATACATCAGATTAATAGAAGAAATGTTAAGAACCATATAATCATTTCAATAAATGCAGAAAAAAGCATTTGATCTAGTACAACATTCATTCATGACAAAGACATTCAATGGAGTAGGTTTGGAGGGAACATACCTCAAGATAATAAAGGTCATATATGAAAAACCCACAGCTAATGTTATCCTAAATTGGGAAAAAAATGAGAGCTTTTCCTTGACAGTCAAGAAGAAGGCAGGAATGTCCACTCTTATCACTGTTTTTTTTAACATAGTATCATCCACAACAATCAGATAAAAGAAAAGAAAAGCATCCAAATTAACAAGAATGAAGTCAAAATTTTACTATTTCAGATGATATGATACTATGTAGAAAACCCAAAGGACTCCATACCAAAAAAAAAAAAAAAAAAACCTGCTAGAACTTATACACAGAATCAGTGAAGTAGCCGATACAAAATCAACATACAGAAACCTGTTGCATTTTTATATACCAATAATGAAGCAACACAAAGAGAAACAAAGTAATCAATCCCCTTTAAAACTGCACCAAAAATCACAATATACCTAGGAATAAACCTAACCAAAGTGGTTCTATTGTGAAAACAATAGAACACTTATGAAAGAAATTGAAGATGACAGAAAGAAATGGAAAGATATTTTCATGCTCATGCATTGGAAGATCAAATATTCTTAAAATGTCTGTACTACCCAAAGCAATCTACACATTTAATGTAATCTCTATCAAAATATCACCATTTTTTTTCACAGAGCTAAAAGAAACAATCCTAAAACTAATGGAAATGCAAAAGATCCCAAATAGCCAAAGCAATCTTGAAAAAAAAAAAAAGAAAAGAAAAGCTGGAGGCATCACAATTCTAGACTTCAAGTTATATTACAAAGCTGTAGGAATCAAAACTGTATGTTATTAGCACATAAATAGACACATAGATCAACAGAACGGAATAGAAATCCCAGAAATGAAATCACAACAATATGGTCCATTAATTTTCAACAAACCAGGGCAGAATATCCAATAGGAAAAAGAATGTCTCTTCAACAAATGGTGCTGGGAACACTGGATAGCAACATGCAGAAGAATGAAACTGGACCACTTTCTTACAACAAACACAAAAATAAACTCAAAAATAAGATAAAGACCTAAATGTGAGACAGGAATCCATTAAGGTCTCAGAGGAGAACAAAGGCAGTAACCTCTTTGACATCAGCTATAGCAACTTATTTTTAGATATGTCTCCTGAGGCAAGGGAATCAAAACCAAAAATGGTCTATTGGGATTTCATCAAAATAAAATGCTTCTGCACAGCACAGGAAACAATCACCAAAATGAAAAGGCAAACTATGGAATGGGAGAAGATATTTGCCAATGACATATCTGATAAAGGGTTAGTATCTAAAATATATAATGAGCTTACAAAACTCAACACCCAAAAACTGAATAATCTAATTAAAAAATGGGCAGAAGACATGAATAGACATTTTTCCAAAGAAGACATCCAGATGGTCATCAGACACATGAAAAGATGCTCAACATTACTCTCATCAGGGAAATACAAAACAACAAACCCAAAAAACCTACAATGAGATTTTCACCTCACACCTCTCAGAATCACTAAAATCAACAATACAAAAACAAACAGGAATTGGCGAGGATTTGGTGAAAGTGAAATACTCTCACACTGCTGGTACGAATGTAAACTGGTGCAGCCACTGTGTAAAATAGTATGGAGGCTCCTCAAAAAGTTCAAAATAGAACTACCCTATAGTCCAGCAATTGCACTGCTAGGTATTTACCCAAAGAATAAAAAAATACTGATTCAAAGAGATACATACACCCCAATGTTTAAGGCAGCCTTACCTACAATAGGCAAATCCTGGAAACAACTCAAGTTTCCATTGACGGATATATATATATATATATATATATATATATATATATATATATATAATGGAATATTAACCATAAAAAAGAATGAAATCTTGCTATTTGCATGGATGTGGACGGAGCTAGAGAATATTATGCTAAGTGAAATAAATTGGTTAGAGAAAGACAATTGCCATATGATTTCACTCATATGTGGAATTTAAAAAACAAAACAAAGTAGCAAAGAAAAAAGTAAAGAGAGAAAGGCAAACCAAGAAACAGACTCTTAAGTGCAAAGAACAAACTGATGGTTACTAAAAGGGAGCTGAGTGGGGAGAATCGGTGAAATAGTTGATGGGGATTAAGGAGTCCACTTGTTGGGATGAGCACTGGGTATTGTATGAAGTGCTGACTCACTATATTGTACACCTGAAACCAATATTACACTGTATGTTAAGTAACTGGAATTCAAATAAGAACTTAAGAAAAATAAACAAAATAGCCATGTATCCCAGATATGTACCCTCAGCTAAGCAGAGGCAGCATAAGTAAAGTGATGATTTTCCCTTAATTGGAAATTTGCTGTTGATATTTGGAAAGAAACTTCAAATTCTTGACTGCTCATTTCCAATCAGAGTAAAGTGGTGAGGTAATTTTTTGTCTGTGTTAGATATTTTCCAAATGTTTTACAATAAGTATGTATATTTAATAAAATAAAATACAGCAAATATTATAAAATATTAAGTGGTCCTTATTGATACATGCCTCCAAAGTACTTTAAAGTGTTTATTTCAGAAATACTCCATATGTTAGTTCTGTTCTAGTCTTGCTCCCTGCCTTAAGCTCAACCCTCTCACCCACTCCTACCCCCAGATCTACCCAATCTTCTGCCTTTTCTTTTTCTTTTTGTTTGCATTTTACAGGAGTAGGAAAAAAAGCCTGTGAAACTGAAAGAGACAGGAAAAAATATTAGCTCTGAAATATATGGAGATTCCAAGAAATTTAAATTCCACTTGTTATAAAGTTATACAAATGCCTTTCTCGATTGTGAATATTCATTTAGATAAAACCAAGCTGGGATCAGAATTTAGAATACGGGATTTTACTTAGCATCTTCAGAAAAGGCGATTTTATGAGTTGGAGTCATTTTAATGCATAAACATGTCCATATTTTTAGATCTACTGGTCATGGGTTTATACATTATATTAAATTAAAAACATTTTGGTAGAGAAGATAATGCATGCACAGTTTGAACTCTTACAAATGGAATTTGGCAGGTCTTGGCTTATACAATTCACTACCTAGACCAGGTCTGTAATAAAATAGTATGTTAAGACTAATAATAACATTTTTAGAAATTTTCTTATAATATCTGGAAATGAAAAAAACCTCAAATTCAAAGAATATGTATACTTTTATTAAATATAAACAAACACTGGGGTGCTTGCGTGGCTCAGTCGGTTGGGTGACCGACTTTGGCTCAGGTGATCTCGCAGTTCGTGTTGGGCTCTGTGCTGACAGCTCAGAGCCTGGAGCCTGCTTCCGATTCTGTGTCTCCCTCTCTCTCTGCCCCTTGCCCAGTCACACTCTGTCTCTCTCTCTGTCTCAAAAATAAATAAACATTAGAAAAAAAAATTTTTTTAATATAAATACAATATTTACCATTTAGAGTTTGGGTTCCTAAACTGCATAACACTGCCACCTTGTGGCAAGAACTGATTACTGAAGGTTTTGTTGAAATATTTAAAAAAAAACAACTATTTTTTCCCTGATGGTATTATAGTTACAATGTGAAGATGTTTGCATGGCTGATGGAAGCAGGCTCATTCTATGTTTCTACGATTGGACAATTTGTGTTAGTAACTGAGCAAAGATATGCATATTTGGTATGTTTTCTTAAAATCAAAATTGCATAATATTCTTTTTTTTCAGTTCACTTATTTATTTTGAGAGAGAGAGCAAAAGCAGGGGAGGGACAGAGAGGGAGAGATAGAATCCCAAGCAGGCTCCATGCTGTCAACATGAGCCAGATGCAGGGCTTGAACTCACAAATCATAAGGTCATGACCGGAGCTGAAATCAAGAGTCAAATGTTTAACTGACTGATCCACCCAGTTGCCCCAAAATTGCATAATATTCAAACCCAACATTCTTTAAAAACAAAAAACCTAAATGGCTTTCAAGTGATGTAAAGTTTTATGAGCCAAAATACAAAAGAAACTTAACAGATCTAGGTCACTAAAATATAATTTCTAATTTTACTGCTTTAAGGCATCAACCAGAAACCTAACATATGCCTCCTCTAAAAAAGCAAAAAAACAAACGTCACCCATCCCCATAATAAATCATGGAAATGGTTTGAGTTTTTAAAGCAAACAGCAAAATTTCTTCACCACTTTTATGGCATTTCAGAAAAAACAAAATGGTACCTAAGTTTTCCTTATTTTGTCTAAACTTTTCATTGGGTGACTTAAGTCAGACTCTCTGAGTCTCAGTTTTTCTACCTGAAAAATGGCCATAATAATATCATCTACCTCATTGGACTGTTGTGAGTATTAAATGGATTAATACAAGTAAATTATGACTTAAAATGATGCCTGACACCACAGGAAGCATTCGTAAAATTTTAGCTCTCATTATTATTATTACAAATGGGTTGAGATCAAATGTACCTACATCTAATGTGTGTTAGGTTTAGCATAATTCTCTGATGTGACTTTATTTGCCTGTCATCATATGAAAATGGGCTCTCTAGGTTACATTTATAGCCAGTTTAGGCCAAATGGTGATTGTGCCCCATAGTTCTATTTGAATTATTCTTTCCATGGGATGGCCTTTGGTCTCTGTCTTCGTTCTCTCATTTACTAGACTTGGTAAAACTAGTTAACTTAAATTTCATTTTCTTATTAATAAAATGGGGGAGCAACAGTATATATCCCACAAACTTGCTTTGATGATTAAATAAAGTAATGCATATAAGGCCCTTAACATAGTGTGAGACTTAGAATAGCCTCAACCAAGGTTCTCTGGTATATTTAAAAAATAAAATTCACTCCATCTATAACAATTTTACTACCACTTACATAATATACATTGTTGTGGAAGTGAGCCAACAAAAAACAAAATGATGGAAGAAGTGTTTCTGTGAGAGAGGATGGGATTAAAGGAAAATATACCTGATTTCACAGATATGTGAAATAGTGTGTGTAAGAGGCAGGATAGTGTGATGGTAAAATGCCTGAACATAGAGTTGGATAGGCCTGGGCCCGAATTCAGGCTCTTCTCCAACTGTTGAGACCTTGGTTAGTTTACCAAATCTTTTGAATGATTTTCCTCAGAAATGGAAATAATAAGAATTCAATGAGAAAATGTAAAGTGCTTCCCACTGAGGCTAGGTCATAAAAGTCAATAAATAGTAACCACAGTAATTTTTATTTATTCAAAAAATATTTTAAAGTTTATTCATTTTTGAGAGAGAGAGACATTTTTGAGAGCGTGAGTGGGGGAGGGGCAGAGAGAGAGAGGGAGACACAGAATCTGAAGCAGGCTCCAGGCTCTGAGCTGTCAGCATAGAGCCTGATGTGGGGCTTGAACCCACAAACTGTGAAATCATGACCTGAGCCGAATGGACACTTAACTGATTGAGCCACCCAGGCACTCCTAACCACAGTCATTTTTAATTATTTGTAAAGAAATATTTTCTGGATTAGAGACCTCAGCACCTCATTAGGACAACTTTTTTTAAGCATTCTAGTTTTATGCCTATGGGAAAGAGGTGGTAAGTGGAAGTCAGGACAGAAATAGGAAGTGAATTATTTCAGGACTCCAGCATGGAGAAAGCAGAAACAATTAAAGGAACTACCTTTGAATTGTGTTGTTAAAATAGTAGGCACTTCTAGACAGAGTGCCAAGCATAAGCTTTCAGATTCCTTCCAGCTTCTTGCTCCATCCACCCTCTTAAGCTCTTGGAAAGGGGGAAATAAAGTGGTGGTCATGCAGGCCCTGTCTCGCACTCCCTCACCACACGGGGGAGCACTTAAGCACATAAATACGAATATTGTGACTTCATTACTATGACCCAGTGACTGCACAAGGGGATAAAGCAGTAATACTCCCCCAGGGTCATTTTCTTCTTCCCCTCACATCCTGCCTATTGGCAGAGAAGGGCCAGCAGACAACCTGAAACCCAGCCAAGCCTACAGCTGTGACAGGTCAACTCCAGCAAATCGGAGGCATCAATAATCTTCTTTAGGTAGTCCTCCTCTATTTTTCCCATTCTCATCTTGATAGAGGTATATCTAAAATTACCAATCAAGTTAAGAAAAAACAGAAATATCCTACAGCCTCCCACCACAGCACTGTAGTTAAGAACTTCTGTTCCATCAAGACACTTAGTCATTGGCCATCATCTGCCAACCAATCATCTGCCAGCCAGTCCTTAGTCAACCAGATGAACCAATCAGGCACGAACCGGTCAAGCTTACAAGACAGTTTGGTATGAACCAACTGGACATAAGCCAATGGAACATAAGCTTACCTGACATAAACCAACTGAGCATGAAACAACCAGGTATGAGCCAACCAGGGATGAGACAACCAGGCATATGGCAATCAGGTGTGAGCCAACCAGGCCTGAACCAACCAGGCCCAAGCCAATCAGGCACGTGCCAACCAGGCCCAAGCCAATCAGGCATGAGGCAACCATGCTCGAGCCAATTCAGCACAAGTCAACTAAATGTGAGGCAACCAGGCCCAAGCCAATTAGGCACAAGTCAAGCAGTAACAAGCAAAGTAGGCATGAACCAAACAGGCCCAAGTCAACCAGGCATGACCCAACCAGACAGAAGCCAATCAGGCATGAGGCAGCCAAGCATGAATCGTTCCTAGTAAGACCTGCAGAGGCTCATGACTGCCCAGAAATCCTGTGCCTAATTAAAGTAAGCATCTTTCTTATTCTGTGGAGTTTCATGGCATTAGTTTAGGGCTGAGAGTAAGGAAGGCATAGGTTGGGTTTGATTCCTAGTTCTACTAATTATGACCCATGTACACAACCTTCTGGAAGTTACCTAACCTCTCTAGGCTTCAATTTTTACATCTAAAATCAAGATTGTAGTACTATCTATATTAAAGATTCTTGCAATAGTATAATTACACATAAATTTCTTGACTTATAGTAGGGGACTCAGAAAGTGGTGGGAATTAACTCATGAAAATTTCAGGGACCTAATATGTGGTCTCTCTTGGGGAAATTTTAACTTTAAAAGATCTTAGAGAAAAGGAATGCTTCACTTAAATGAATGATCTGTTAGTCATAGAATTTCAGGTATTGAGGGATAAGATTTTAGGGTAGGCAGTCTTGTTGCTTTTAAGACCACACCTATTTGTAGAAGCTAATGATTGTGCAGAAAACAATATTCATCCAGAACAAATTTTTCATATAATTTCATACTGTTTTTTGACCACTGACACCCTTCCACAACCATCCACAGACAACCTCTAGGAGTCCATGAAGCTGGGATAAAAATTTCTGATTTAAAAGTCCATTTTAATGGCTTTTCTGGAAATCATCCCAGTATAGTAAAGGGGAAACACTAATAGCTGTAGTTACTATGAAGTTCTGTGGCACTCAATCAGTTCTGTGATAAACAACCTAAACAAGTCCATATAAATATGGCAGCTCAGATTTTTAATAGAGTAAATATGAGGTTGGAATAAGGCATGGGTTATAGATAAGGGAAACTTATAAAAGAGTTTTGCAATGGAAATGTATATATCTATCTATATTATCTATATCTATATCGTTTATATCTATGTCTAATATATCCTTAAATCAGGCCAAGTTTCTGTTCCCTTTTTTCAGAGAATGTGTTTTAATGGCCAAAGTATTTTCTAGTGAAATCCATCTGTTGAAATGATGCTAGGTCCTCTTACAGATCTATAAGAACTGGGTTATACATCCTTCCATGTCTTCCATTCTATTCTACTCTCACAAGTTCCCATATCATTTCTCTGACATTAATCACATGATTAGATCATTAATCAAAATACTATGCACATGCTAATTATTCCAGAAGCACATTTTTCCAGGCAGAAAAAAAATTAAGTTTTTGTAGATTTGTGTCTGACACCCAGTTAGCAATTAATAAATTTATTATTGAATGGCAATTAATCTCTCTATCCAGAAAACTTACCTCCTTTATCTTTCCAAACATCACCAAGGGAAAAACAGATCACTGGACTCTCCCACTTCAACCTGTATCTGTGGAATTCCTGACCACATTTACTTTTAAATTTGCCTCATATACCTGAATATACACTATAATTTTCTTGGGAATAATTTTAATGAGCGTTCACTGTAGAAAAATAATAGAAAAGCAAAATTACTTACTAATCACCATAGACATGTATGTAATGATTAATTAGCTTTGAGCTTTATGTTCTTATCTAATAATCTGAAAGTGGGGAATACCTTTTCAAGCATGAAATCCAAACCATGAATTAATTTCAATGTGTAAAAGAAATGATATAGTGAAAAGCTACACTGACAAAGTCTAAAGTTAAGTAAAACACCTCACAGGCACACATGACAGACTTTTCTGTAAAGTCTACTAGCTTTATTGCATATAGACTTTATGACATCTACCTTGAATATTCAGAAACACTTAAAGGTGTTTCTTCCACTTTTGGAATTTCCACCTCCACATTTCTGGTTGTATTCAAGACTAGTTACCTGGACAACCAAAATTCATACAAGTGAGGTATTGACTTAGTTGATCTCTCTATATACATTCTTTTATTACATGTGCTGTTTTAGATTTTAAGTTCCTAGATGACTGCAGTTAATTGACTCACTTATTAATATTACATGGGACATCCTATGTTAATAAATGCTAAATAGAAAAATAAATACTAATAAAAACTTTATGATTTCCATCTTTTTTTTTTTTTTGAGAGACAGCACGGATGGGGGAGGAGCACGTGAGGGGGAGAATCTTAAGCAGGGTCCACGCCCAGCACAGAATCCAATTCCAGGCTCAATCTCACGACCATGAGATCATGACCTGAGCTGAAATTAAGAGTTGGATGCTTAAACCGAGTCACTCAGGTGCTCCATCATGATTATTATCTTAAGAATTTGTTGGGGCGCTTGGGTGGTTCAGTCAGTTAAGCATCCAACTCTTGGTTTCAATTCAGGTCATGATCTCACAGGTTTGTGAATTTGAGCCCCACATTGGGTTCCATGCTGACAGTGCAAAGGCTGCTTGGGATTCTGTCTCTCTCTCCGTTGCTCCTCTGCTCGTTTTCTCTCTCAAAAAAAAAACAACTTAAAAAATTATTTTAAAAAATAATTTGTTACTAAACCATAAACTAAAAGTTTTCTCTACTTTGACAGGAATTGGCTTCCTGTGAAAACATGCTGGATTCAGTGAACTTAACAGTAATAGGTAAGATGTTATATAGTGTTTTCAGAGATTAAAAAAAACATGGCATAATGTATGCACATATACTATTTGTACCTAGATATGCTGAAGCTCCTGTCCTTGTTACACAAAGATGATGACATTAATACTATCTACATATGCAGGACATTAGTTTGATAGCTTTGTCATTGAGCCACTATTTTATATGTTTCCCATTTTTAAAGCATGAAATTGATATTAAAAAGCTTTTGCATCTTTATGGCCACAATAGACTTCAACTAATTTTCAAAATGTAGAATGCGAAGTGTAATTGGTCAAAGAAAGTAAACTTGATGCCCAATATGTTGGTAGTATCTTGATAGGATGAAATGGATAAACACAATGACAAATTATTTTCAAGATATTTACTACATTTTGATACCCAGTAACATTAAAGGGATAGGCTAGTGTTTTATAATGAATTAGAACTCTTTTGAAAGGAAATATAAACACTTAAAGATGATTAAAGCATATAAGATTATACACTTGGAATTCCAAATGAATTTCAGGATTGGTTTTACCATTTCTGTGAAAAGGGATAGGGACTGGAATTTTGGAATTTTGATAGGGATTGCATCAAATCTTTAGATCACTTTGGGTAGTACTGATATCTTAATGTTAAGTCTTATCTATGAACACAAGATGTTTTTTAATTTATTTAGTTCTTTTATTTCAGTAATGTCTTTGTAGTTTTCAGCACACAAATATTTCACCTCTTTGGTTATATTTATTCCTAAGCATTTATTTTAGGGGCTATTGTAAAGGGAGTTGCTTTCTTAGTTTACGTTTTGGTTTGCTCTTTGGGGTACAGAAACAAAATTTTGTTGATCTTACAGCCCAAAACTTTGCTGAATTCCTTTATTAGCTATATAGTAGCTTTCTCTTGGATTCTCTGGGATTTTTTATCAGTAGGATTTTGTCATCTGCAGAGAACATTTTACCTCTAATTTATTGTTTTTCTCAGTTTTTTAAATTTAAATTTTAGTTAACATACACCACAATATTGGTTTCAGGAGTAGAATTCAGTGATTCATCACTTATATATAACACTCAGTGCTCATCACAGCAAGTGCCCTCCTTAGTACCCATCACCCATCTAGCTCATCTCCCACCCACCTCCTTCAACCCATAGTTTGTTCTCTATCATTAAGAGTCTCTTGTGGTTTGTTTCCCTCTTTTCACTTTTTTCTTCTTTTCTAATTTAACTAGCTTTTATTTCTTATTCTAATAGTTCTGGGTATAACTTCCTGCAGTTAAAGTGGGTATCTTTATCTTGTTCTTAATCTTAGGGGGATGCTTTAAGCCATTCACCACTGAGCATGAAGTTAACTATTTTTTTAAATAAGCATCCTTTATTATGTTGAGAAATTTTCCTTTCTTCCTAAATTTCTGAGGGCTTTTGTCATGAAAGGATGTTATGTTTTGTCAAATGCATTTTTTGCGTCAATTAAGATGTTCATGTGTTTTTTTTTCCTTTTATTCTGTTAATATTATATATTATATTGATTTTCTTATGTTGAAGCATCCTTTCATTCCTAGGATAAATCACACTTGGTCATGGGTCATGGTGAATGACTCTTTTACTATGATGTTGGATTCAGTTTGCTTATACCTTGTTGAGGATCTTTGGATTTACATATATAAAGTTTATTTATTTATTTTAAGAGAGAACACAAAAGCAGGAGAGGGACGGAGAGTGAGGGAAAGAGAGAGAATCCCAAGCAGGCTCTGTACTGTCAGAGAGGAGCCAAATGTGGGGCTAAAACTCATGAACCACGAGATCATGACCTAAGCTGAAACCAAGAGCTGGACACGTAACTGACTGGGGCCACCCAGGTGCCCCATCTTTACATCTATATTAATGATGGATACTGGTGTGTATTTTTGTTCTCCTCTGATGTCTTTATCTGTCTTTGATATCAAAGTAATACTGACTTCATAGAATGAGTTAGGACATCTTTCTTCCTCTTCAAACTTTTTTGAAGCGTTTGAGGATTGCATTAATTCTTCTTTAAATGTTTCATAGAATTTACCAGCAAAACCATCTCATGGTCTCTGACTTTTCCTTGTTGAAATTTTTAGTTACTGATTCAAACTCTTGTTATAGGTCTGCTCAAATTTTGTCTTTTCTTGAATAAGTTTAGGTCATTTGTAATTTTCAAGGAATTTGTTCATTTCTTCTAAGTTATCTAACTTGTTGGTGTATGATTCATACTATGAACGTATAATCCTTTTTTTTAAATCTCTGTAAGGCTAGTAGTAGTGTTTTATTTCTGATTTTAATTACTTGCATCTTCTGTGTTTTTGTCAGTTTGATTGTCAATTTGTTGATATTGTCCAAGAACCAACTTTTGGTTTTATTGATTTTTCTCTATTGTACTTCTATATTTTCTTTATATCTGTTCTAATCTTTATTATTACTTCCCTTCTGCTAGCTTTGGGCTTAGTTTTCTCCCTTTTTCTAGTTACTTTAAGGCATAAGGTTAGGTTATTGTTTGAGATCTTTTCATTTTTAAATGTAGGCATTTATAGTTGTAAGTTTCTAAGCACTACTTTCACTGCATTCCACAACTTTCAGATGTTGTATTTTCATTTTCATTCCTAAGTGTTTTCTAATTTCGCTTGTCATTTCTTCTTTGACCTATTGGTTAAGAGTGCATTAATTTCTAAATATGTGATATTTATAGTTTGCTTCTGCTGTTGATTTCTAGTTTCATTGAAAAGATACTTTCTATGATTTTATCTTTCAAAATTTATTGACTTGCTTTGTGGCCTAACATATAGTCTATCCTATGGAAACTTCCATGTGGGGGTGCCTGGGTGGCTCAGTCGGTTAAGCCTCCGACATCGGCTCAGGTCATAATCTCACATTCGTGGGTTTGAGCCCCGCGTCAGGCTCTGTGCTGAAAGCTCAGAGCCTAGAGCCTGCTTCGGATTCTATGTCTCCGTCTCTCTCTGCCCCTCCCCCTCTCATGCTCTGTCTCTCTCGGTCTCTCAAAAATAAATAAAACATTAAAAAATTAGAAACTTCCATGTGCACTTGAGAAAAATGTGCATTATGTTGTGTTGGATGGAGTGTACTGTATATTTCTTTTAGGTCCATTTGATCGATGTTCAAATGATCTAGTAAATTCTTCGTCGTCTGTCTGGTTGTTCAGTACACTACTGAAATTGAAGTATTGAAGTTTCCTACTATTATTGTAGAGCTATCTTTTTCTATCTTCAATTCTGTCACTATTTGCTTCATATATTTTAGAGCCATAATTGGTACATAAATGTTTATAAATGTATATCTTTTTGGTAAATTGACCCTTTTATTATTATATAACCTCCTTCTTTGTTTCTTGTCACAGTTTTTAACTTAAAGTCTATTAGGTCTGTTATTAGTACAGCCACCTCAGTTTTCTCTTGGTTACAATTTGCATGAAATATCTTTTTCCATTATTTCACTGTCAACCTATGTGTGTTTTTAAATCTAAAGTGAATCTCCTATAGACAGCATATAGTTGGATTATTTTTAAATCCATTCTGCTAAACTCTAAACTCTGTCTTTTGATTAGACCATTTAATCCATTTACATTTAAAGTAATCACTGAGGAGGGACTTCTGCCATTTTGCTGTTTTCTATACGCCATACAGCACTTTTGTTCCTCATTTCCACCTTCTTTTGTGTTTTGCTGATTTTTATATTGAAATGTTTTGATTCCCTTCTCAGTTCCTTATGTGTATATTTTATAACTATTTTCTTTGTGGTTATTACTGGGATTACATTTAACATCCTAAAGTTATAACAATCCTATTTGAATTTATACAAGCCTAATTCCAATGGCATACAAAACCTCTTCTTATAAATTTCCATATCCCCCTTTTATGTTATTGATGTTAGAGACTGCATCTTCATAAACTGGGCCCAATAACATATATTAATAACTAATTTTATGCAGTTGTCTTTAAATC
Organism: Cryptoprocta ferox; assembly: GCA_028646485.1. Lineage (NCBI taxonomy): Eukaryota > Metazoa > Chordata > Mammalia > Carnivora > Eupleridae > Cryptoprocta > Cryptoprocta ferox. Next base: position 47,945,936 of record CM053579.1, read on the forward strand.
ATATAGAAAATAAAAGTGAAGTTACAAAGAAAATGAAAATAATTCTAGTCCTTTCCTTAAAATTGTTCATGCATTTACCTTTAATTAGGTGCCTTTACCTTTATTTCTTCATCTGGTTTTGAGTTACTATATAGCTTTCTTTCATGTCAACCTAAAGGACTCCTTTTAGCATTTTATCCAGGGCATACCTAGTGATAAAGAAATCCCTCAGGTTTGTTTGTTTGGTTTGGTGGTGATCTGGGGATGTCTCAATTTCTCCCTCATTTTTGAAGGACAGTTTTGGTGGAGATAAAATTCTCAGTTGACAGGTTCCCTCCAGCATTTTGAATAGATCAATCCACTGCCTTCTTGTTTCCAAGGTTTCAGGTGAGAAATCAGAAGATAATCCTGTTGGAGTGCCTGGGTAGCTCAGTCAGTTATGCGTCTAACTTCAGCTCAAGTAATGATCTTGTGGTTTATGAGTTCGAGTCCTGCACCGGGCTCTGTGCTGACAGCTTGGAGCCTGGAACCTGCTTCAGATTCTGTGTCTTCCCCTCTCTCTCTCTCTGCCCCTCCACCACTTGCACTCTGTGTGTGTCTCTCTCTCTAAGATAAATAAACACTGAATTTTTTTTAAAAAAGATGATCCTATTGATGATCCATTGTATGTGACAAGTTACTTCTCTCTTGCTGTCTTCAAGATTTTCTTTTTGGCTTTCAGCAGTTTCATTATAATGTGTCTTGGTGTTGATCTTTTTGGATTTATACTACTTGAAGTTGTTGAGCTTCTTAGATTTGTAGATTCATTTCTTGACTCAAATTTGTAAAGTTTTCATCCATCATTTCTTCAAATATTCCTTTTTACTCTCTCTCTCATCCTACTGAGAATCTTACACTGTGTATGCTGGCCAACTTGAGTGTTTCGGATCTGTTTACTTTTCTTCATTGTTTTTCTATTCCTGATGGTAATTTCAATTAGTCTAAATTCAAATTCACTGACTTTTTCCTTCTGCTAGCAGAGTTCTTATTTTGAACCTCTACAGTGTATTACTAATTTCAGTTATTATACTTATCAGCTTTAGAATTTTTGTTGGGGGTTCTTTTTTACAATTTGTATTTTGTGGGGCGCCTGGGTGGCTCAGTTGGTTAAGCGTCTGACTTCAGCTCAGGTCGTGATCTCACGGTCAGTGAGTTCGAGCCTCGTATCAGGCTCTATGCTGACAGCTCAGAGCCTGGAGCCTGCTTCGATTCTGTGTCTCCCTCTCACTCTGCTCCTCCCCTGCTCTCTGTCTCTCAAAAATGAATAAATGTTAAAAAAATTTAAAAAAAAATTTGTATTTTGTTGATATTTTGTTCATACATTTGTTTCCTGTTTTTGTGCATGTCTTTCCTTTAGCCCATTGAGCATCTTTAAGACAGTTGTTTTTATCTTGGTCTAATTGTACATCTGGGCCTTCCTCAAATATGTTTTCTATTTATTTACTTCATTCTTTTGAATTGGGCATACTTTCCAATTTCTTTGTCTTGTGATTTGTTGTTGAAAACTGGACATTTAAATCTTATACTATGTTAACTCTGGAAATAAAATTCTCCTCCTTCCCAGGGATGGCCATTTCATTTGTTTTTAATTGTTTTGGGTGTCTCTGTGTCAGAGATCAGCCTGAGTTAAATGTTTACAGTGTTCTGAAGTCTTTTCTGTGTCTTTCCCTTGTCATGCATGGTAACTTTCTAGATTCTTTGTATATGTGGTTGTTTTGAATGTCAAACAAAACAGGTGTGGCTCCTTTTACATCTGGAAGCTGCTTTAGTTGGTGGAGGTTGGAAGAATGGTGGCCAACTTCAAAGCTGTAACCTCAGCATTCAGAGTAGCAATCCATGATAAGGACACAGAACTCCAATATTTGGAGGATAAGTTCCCTAATGCCTACCCAGGCTCTAGCAAATCATTCAGAAATTCAAGTTGCTGTCCCTACACCTGCTGGCATGAGGCAAGGGGCGCAGGGGAGGCTTGGAAGCCACCAGTGGGCTGTGGTTGAGTTTGACCAAAATTAACTGTAATTTACCAGCCAAGCTGTCCTCTGGAAGTTTCAAGTATTCAAATAAGCTCTAGAGTTCCAAAATATTCACTTCAGGTTCTGCCAGTACAGTTGTATAGGTGAAGAGATGAATTATTGGTGATGCCTACTCTACCATCTTCCTTTTCTCTACTATAAACTTTGTTTTTTTCTTTAAATTTTTTTTATGTTTTTTTATTTATTTTTGAGAGACAGAGAGAGACAGCACGAGCAGGGGAAGGTCAGAGAGAGAGGGAGACACAGAATCCGAAGCAGATCCCAGACTCTGAGCTAGCTGTCAGAACAGAGCCCGACACGGGGCTCAAACCCACGAACCGCGAGATCATGACCTAAGCCGAAGCCGGATGCTTAACCGACTGAGCCACCCAGGAGCCCCTACTGTAAACTTTCTAACATATTGTATATGAATTAACATTTCAGATTTACTCAGGGATGGCTTTGGGGACAATCCTCTTTTCTACTGCCTGACTGCAGAAGTACACAACCAACAAAAACCATCAGGTAAAAGAAATCTTCCTTCTCCAATTTAATCTGGAGTATACTTTCTCTACCCTGAAAATGAAGAACAGTTTGATAGCATATAATTACTATTAAACAGAGAAGAATATAAGTACATAAACTCAGGTTTTTTTTTTTTAAGAAAATGTGTGGTATGTATTTATATTTGTATATGCATAGAAAAAATTTGGAAGAATATACATTGTTAAAAGATGGCTTATCTTTTAAGGATTGTGTTATAAGGGATTTAAACCTACATTATATACTTTTGTATTGAAATTCTGTCCAGTAAGCTTTTATTAGTTTAATAGCTAAAGAAAACATTAAGCTATTCAATTTTAGAGGAAAGAACACTGTAAGGTTTAAAGCATTAACTTCGTTGTACCCTCTCTTCTCTTTTCTAGGCAAAGTGACTGTTGGATTTGCAATGTACTACTTTACGTACGACCTCTGGTTTGTCAAGTTACTTTACCTAGAGGACTTTTATGTCATATAAGTTTACCAAGGTCAAGCTACACTTATATGTTATAGTTTAAAAATTAAAATGGCATATTTTAAAGAGTAGAGGTAGGGTTTCAGTATAAATATGGTGTTTAAGTTAGTTTATGTAATCACTTCTATTTCATGAACCTTATCACTGTCCTAGTTATCCTTGCATATGAACCTGATCACTACTAGTTATCCTTACATATGGTGAAAACTCAATCACAGATTAGAAAAATACTTTATTAGTTCCCATCAAGGCTTGAATAAAGCCAAATTATCATAACTATCCTTTTATCTTAAAAAATGCTTTTTATATTTTGGGTTGTTTTGTCTAAAATTGAATAAGAAATATAATATATTATGATAGTGACAGGGACTCATTTCTGCTTCACCAATCTTTAAAATAAATCCAAAATCTTTTCTATTGCCATTGGAACCACATTACAGTTAGGAAAAAGATTTTTAAAACATTCATGAGTTGAATTTCAACACAAGCTATTAAGAATATATGATGACCAGATACAGGTTTTAAATTTTACTTAAGATTAAAGTAAATAAATGTGTTAAGTGGATTTTTTCAACTCATGGTTCATTTTCTATTAACTATTTAAAAGGTCTAGGTATTGGGGCTGAAATGCTGAAAACGTTAAGTCAGGTATGTATTACATTTAGTACTGGTATATATTTAGTATTTAGTATTGGTATATATGCTCTCTTTTTTTTCATTAAATATTACTTAATTGGGTGTAGATTAGATAATTTATCTCACCTGAACATAACCTCAAAATGTACTTATTCTTTTTATTTCAATTAAACTAGATCTTCAAATCAGATACTCATAAATTTGAATTATATGTAACAAAAAATTGATTTCTATATAATCCACAACCACACTATATACCTCTGGTATAAGGCAGAAGTAAGCAAAAGGGAGATTAGAAGGCAATTTTACCTATAATATAGGTCCATGGTATTAATATACAAATAAAATAAAAACGACTTATAGAAGTTGGAGGAATAAGAGCCTTCTAAGCTTTCTTCAGCCCAGGAACACGCCTAGATAACAGCCACTTCAGTGCAACCAACCCAAAAAATGACCCAAAGACTAGCAGAACAGACTTTCCACAGTTATTCAAAGAAGACCACATTGAAAATGATGGGACAGGCAGAGATAAGGTCAGGAACCAAATTCCTGGGGAGACTAAATATAAATGATAGGGACACCACAAGCACATAGAAGGGAGCCCAGGCATGGGGGACTCTGCACTGGAGACATTTGACTCCATTTGACTATGAAACATTTGACTATGAAAACCATGGAACTTAACTTCCTGAGTTTTTACAACCAGCTGGGCTTAACTCTAGGAATTTTAGGAATCAGAGGGCTTAGCACTGAGAGGAATAGAGAAATAGGAAACAGAGTCCCCAGCCTTAAAGAGACAGCATAACAATCTCACCAAGATACAGCATAGAAGCAGAAGTGTGAAAAGTGCCTAGGGTATCCCAGAAGATTTATTTACGAATCCCAGAATATGTGCTAGAGGGGCGGAGATCTTTGGGAGACTACTCCAAGAATAAAAGCTGGTGGGAACCATTTCTCTCCATACCCCACTCCCCCACCCCCACCTACTCCCCAACCTAGATAGTTGGATACTTGCAGGTAACAGGGGGTACACTGCATCTACCTTACGAATACCATGCCTCCCACCCAACATTCTACTGTGGATCCATTCCATCCAACCCGCTCCACTCAGCAGTTTTCCCTCCAAAGCAGCTCTGGCAGTGACCTGTACCAGTCCAAAATGACTCCTGCCCTGGGGAGAAGGAAAGATAACCACAGACATCAGTTTGACTGTAGCCCTAAGCAGCCAAACCTTATAACTGGCAGTGCAGAGAGTGCCCTGCAGATCAGTGCATCTGGAATACCAGAAGATGGACTGGGGGTAGGGATCTGATCTGGTAACTGACCATGTCCACCAACAAAAATCTCTCAGGGGCAGCATAGGGTGAGAGTCCTAAAGCTTGGGGTCACTGCAGCCATAGCAGATTGGGGGCAGGCATCTGGTCTACCAGCCCTGCTCCCCAACAAAAGCCTCTCAGGGTACAAGGCAGGGAGAACACCTTGCAGGTTGATGCTACCACAGCCCTAAGAAACAAACTGGGGACAGACATCTGATTTGTCCGCAGCCTCTGCCCACCAAAATAAGCATCTCAGGAGACAACACAGGGACAACACTCTGCAGTTTGACATGACCTCAGCCCCAGCAAACTGGGCTTAGGGCAGGCATGTAATCTGACTTCTGACAATGCCCAACTATAAGTCCACTGTAGCCACACAATATCCCCTTAACAGCTCAGGACCAAACATGGCCCATGATAGTCAAAGTGGGCCATTGCAGCCAACTGGACTGAACGCAAATAAGGCTTAGCCACAACAGTAGGGCATACACAAACCACATAGAGGATATCCATGAAGCACCTGGTTCTGGTGAAGAGGGGACATTGTGCTACAGGGCACCACGGGACCTCTTCTTTGTAAGGCCACTACATTCAAGATCAGGAGATATAACTGACTTTCCTAATACATATAAACAGAGTTAGACAAAATAAAACACAGGAATATATTCAAAATGAATGAATAAGACAAAACCACAGCAAAAGAGTTAAATGAAATGGAGATAAGATTCCTGATAATGAATTCAAACTAATGGTCATAAAGATATGGACTTGAGAGGGGTGCTGGGTGGCTCAGTCGGTTAAGCATCTGACTTCAGCTCAGGTCATGATCTCGCGGTTCATGGGTTCAGGCCCCGCGTCAGGCTCTGTGCTGACAGCTAGCTCAGAGCCTGGAGCCTGTCTTCAGATTCTGTGTCTCCCTCTCTCTCTGACCCTCCCCTGCTCACACTGTCTCTGTCTCTCAAAAATAAATTTAAAAAAAATTAAAAATTTTAAAAAAAGATATTGGACTTGAGAAAAGTGGAAAATCTCAGGGACAATTTCAACAAGAGATAAAAAAAATAAAAAGAACCAATCAGATGAATAATTTAATAACTGAAATGAGGAATAGACTAGAGAGAATCAGTAGATTAAAGGAGGCAGAACAGATCAGTGAGCTGGAAGACAAGAGTAATAGGAAGAACAAAGTTGAACAGGAAAAAGAAAAAGAGGGTAGAAAATTTATTTGAAGAAATAATAGTTGAAAACTTCCCTAAATCTGGGGAAAGAAACACACATCCAGACCCAGGAGGCACAGAATCTCCAACAAAATCAACTCAAGGAAATCCACACTAACACACACAATAATTAAAATGGCAAAAAAAAAAAAAAAAAAAAAGTAGTGATAGAGAATTTGAAAAGAAAAGTTGCATACAAGGGAAACACCTTAAAGCTACCAGCCGATTTTTCAGCAGAAACTGTAGGCCAGAAAGGAGTGGCATAATATATTCAAAATGATGAAAGAAAAAAAAAAAAAAGCCTGCAACCAAGAATACTCATTTCATGGCTATTCAGCAAGGCTGTCATTCAGTAAAGAAGTAAAGATAAAGAGCTTCCCAAGCAAACAAAAATTAAAGGAGTTCATCACTACTAAACCAGTGTTACAGAAACATTAAAGGGAATTCTTTAAGTGGGAAGAAAATGTGATAAGCAGGAGTAAGAAATTATGAAAGAAAAAAATTGCATTAAATACAAACAAAATAAAAGTCATAGACGAATCACTTATAAAACCAAATATGGAAGTTAAAACACAAAAGCAGTAAGATCAAGTGTATCTATAAACATCCGTCAAAGGATTCACAAAATGAAAAGATGTAAAGTAGGACATATTATACATAAAATGTCAGGGGAGGATAAAAACTTACTGTTCTTAGAATGGACTCAAACTTAATCAACCATTAACTTAATATAGACTGCTACACTGTATGCATGTTATATATGAGCCTAATGAAAAACACAAATCAATTGAAAAATCAATATGGAAACAGTGGCTTTGTGTGACATATTGGACCAGATGAATGATAGATATACTCACAGCATTCCATCCCCAAATAGCAGAATACACATTCTTTTCAAGTATATATGGAACATTCTCCAGAACAGATCATATGTTAGGCCACAAAAAAAGTCACCATAAAGAAAAAGATAAAAATCTATCATTTTTCTAACCACAATGACATGAAAACTAGAAATCAAACACAAGAAAAAATCTGGAAAGAACACAAATACATGGATGCTAAATAACATGCCATTAAACAACGAGTGGATCAACCAAGAAATCAAAGAGGGGGGGAAAAAGTACATGGAGACAAATGAAAATGAAAACACAATGATACAAAATCTTTGAGATCCAGCAAAAGCTGCTTCAGGAGGAAAGATGATAGCAATATAGGTCTACTTGAAGAACTAAGAAAAAGCTCAAATAAAGAACCTAACCTTACACATAAAGGAGCTACGTAAAGAACAAGGCACAAAGCCAGTAGAAGGAAGGGAATAATGAAGATTACAGCAGAAATCAATGAAATGAAATGAAATGAAATGAAATGAAATGAAATGAAAGAAAGAAAGAAGAAAGAAAGAGTGAGCAATAGAACAAATAGATGACACCAGGAGCTAGTTCTTTGAAAAGATCAACCAAATTGATAAATCTTTAGCCAGACTTATTAAAAAATGAAGAGAGAAGACTCACAAGTAAAATTAGAAATGAAGGAGAAATAACAACCTATATCTCAGAAATACTAAGGATTTTAAGAGAATATTACGAAAAACTATATGCAACAAATTGGACATCCTAGAACAAATGGATAAATTCCTAGAAACATATGACCTTCCGAAGCTGAATCAGGAAGAAATAGAAAATTTGAACAGACTGATTACTAGCAATGAAATTGAATCAGCAATCAAAAAACTCCAAACAAAAGCCTAGGTTCAGATGGCATCGCAGATGAATTCTACTAGACATTTAGAGAGGAGTTAATACCTTTTGTTCTTCAACTATTCTGAAAACTGAAAGGAAGAAAAGCTTCCAAACTTATTCTACAGCATTACCCTGATATCAAAACCAGATACACTACAAAACAAGACTACTAAAGGCCAATATCTCTGATGAACATAAATGCAAAAATCATCAAAAAATATTAGCAAACCTAATGCAACCATTCATTTTAAAACAATTATTCCCTATGATCAAGTAGGATTTATTCCATGGATGCAAGAGTGGTCCGATATTCACAAATCAATGTGATATATCACATTAACAAGAGAAAGGATAAAAACCATATGATCATCTCAGTAGATGTAGCAAAAACATTTGACAAAGTACGAAATTCATTGATGACAAAAACTTTCCACAAAGGAGGTCTAGAGGAAACATACCTCAACACAATAAAAGCGATATATGGAAAACCCACAGTTAACAGCATCCTCAATGGTGAAAAACTGAGAGCTTTTCCTCAAAGATCAGAAACAAGACAAGGATGTCCACTCTTACCATTGTTATTCAACACAGTACTAAAGTCATAGCCACAGAAACCAGACAAGAAATAAAAGGCATTCAACTTGGTAAGGAAGAAGTAAAACTTTCACTATTAGCAAATGACATGATATATAGAGAAAACCCTAAACACTTCACCAAAAAACTACTAAAACTGATAAATGAATTCAGTAAAGTCACAGGATACAAAATTAATATACTGGAATCTGTTGCATTTCTATAATGCTAATAAGGAAGTATCAGAAAGAGAAATTACGAAAACAACTCCATTGACAATTGGGACCAAAAAGAGTAAACTCCCTAGGAATAAACTTAACTAAGGAGGTGAGCAATATACTCCCAAAAACTATAAACCACTGATGCAAGAAATTGAAGATGACACAAACAAATGAAAAGGGATTCCATGCTCATGGAGTGGAAGAACTAATATTGTTAAAATGTCCATACTACCCAAAGCTATCTACAAATTTAATGCAATCCTTACCAAAATACCAACTCATTTCTCACAGAACTAGAACAAGTAATCTTAAAATATATATGGAACCACAGAAGACCCTGAATGCCCAAAAACAATCTCAAAAATGAACAAAACTGGAAGCATCACAATCCCAGATTTAAAGATATACTACAGAATAATCAAAAGAGTATTTTATTGGCACAAAAATAGACACATATATCAATGGAATTGAACAGAGTTCATAAATAAATCCATGCTTTTACAGTCAATTAATCTATGACAAAGGAGGCAAGAATATTCAATGGGAAAAGACAGTCTCTTCAACAAATGGTGTTGGAAAACTGGACAGCTACATGAAAATTATGAAACTTGACCACTTTCTTACATCATACACAAAAATAAACTCAAAATGGATTAAAGATCTAAATGTGAGACCTCAAACCATAAAATTCCTAGAAGAAAACAAACAAACAAATTTATTTAATATCAGCCATAAAAAGATTTTTTTAGATATCTCATCTGGCAAAGGAAACAAAAGTAAAATTATACTATTGGGACTATAGCAAAATAAAAACCTTTTAGACATAAAAGGAAACAATCAGCAAAACAAAAAGGGTATCTACTGAATAGGGGAAAATATTTGCTAATGCTATATCCAATACCAGGTTAATATCTAAAATAATGTAAAGAACTTATACAACTTAACATCAAAAAACAAGTAATCTAATTAAAAAGTGGGCAGGGGACCTGGATAGGTATTTTCCCAAAGAAAACATACAGATGGCTAACAGACAAAAGAAAAGATGCTCAACATCACTCACTATCAGGGAAATGCAAATTAAAACCATGACATATTACTTTACACCTGTCAGAATGGCTAAAATCAAAAACACAAGTAATAACAAGCGTTGGTGAGGATGTAGAAAAAAAGGAACCCTCATTTACTGCTGTTGAGAACGCAAAGTGGTACAGCCACTGTGGAAAACATGATGGAGTTCCCCAAAAAATTAAACAAATAATTACTATATGATACTGTAATTCCACTATTTATCCAAGGAAAATGAAAATACTAATTCAAAATGATATATGCACCCCTATGTCTACTGTAGCATTATTTACAATAGCCAAGGTATGGAAGCAACTTATGTGTCCATCAACAGATGAATGGATAAGAAAGTGTGGAATGTATATATATTATGTATACACATATAAACAATGAAATATTACTGAGCCATAAAGGATGATTTGCAACAAGGATGTACCTAGAAGGCATAATTCTAAGTGAAATAAGTCAGAGAAAGAGAAATACTTTATAATTTCAGTCATATGTGCAATTTAAGAAACAAAACTAATGAATAAAGGAAAAAAGTCAAACAAAACAACACTCTTAAATACAGAGAACAAACTGGTGGTTGTCAGAGGGGAGGTGGGTAAGAGGGTTGTGTGAAATAAAGAGGATTTAAGAGTACACTTAATTTGATGAGCACTGAGAAATATATAGAATTGTTGAATCATTATACTGTACACCTGAAACTAATATAATATTGTACATTAATTATACTTCAATAAAAAAAGCACAGTATAAAAACAAGATCCTTTTGTCCTATGGAAATGCATATGAAACTTTTAGAAACTCTTCTGTAGAATAAAGAAACAAACAGAAAAGGATTTAGACTTTACAAATTACTTCTGGACTTTTTAAAACTCAACAGGACTTTTTTATTCTTACAGCTTTAGAGAAGTTCAAGAGTTAACTATTGTATTGTTATTTGGAAGTATTGTACAGACATAGTATCTTGCATATTGACCTTAAATAAAATAAATGTTTTAATGAAGACTATGCTTTCAAGTAAAAGTAATCTCTATTTGTTGTTAAACAGATAGCCATCAGAAGCCAATGTAACTGCATGCACTTTCTTGTTGTCATTTGGAACCAGGCTTCTATTGACTACTACACTCGTCGAGGGGCTTTAGATCTTTCCTCTGAGGAAGGATGGCATCTGTTCAGGTTTAACAGAAAAGAACTCATGGATATGGCAAAAGAAGAGTGAAAGATGATTCATTTCAACTTGTCCCAACATGTGCTACAACACTTGAATGTCACCTGAGTCCAACAGCAGTTTGAGTGTTGTACAATATAGCAAGTGATCAAACTCTGGTTTGAGCAGATCTTTTACTTTGAAACATATCTGGCATATAAAGTCAACTTTATTTTGTCCCAATTAATATACTAATGACTAGTAGCAGAGCTGACGATTCAGAAGAGCAGATAAATCAAGAATCGCTTAAAAAAAATCACTTTACACTTAGCGTTTGGTTATTTATTTTTTACCTTCCATATCTCAATAAACTTAAGATGTTTGTATTTTCACATCTGTAACACAGCTGAAATTGGGATAAGTATAATGAACAACTTGCATCACTTTTTTCTTAAAGGTAAATAACATGTCTTAGATTTGATGAAATATGGATTCATTTGATTATAAATAGATCTGAGGTACAAAAAATTAATTTAAAATGCTGAAGCTAAATTTGGAGAAGCTCACTTATGAAAACTAGTAAGTGAACTATTTCCCCACCTTGAACAGTTCAAGTACCACTGCCTCCTTAACATCATGTCACAACTACATTTTATCTCTGAGCATTTATAGCTCTTTGGTTGTATTTATCTTAGGGGAAAAAACAACTAGATATAAAACTATATACAGATGTTTCTTTTCCTTTCTAGTAGAATATAAGCCCTTTGATAGAATTATAATTACTTTTGCACCCTGTGTTGCAATCAGCATAAAACACGTGACTTCTTACTATGTACCAGGTATTTCATGGACATAAAAGTTACACAAAGATGAGTCAGTCCTACCCATGAGGCATCTTGTCTGTGGAAAAATACTAAACTAGTTGTAGTTTTATAATAAATAGGATGGGTTGTCACAGCTATAAACACTATTCCTATAAAGAAATGTAGATTAGAGAGCATTTAAATTGTACCTTGGAGGATTGAGAAAGGTGACACTGGAACTAGGTTTGAAGGATGAATAGGAAGTTGGAATATGGGACAGGATGAGACAAAAAAATTCTAAGAGGAAGCACCAGCATAGGCAGAGAAAAACAACAACTTAAAATAACAAAGCATGTTCAAGAAGCAAATGATATGTTATAGATAAAATATGCATTACCAGTAAGGTGGGAAAGAGAGGGAAGATAGGATTAAAGTTGAAATGGGATCGTAAATGAAGGGCCTTGTATGTCATGCTTAGGGGTCTTGATTTGAATGTTTGGGCAATGATGAGTTCCTGAAGATTTCAGAGAGACAACTAACCCTAATGGTTGTTAGGAAGACAACTATGTCATAATATTATGACAGATGAGTTAGAAAAATAGGGTGGCAGACACTATATGTTAGCTGAAACTCAACACCCATTCTATATCCCTTACTCCTTGCCTTCCTCACCATAGAAAAAAGTATGATTTGCCAATTTTTCTTGAGCTAAGTGTGGCTACATGACAAGTTCTGGTCAAGATATAGATAAGAATTCTGAGAGGAGTTCTAAGAAAGCATTTACTTTTTTGATAATAGAGAGTCAGAATCATCTAGTATCGGTTGTCCTAATTTTTCTTCCTATTTTAAATGTGTAGGTGCTCCCCAGAGAAAGAATAGCCATTTTGTGATTATAAGGTGGACAAATCGACATACTAAAGAGCAGAGTGGACAGAGAAAATATTTAGGTCCTTGATGGCACTAATGAGCTACTGAACTAACCCTGTACTGTCTAATTCCATACTTTAAATAGACTCTTATTTAAGCTACTGTTAGCTGGTTTACTGCTACCTGAAAACAGAACACATTCTGAAGTGACAGAAAACAAGACTGATGAAGGGCAGATGGAGGGATAATTGTAACAATCCAGGAAGGTGGTGATGAAAACTTGAACGGGAGCAAGGATTAGAGAAGAGTAGAGAAGGTAGAGTAGATTTGAAAAACATAGAAATAAGAGAGATGTAGAGACAATTTAGTTTTAGGCATATTCACATTGGGGATATATATAGGATATAAGGTAGATGTAATAATAAATAACTAGAAAATAGGTCTACGGCTCTAGAGAAATATGGGAGCTGGAAATATAAATGGTAAGGAAATATAAATGGTGGCTAAAGCCAGTGAAGTATGTTGAATGAAAATGAGAGATCATATAAAATGAGAAAAGATGACTAGGAATGCAACCTGAAGAGCCACAACATTTATGGGATTCAGAGCAAGAGAAGGATGAAGAATGACAAGATAAGTAGGAATAACAGAAAAGGGAAGAGTGAGTTTCAAGGAGGAAGTGTTCAAGAGTCAATAATTCCAAAACATTCCAAGAGTTATAGAGGCCAGTGAAGAAGTAAGAAAGTGACACTAATTATTTTTTTATGAAGAATGACAATCATAGGAAAGAGAAAGGAAAGACAGCTTGAGAAGAAGAGGCAGGGTCAAAGAATGGTTTTTGTTGGAGCACTTGGGTGGCTCAGTTGGTTGGGAGTCTGACTCTTGCTTTCAGATCAGGTCATGATCTCACAGTTTCTGAGTTCGAGTCCCACATCAAGTTCCGCACCGACAGTGTGGAACCTGCTTGGGATTCTCTCTCCCATTCTCCCTCTCTCTCTGCCCCACCCGTGTGATCTCTCTTTCCCAAAATAAATAAGTAAACTTTTAATTTTACTGTTGTTTTTGGACAAAGACAATCTGAAGCTATTTAGAGACTGAGGAAAAGAAAAGAATGAAAAGAGAAACCAAAGACTGAAGATTAAACAGGATGGAATATGGTACTGGAAAACATGGGAAAGAATGAGATCAGGAACACAAATAAACATTAGCCTTAGTTGAGGGGAATACATGGCTAAAAAGAGGTAGTCATGAAGGTAGTCAAGAAGAAGTTGCAAATGGTCATGTCTAATAGCTAATTTTTTCCCTTTATGTAATAATAGGAGACAGTCATCTTTGGCAGGTATAGGAGGCTTGAGAATAAAAGGTCTGTAGTACCTCTCCTGAAGAAGAGAATAGGCAACCACCTACAGAACCAGTAGGATTGCTAAGCAGCACTGGGGACCCTTGTAGAATATGGTCTTCTTAAATAGGTAGAGATGTTTTTGTACATTTAAGAGGAGTTAACATTAATAAAACAAAGAGACAAAGCCAAGCCCAAGTGTCATAAAATAGGGATATTTTATTCCAGCTCTGGGAAATGAAAAAGTGGGGAACACATCCTTCCACACAACATTCTAATTTAGCTGACATTAATTTGAAAAAGGTAAAGCAATATATATGTGTATCTGTATAAATATTTATATACCCACATACATATCTGCTCAGATTTTAGTCTCATCAGTATTTATATATTTACTC
>CM053579.1:47960804-47976772 GCA_028646485.1 Cryptoprocta ferox
TGTCATAAAATAGGGATATTTTATTCCAGCTCTGGGAAATGAAAAAGTGGGGAACACATCCTTCCACACAACATTCTAATTTAGCTGACATTAATTTGAAAAAGGTAAAGCAATATATATGTGTATCTGTATAAATATTTATATACCCACATACATATCTGCTCAGATTTTAGTCTCATCAGTATTTATATATTTACTCTATTTTTGTTTTTTTAATAAACACCGCTAAAAATCACTAAATGCATCCAAATACTTCTACTTCTGCCTCTTTGTCAATCATTAAATATTGTTTGAATTAAATTCACAGTTTGTGTTTTAATCACTTATGTGATTAGTCAAACTGTACATTACATTAGAAGATGAAAGGGAAAAAGTTGGTTTAGGTTATATTCTATGTGTCACAGTTACCCTTTACATGATTTTTTCATCATTATTTTCGACTTCACACATCTTGTAGTTCTCTATGCAGACTATTTCAACTTCTAGTGCTGTACATATCTACATCTTCTGGATGGGACTGTCCATGATCCATGAGCTTGAGGTCAGGCATAAACTGTGTAGCACCTGATAAAGTATTAAAATGAAGAAAAATTAGTCATTCATTTCACAAATTTACTATTGGTACTGGGAATACAGCAGTGAATAAAAGAGATAAAAAATCTCTGTCAACATGGACCTAACATTTAAGTTGGGCAAGAGAGGTAATAAAGTAAAAGATGTACCAGATGATAGTAAGTGCTATGCAAAAATAAATAAATAAACAAATAAATAAATAAAACAAAACAGGGAGGAGCATATAGATAGAGTGCTTGAGTGATTTGCAATTTTAAACAGGGTGGCCTTCGAGTAAGGTGATAACTGAGCAAAGAACTGAAGGAGGTGAGGGTGTGAGCTCTGTAGATATTGGCGGAACATGCCTTGCAAGTATAATGGACCTGATGCATGCCATTATGGCTGGAAAAGGATAGGTAAGATGTGGTGATTGTGGGTACAGTGAGAGTGATAGAAAATATGGTCAGAAAACAACAGAAACCTAAGCCACACAGGGCTATGGTAAGGTGTTTCTCTTTTATTTTAATGCTAGATGGGTAATTTTGGGCAGAGAAGTGATGTGATGTTATATTTTTTAAAGGATCACTCTTGTCTGTGGGGAGAAGAGACTATAGGGAAATAAGGGTGGAAGCATGCAGACCAGTAGCAGTGGAGATGGTGAAAAAGGATTGGATTCTGGGTAACTTCTAAAGGTGGAATGGGCAGAATTTCCAACTGGTTTGAACATGCTGTATGAGAGAAACTCTAATTTAAGAAACTGGAAGGATGGAGTTGACATTTACTGATAGGGAAAATGTGGGAAAAATATGAGGAAGGCAAGTGAAGTGTCAAGTTTTGGATGTGTTAAATTTGTATTGCTAACTAGATATCTGAGTACAAATGTTGAGTAATCTGTTGGAAATGTGAGTCTCTACAGCTCAGGAGAGGTGTTGGCTGCTTTATAAATTTTACGGTACTAATTTATATATGGCATTTCAAATTACAGCACTATGAGATCATCTAGAGCACCAGAGAAGAGGTCCTTTGATGAATGAGCCCTGTGGATGCTCCAATTATTGGGGTTTACCAAAATTAGGAGAATTTATGTGAGAAGGCTGAGAAGGAACAGCCAGTCAGGTGAAGTAAAAGAATCAAGAGCAAGTAGTATCCCACAAGCCAAGTGAAGAGATTCTTTTAAGGAGGAGGGAGTAATCTTCTGTGTTAAAAATTACTGATGGAGTAGAGGAGGCAAGATGGTGGAGAAATAGGAAGTTCCATACTTCCCGCCTACATCTCTCAAAGAAAGAAGGGCTGAAGCAAAAGGACACTGAAACTGCAAGAGTCTGGGAGGAAAAGAGACAGAGTCCACTAAGAAGACAGCCTCATAGGTGCGTGATTGCGAACTGGGGAAGTTAAAAACGGGCCTGGCCCCAGAGACATGGAAGGGAGGGAGGCCCCTCCGTGGAGACATGAGGGGTAGAGAAAGAGTGGCTGAAACTGCTCATAGAACTGTCCCTGGAGAAGAGAAAAACCTCGGCCCTGGAAGGAGAGGGATCCTATAATCCCATCCCTAACCACAGGGCTTTCAGAGAGAGATAGTATCTCTAACCGCAGAGCTTTATTTGGGATGGGTGCCCCGGTTCCAGACTGTATCAGGAAGAACAGCTGCCCTACTCCCCCTACTCGATCCCCAGCTAGGAAGTGGCCTGGCCTGCGGTATTACATTTCAGGTGATATCATTAAAGCGCACGGACTAAGATCTGGAAACGAGGTGGGCGGAGGAGAGAGAACACGGCCCACCTTGGTTACGCCTGCAGCACAGGGAGATCTGACCCAAAAGAGTGATTTGCAATGCTTGGTTTGAGAAGGGACTGGGGGGACGCCATTTTTATCCCCATAACCACCAAGGCAGGGCCTCAGGGAGCGGCCGGGGGACCAGCAGTGGAGGCAAGACCTGCCTACACCAAACCACGCCCATCCGCTCTGGAGAGCTGTGTTTTGTTGTTGTTGTTGTTGTTTGTTTTCTTTTAAAATCAGAGTCCAGGGCAAGACCAGCATTGATGCACTATCGTGATTAACTCTAGATCAATTCTTGCTATTCAGATATATTCTCCAATATCTCATTCTTACCTCTCACCTCCCCTGGACAGGGCACTCTGGTTATAGGTTTGCTTAAACAGTCACATTTAATCCATTCTCTTGATGCATATTCTACACTTCCATCATGACCTTCCTTTCTCTCGCTCTCTCTGGATAGTCAGACTAGTTTCTCTGAGTAACATTATCTTCATTTCTTTCTCCTTGCCTCCTACCATATTCTCCTTTTTCTTTCTCTGAATTAAGCCTTTTAGTCCTCTGCCTGGTCAATGTTCAATTTCTCTTTCTTCCCACGCCTGTTATTTCTCGCTTTGTATATGCTCTTCCATCAGCACTGCCTACACCCTGCTCTTTATTTGTTGCTGGGATTTCTAGATTTATGCTTTTAGACTGCCCTTTGCCTTTTGTTGTTTTTCTTCTGGGTTGTTTTTTTTTTTCCTTTTGGTTTGCTTGTTTGTTCTATTTCTCTATGCCTTTGCGCACTTCTGTTCCCTGTTTCTTTCTCTGTCTCTTTTCCTTTCCAGGGCTACCTCAAGAAACAAGCCAAAGTACACATGGTGGAGAGTCCCAAATATCACTACGAGTAGGGAAATAAAATAACCAAAGGCACAACAAGAGAGACCAAGGGACACCATTAAAAGAACACTTCTTCAACGGAGAGGCCTTGGACAGTCAATGAGCCTCCTTTAATATAGCAGAACTCACAGGTGCAGAGTGCATAACAAGTTTTGAAAACTTACAAGAGACAGAAAGCAAGCCAAAATGAGGAAACGGAAGAACTATACTCTAAAGGAATTCCAGGAAGAAGTGACAGCTAAAGAATTGGTCAAAACAGATATAAGCAACATAACTGACCAAGAATTTAGAACAATAGTCATAAAATTAATCGCTGGGCTTGAAAAAGCCATGGAAGACACCAGAGAAGCGATTGCTACAAAGATATGGACCTTAAAAATATTTGTGATGAATTAAAAAACTGTTATAAATGAGGTGCATAAAAAAATGGAGGCATCCACTGCACATACTGAAGAGGCAGAGAGGAGAATAGGTGAATTAGAAGACACAGTTATAGCAAAAGAGGAAGCTGAGAAAAAGAGAGATAAATTGATCCAGGAGCACGAAAGGAGAATTGGAGAAAAGAGTGATGCAATCAAATGGAACAATATCCATATCAAAGAAATTCCAGAAGAAGAAGAAGAGAGAACTTCCGCAATCTGGAGAAGGAAACAGACATTGAAATCCAAGAGACACAGAGAACTCCTCTCAGACGTAATGTGAATCGACCTTCTGCACGACATATCATAGTAAAACTGGCAAAATATAAGGATGAAGAGAGAATTCTGAAAGCAGCTAGGGATAAAAAGGCCCTAACATACAAAGGAAGATATATCAGAGTAATTGCAGACCTATCTACTGAAATTTGGCAGCCCAGAAAGGGATGGCAGGAAATCTTCAATGTGATGAAGAGAAAAAATATGCAGCCATGAATCCTTTATCCAGCAAGCCTGTCATTCAGAATAGAAGGAGAGATAAAGGTTTTCCCAAACAAACAAAAACTGCAGTTAGAGATGGGATGATAGGATCCCACGCCAAGGTTTTCTCTTCTCCAGGGACAGTTCTATGAGCAGTTTCAGCCACTCTTTCTCTACCCCTCATGTCTCCACGGAGGGGCCTCCCTCCCTTCCATGCCTCTGGGGCCCGGCCTGTTTTTAACTTCCCCAGTTCGCAATCATGCACCTATGAGGCTGTCTTCTTAGTGGACTCTGTCTCTTTTCCTCCCAGACTCTTGCGGTTCAGTGTCCTTTGGCTTCAGCCCTTCTTTGATTGAGAGATTGGGCGGGAAGTACGGAGCTCCCTATTTCTCCACCATCTTTGCCTAGTATTGTTCCGCATTTTTATACACGAATAAGGAGCCAACGGAAAGAGAAATCAAGAAACTGATCCCATTCAAAATTGCACAAAAACCCATAAAATACCTAGGAATAAACCTAACCAAAGATGTAAAAGATCCGTATGATCATAGAAAGCTTATGAAGGAAATTGAAGAAGACACAAAGAAAATGGAATAACAGTCCATGCTCATGGATTGGAGGAATATTATTAAAATGTCAATACTCCTCAAAGCAATCTACACATTCAATACAATCCCAATCAAAATTGCGCCAGCATTCTTTGCAAAGCTAGAACAAATAATCTTAAAATTTGTATGGAACCACAAAAGATCCCGAATAGCCAAAGTAATATTGAAGAAAACCAAAACGGGAGGCATCACAATCCCAGACTTTAGACTATACTACAAAGCACTAATCATCAAGACAGTATGGTATTGGCACAAAAACAGGCACATAGACCAATGGAATAGAATAAAGAACTCAGAAATGGACCCACAAATGTATGGCCAATTAATCTTTGACAAAGCAGGAAAGAGTATCCAATGGGAAAAAGACAGCCTCTTTAACAGGTGGTGCTGGAAGACTGGACAGCAACATGCAAAAGAATGAAACGAGATCACTTTCTTACACCATACACAAAAATAAACTCAAAATGAATGAAGGACCTGAATGTGAGACAGGAAACTATCAAAACCAGGAGGAGAAAGCAGGAAACAACCTCCTTGACCTCAGCCGCAGCAATTTCTTACTCAACACATCCCCAAAGGCAAGGGAATCAAGAGCAAAAATGAACTATTGGGACCTCATAAAGAAAAAAAGCTTCTGCACGACAAAGGAAATAAAACCAATAGGCAACCAACAGAATGGGAAAAGATAACTACACTGTTGGTAGGAATGTAAACTGGTGTGGCCGCTCTGGAAAACAGTGTGGAGGTTCCTCAAAAAATTAACAATAGAACTCCCCTATGACCCAGCAATAGCACTGCTAGGAATTTACCAAAGGGATACAGGAATGCTGATGCATAGGGGCACAGGTACCCCAATGTTCATAGCAGCACTTTCAACAATCGCCAAATCATGGAATGAGCCTAAATGTCCATCAACTGATGAATGGATCAAGAAGATGTGATTTATTTATACAATGGAATACTACATGGCAATGAGAAAGAATGAAATCTGGCCATTTGTAGCAACGTGGATGGAACTCAAGGGTGTTATGCTAAGTGAAATAAGTCAGGCAGAGAAGGACAGATACCTTATGTTGTCACTCATATGCAGAACAGGAGAAACCCAACAGAGGACCATGGGGGAGGGGAAGGGGGAAAAATAGTTGGGGAGAGCTCGGAGGGAGGCACACCATGAGAGACTCTTGAATACTGAGATCAAACTGAGGGCTGATGGGGGTTGGGGAGAGGGGAAGGGGGGTGATGGGCATGGAGGAGGGCACTTGTTGGGATGAGCACTGGGTGTTATATGGAAACCAACTTGAAAATAAACTATAATAAAAAAAATTACTGATGTACTGTAGAAGATGGAGATTGAACACAGACCAGAGTTGGCAATATGTGGATCAATGATGATCTTGATAAGTGGATTCTGTGCCAGACAAGATACTATATTATTTCCATGCATTATCTCATATTACCACAATGAGGCAGAGGATATTTTTATATTATACTTGTTTTACAGATATGGAAATTTTAATTTAGAGAGGTCAAGAAAATTGACCAAGCTCACTTAGTTGATAAGTGGATCCAGGACTAAATCCAGGTTAGTTTGACTCTCCAACACAACAACCTTGGCTCCTGCAAAAAGGGGGCTAGAGTAGTGACAATGTCACACAATTATTTTTAGTATTCAGTATAATAATACATACAACATTATGCATATAACAACCTGGGCATGGCAAGTAGGCAAGAAACAACTATTTTTATATTTACTTTGTAAGATTTGATTTTTTTTTCAGAAATTTGTTTTTATTTTAAATAATTTTCAAAATGATTTATTTTAAAATAATTTTGTTACATTTGGTAAACATATCTTTTTCCCTTAGAGGAATTTACAGTTTTATGATAAAAACAAAGGGGAGAAATAGATTTACATACAATGATTTATTTTACACCTATCTCTTAAACTTTTTCTATCTCATAAAGTGTGATATATCTGTATGTAACCTCACCACATATATTAAAAAAACAAATCATAAATAATCACTACCCATACACTAATACACTTCTCCATTGCATATTAACTCTTTTTTTTTTTTAGGATAGAAATTCTTAACATGGGGTCCCTTTTGGAGGTCTGTGGGTAAAATTCATGTAATCTATGTATTTAAATGTAGGAAATTTGTCTTTATTTTCATTAACCTCTGACTAAAAATGAACATTTTCTTCAATAATGAATGCAGGCAATAAACCACAACAGTATTAGCATCACCTTAGATTCTGTCACTAATAGAAATCACAAATATTTTCATATCATGCTGCAGTTGCAAATATTTTGAAATATTTATACTTAGCACTACTTTCAAACTATGGCTTTTATTATATATGTTAGATACTGTTGTTAAATACATTTAAGGGAGCTCATATATTACCATGTATTTTGTTTATCCATTTGAAAGCATTATTCTGAGAAGGGGTCCATAACACACAAAAAAGGTTAAAACACTGGTTCTGCCTGCTCCTTTCTCACTGTATCTTTCACTGCCGCCTTTGCTCAGTATAAGTGAAAAGTGTACTAAGAGAGTTTTCTTCTTTATCAGGCATATTCTAGTAAGCATATGACAAATAATTATTTTATATAAGTCTGAATGTGCCTAATTTGCTTAACAATGCCCATCAGTTGACTAAGTTCTCTAACACTTCTACTTACTTCCTTAATACATATTCCTGTCTACAGTCTAGTAAAAGTTTCAGCTCGCCCAAATTTGATAGGTCCCTTTGCATTTGGATCTCTATCTCTCAAAATTTGTTGAAAAGTTTCAAAATTTTAATTTATGCATATCTTACCTCAGGCAAGGAATATGCAGAGAGAAATGCCTGTGAAGTTTTTCCTACAATCCACCTGCTTAAAATCCTCACCTCTGAAGATTCTAGTTTATAATTCTTAGGCAGAGTGAATTTCAGGAAAAACAAACGAAAACAACTTCAGTAATTATAACATGGATCCCTCTGGTTTAGAACCACTTAATGTAGGTCACTTTTTTTTCTGCCTTTTAAAAGAGATTCATCTGCTTTTCTGAGAAATTCAGGATTATATCTTTTCCTCTTAGAAATTTCTTCATCCCTTGAGCTGACCAAGGGCTCTCTGTCTTTCCAAAGGATTAGCAGTCATAAAATTCTTCTTTAATCCCAATCTCCCAACCCATTAGAATGCTTTTCTTTGCAATTTATCAGATTTTTAATCCTTCATAAAAAGCTGTTTCTATACATAAAGTTTTTTTGGAGGCTTTTTCAAAAGCTGGTGTTATCTTGTTGTGATGAGCACCAGGTGTTATATGGAAGTATTGAATCACTATATTGTACACCTGAAACTAATATTACATTGTATGTTAACTAACTGGAATTCAAATAAAACTTAAAAAAAAAGAGCTGGCATTAAAACAAACAGGAAAAAGATGTTTAAAGTTATAAAATAAAAATAAATTATTGCCTTAAAAAGCCCTTAGGTATTATCTATTCACTGATAATTTAGTTCACGCATTATCTAATTTATATTTCAACCAGTTAGGTACCAAAAAGAGGGACAGATCACTAATAAATTTCTGAGTGAAGTTAGGATTGGTAAAAATTCTATTTTTGTTTCTTTGAGATGATATTCAGCATTCAGCTTATCAGTAATTGAAATACTTAAAGATACTACTCACTGCAAGTTACTTTCTCACACTTTGTTCTATTCCTTTCATTCCTTTTTTTCTCTTTGTTTCACTTTGGCTATATTCTATTGAATTGTCTTTGAGTTCATTACTTCTGTCCTCTTTTGTATGTAGTTGGCTCTTAAATCCATCTAATGAGTCCTTAATTTCAGGTACTATATTTTTCACTTCTAGAATATCCACTTGATTTTTTAAATAGATTCCAATTCCTGTGAAAACCTCCATTTTTTCATCCATTTTGCTCGTTTTCTATTTAACATATTAATCACAGTTAACCAAGTCCTTTTCTGCTAACTTCAGTATTTAGATCACCTGTGGATTTGCTGTTATTTTTCTTGATTATCAGTCACATCTTCCTACTTCTTTGCATGACTAGTATTTTGTTTGTTTATATGGTGGACAAAGAAGGCATGATATCTTCCACCAGAGAGGTGACCCTTTTCCTCTTAAGGAAGGGTAAGGTGCTTATCACCTTAATCCAATCAGACTGCTGAGTTGCAGTGTTGAGAGACAGTCAAGGGGCACCTGTGTGGCTCAGTTGGTTGAGCGTTGACTTCGGCTCAGGTCATGATCTCACAGCCCTGGGTTTGAGCCCCACGTAGGGCTCTATGCTGACAGTTCAGAGCCTGGAGCTTGCTTCAGATTCTGTGTCTCCCTCTCTCTCCCTCTCTCTCTCTGCCCCACTCCTGGTCTCTCGTAGTCTCTCTCTCTCTCTCTCAAAATTAAATTAAAACATTAAAAAAATAAGAATCAGTCAACCTCTGGTTCCTCCCTTTTCTTCAGGTGTAGCACTCCAAAGGTGCTGATTGAGAGCCTGATGAGTTTCTGTCTCCCTTGCTATAAAAGACTAGGAAATTTAGTTTTGCTCTTCAGATGTTTGGAGCTTGGCTATTTAGTCTCTTGTCCCACAGAAAACCTGGCAAATATTATGAGGGGGAGATGAGTCATGTATTTATGGCACACCTCAGCCTTCTAAAAGTAGTATCAACAATCCTTTTCTGCAATGGGCCAGAGTACATATTTTGATTTTGTAAACCGTAAGGTCTCCTTTGCAACTGCTCAATTCTGCCACTGTAGTATGAAAGTAGCCACAGTCAATAAATAAATGAATGAGTGGAGCTGTATTCCAATAAAACTTTATTTATAGACACTAAGATTTGCCTTTCCTATGTTCTCTTTTCACAAAACATTTTTTAATTTATTTAAAATGTTTTTTTTTCAATCATTTAAACCATATAGAAACCATTCTTGGCTTGTAGAAGGTACAAAAATAGATGGTGAGCCAGATTTACCACAAAGGCCATAGTTAGCCAACCTCTGGTTTAGAGGGATATTAATCTTGTGAGAATGAGAGAGATTTCATTGTTTTCATCATATTTCAGAGGTCCATGTCACCAAACTTCCAAATTTGTTTCTAAAATAACAATTTTTATTATAAATGTATATGGGTGACAGAGGACAAATGAACTCATATTCAGAGCCACAACATATAACTGGATAGTATGCCCAATATATTCTGTATGGTAGTAAGTAGTAGCTATGACTATGCTCTCCTAAATAATGTGCTCCCAAACTTTGCTCAATGGAAATAATTTTATTTATCAGCAAAATGGCTAATTACTCTAGGCAAATGATAATGATATTTTCTAATACACTGAGAACTTAGCATGTAGCTGACACTGTACTTTGTGCTTTACATGCAATATCTCATTTAATCCTCACAACCATGGGAGAAAAACACTATTATTATACTCTTTTTATGGATGACGGGACGGGCTTGAGATAATAGATAATTTGCCCCAGGTCATAGAACTAGCAAATGTTGGATCTAGGATTCAGATCCAGGTCTTATTCTTAAATCTGTGCTCCTAATCACTACTGTTTTCCATGTCTTGGACCTTTGAGATTGTATGTGAAATGTGAAAATGGTGAATCCAAAGAGTATTCTGTATAATCAACTCTGAATGATATATGATAAGGATGAACAGAACCAGCATATCTTGCTCCTCTACATGTGAACTTCGAATGATTTTCATATACTACATTACCCATTACAAGTGGGTAAAATGTTCCAGAATCCAGATGTGTTAAGAAAAAACATTGACTAGGGATGATCTAGTCCCACTGTTAAGCTGTAATGTGTTTCATCTCTAAAAAGACACTCTGAAATTGACAGATGTTTAGAAAATTGATGGGATATATTATATTCTTGTGGGAATATGGTCAACTGTGGATTATCAGGAAAACTCTAAAACTGCAAACCATCCTGGAATAGAGAGAAGAGAGATGGTGGCAGAGTAGAAGGACTCTAGGCTCACCTTGTCCCATGAATACAACTAGATAACTGTTAAATAATACTAAATACCACAGAAGTTGACAAGACTGGAAGAACAAACTCCACAACTAAAGGTAGAGAGGAGGACACACTAAAGAAAGTAAACAGTGTGGAGATGAGGTTTGGAAGAAAAACGAATGGTGGCCAATACAAGCGGGTAGGTTGCTGCAGTCTCAGAGAATGGTGACAGACAAACACACAGGGGAGTGCACAGGGAAAATGAATCCCCATAGCAACTGTCTTGGAAAGTGAGAGGGCCCAAATTTCAGGAATGCTTCCAACCAGTGTGGTTTAAAGCCTGAGTCCTAAAAGGTCAGTGGGTTTGGCTCAAGATAGCCTGGAAACATTGGAGCTACTCTTGGAGAGAAGGCAAAGCAAACAGGCTGTGGACATATAGTGTGGAAACATCAATCTGAAGAGCACCTGGGGCACACAGTGCAGTGGTTATTTGCTCATTTCAGAGCCTGTCCAAGAGAGGCAGCATTCACAGAGAGATCCCTCCAGAAACAAAAGAACTGGCAGACACCAAGTCCCCAGCCCCTCAACATCAACAGAGCCATCTGCGGAAACCAGTACCTCCCCCACACTCACTACCTAACTTGCTTATACCAAGCCATGCCCCCACACCTTCTGGTGGAAGTACCCCTCCTAGGCACACTTGCCTCAGTCCCAGAGCAGAGGGTCCTCTCCCCTAAAAGACCAGCCCAATCCCCTATCCAACTTAAGTCTCCCAACCAGGGAGATTTGCAGGGCCTCCGTTCTGGCAGTGGTGGTGACAGGTCTCATTTCACAAACACACCAGAGTACACCTAGTTAAAACTCACCACATTCAGAACAGGAACCAAACACTGCTCACAACAGGCAAACAGAGCCTCTACAGACAACTGTCCGGATGGATAAAATGGCCAGACACAGCAATAAAGCACAGGCAGGACACTCCTGGAAACACCAGGCCCTGGGGAACAGGGAACACAATACTAAAGGGCACTACAGGACATCTTCATAAGGCCAATATCCCCAAGAAGAGAGGATGTAGCTGACTTTTCTAACACACAAAAGCTTGCACAGAAACTTGGACGAAATGAGAAGACAGAGAGTTTTGTCCTAAATGTAAGACAGGACAATACGACGACCAGAGATCTAAGTGAAACAGATATCAGTAACATGTCTGATAGAGAACTGAAATAAATGATCATAAAGACACTCACTAGAATTGATAAGAGTGGGAGACATCAATGAGACTCTTAAAACAGAGATAAGGAATAATACAGTATAGATATACGGCTCAATAAAAAAAAAATGAGAAACACACTTGATGGAATTAACACCATGCTGTAAGAAGAAGAGGAATGAATTAATGACCTAGAAGACAGAATAATGGAAAGTAACCAACTTGAAAAAAAGAAAAAAGAATTATACAAATGAGAATAGACATAGGGAACTCAGTGACTCCATCAATGGTAATAATATTCACATTATAGGAATACCAGAGAAGAAGAGAGAAAAAGGGGGACAGAAGATGTATTTGAAGAGATAATAGCTGAAAAGGTCCTTAATCTGTGGAGGAAACAGATCCAATAGGCACAGAGAACCTGCAACAAAATAAATAAAAGCAGATTCACACTAAGACATATTATAATTAAATGGCAAAATACAGTGATCAAGAAAAAAATTTCAAAGTGGAAAGACAAAAGTAGACAGTTACATAAAAGAGAAACCCCATAAGGATATCAATGGATTTTTCAGCATGAACTTTGCAAGCCATAAAGGAGTGGCATGATATGTTAAAATGGCATAATATGATAAAATTCAAAGTGCTTAATGGGAAAAATCTGCATCCAATAATACTCTATTCAGGAAGACTTTAAGAATACAAAAAGAGATAAGAGTTTACCAGATAAATAAAAACTAAACGAGTTTGTGTCCACTAAACCAGCCTTGCAAGAAATACTAAAGAGAGTTCTTAGAGTGGAAAGGAAAGAGCAAAAGTGACAGTATACAAGTAGGAAACACAAAAGCAGGAAAAATTAATGTTTCTGTAAAAAAATCAGTCAAGGAACTTATAAAATGAAAGGATATAAAATATGAAACCATATACCCACAACATGGAGAGGAGAGAATTTAGAATGGGTTCAGAGGTGCCTGGGTAGTGTAGCTGGTTGTCCGACTCTTGATTTTGGCTCAAGTCATGATCCCAGCCCAGGGTTGTGGGATCAAGTCCCGTATTGGGCTCCACGCTAAGTGTGGAGCCTGCTTGAGATTCACTCTGTCTCTCTCTCTCTTTATCCCTCGCCTGCTCACTCTCTCTTTCTCTCTCTCTCTCTCAAAAAAAAAAAAAAAAAAAAAAAGAATGGGTACAAACATAAATCCCATCAGTTATCAGTTATATAGACATCTATGAGCAGAAGATGTTGTATACAAATTTAATGTAATGATATATCAAAAACCAGTAATAGATATGCAATGAAAAAAGAGAAAGAAATCCAACTATATCACTAAGGAAAACCAGCAAACCATGGAAGAGAGAAGTAAAGGATCAGAAGAAATCTTCAAAAACAACCATAAAACAGGTAATATACTGGCAATAAATACATATTTATCAACAATTACTCTGAATCTAAATGTTATAAAAGTTCCAAACAAAAGACACAGGGTGTCAGAAGGATTAAAACAAACAAACAACATCCATCTATATGCTGCCTAGAAGACACTCATTTTTGACCTGTGACACCTGCAGACTGAAAGTGAAGGGATACAGAAACATCTATCATACAAATGGATGTCAAAAGAAATTTATATTGGACAAAACAGACTTCAAAACAAAGACTGAGCGGGCAGGATGGCGGAGAAGCAGGGAGCTCTGTAATCTGCGCACGCCCTTATGGACTGAACTGAGAAGGACTGAAGGGATAAAACTTGGATTTGCAAGTGGGGGGAAGAAGAAACAGACGCCAGAAAGAAGACAACCTCAAAGATGCCTGAGTGAGTGACTGATCTAGGAAATTAGGGGACGGGCGGGTACCGGTGGTAAAGGGGAAAGGAGCCCCCGAACCCAACACAGGGAGAGCGCGCTGTGCCCCGGAGAGACCAGGGGAAGAGAAAGAGAGACGGAAAACGCACCTAGAACCATCTCTAAGGGAGGAAAAACTCGCCCGTCTCCCCATATATATCTGCCGAGCGCCGGGAGAGAAATCCGTCCCATCTGGCTGGCGAGTTCTTCCTTGGGCGCAGTGGCAGCGGCATCCACTCCAAGCCGCACCGGGAGCTGCGGCGGTGTGAAAAGCGGCGGCGGCGGTGCCAAGAAAGGCTCCATGAAAAGCGGCAGCGGCAGCGGCGGCGGCGGCTCCGCGAAAAGGGCGGCGCAAGCCGGGCCAGGAGGCCGGCCGCCAGCGGGAACGCATCTCATCCCCGGTGACAGTGATGAACTGCACGGACTGGGATTTGGAAGTGAGGTGGAGCTTGGAAAATACAGTTTGGCTCGCCCTCTGCACAGGGAGATCGGACTCAGAAGGGCGGCTGCAACGCTTGGTTCCGGCAAAGCTTTGAAGCGGCGCCATACTTCTTCCCGCAACCACCAAGGCGGGGCCTCGGAGAGAGCAGCCCCCGAGACCTGACCTGACGCCAACCCACGCCCATCCGCACAGGGGAGTTGACTTTTTTTTTTTTTTTTTCTTTCCTTTTTTCTTTGCTTCTCCTTCCTTTCTGCTGTCATCCAGATATATTTCCCGTAGCATATTCTTATCTCTCCTCTTGGCTGGTTATATGATTTTAGACTGTCTACAGACTTTTGCTAACCTCTGACCCCACCTTCACCTTGTTTTTCATTTCATTTTTGTTTCTTTTTCTTCTCTCTTTTCCTCTCTTCTCTTCTTTCTTTTCTTTCCTTTCTTTCCATTTCTTTACTTCCTTCCCCTTTTGGCTTGCTTGTTTGTTTGATTTGTCTGTGCGATTGCATGCTTTTGTTCCCTGTATGCTAGTCTGTTTCCTTTTCAGGGATACATCAAGAAACAAGCCAAGATACACGTGGTGGAGAGTCCCAGATATCACTGACCAGGGAAATAAAAAAATCAAAGGCACAAGAAGAGAAACCGAGAGACACCATTAAAAGAACACTTTCTAAAACGAGAGGCCCTGGACACTCAATGAGCCTCCTTCAACAGAGCAATACTGACAGGTACACAGTGCATAACGAAGTTTTAAAACTGACAAGAGACACAAAGCTAGCCAAAATGACGAAGCGAAAGAACTCTCCTCTAAAGCAACACCAGGAAGAAGTCACAGCCACAGAACTGCTCAAAACAGGCTTCAACAACATAACTGAACAAGAATTTAGAAAAATTGTCATAAAATTGCTGTACTTGAAAAAAAACATCAAAGAAGCTATTGATACACAGACTAGGGACCTTCAAAAAAGCTGTGACGAGTTAAAAAAGGCTATGAATGAGGTGCATACCAAAATGGAGGCAGCCACTACATGGATCGAAGAGGCCAAGAGGAGAATAAGTGAATTAGAAGAAACAGTTATAGCAAATGAGGACGCCGAGAAAAAGAGAGAAATTGATACAGGAACACGAAAAGAGAATTCGAGAACTGAGTGATACAATCAAATGGAACAATATCCGTATCATAGGAATTCCCGAAGATGAGGAAAGAGAAAAAGGTCCCGAAGCAGTACTGGATCAAATTATAGCTGAAAACGTCCCAAATATGGGGAATGAAATGAACATTGAAATCCAAGAGGCACAAAGAACCCCCTTAAGATGTAACGTGAATCAACCTTCAGCACAACATATCATACTGAAACTGGCAAAATATAAAGACAAAGAATTCTGAAAGCAGCTAGGGAAAAAAGGGTCCTAACATACAAAGGGAAACCTATCAGAGTGGTTACAGACCTATCTAATGAAACTTGACAGGCCAGAAAGGAATGGCAGGAAATCTTCAATGTGATGAACAGGAGAACTATGCAGCCAAGAATCCTTTATCCAGCGAGCCAGTCATTCAAAATAGAAGGAGAGATAAAGGTGTTCCCAAATAAACTAAAATTGAGAGAATTCGTCACGACCAAACTAGCCCTACAAGAAATCCTAAGAGGGATTCTATGAGGAAAATGTTGCAAGGAATACAAGGTACCAGAGACACCACTATAAACATGAACTCCACAGAAAACACAATGAACCCAAACCCACATTATTCAATAATAACACTGAATGTAAATGGACTGAATGCCCCA
>CM053579.1:47977272-48006424 GCA_028646485.1 Cryptoprocta ferox
CTGGATAAAGCATTCTTGGCTGCATATTTCTCCTGTTCATCACATTGAAGATTTCCTGCCATTCCTTTCTGGCCTGCCAAGTTTCATTACATAGGTTTGTAACCACTCTGATTGGTTTCCCTTTGTATTAGGGCCCTTTTATCCCTAGCTGCTTTCAGAATTCTCTCTTTGTCTTTATATTTTGCCAGTTTCACTATGATATGTCGTGCCGAAGGTCGATTCAAGTTTCGTCTTAAGGGGGTCCTTTGGGCCTCTTGGATTTCAATGTCCATTTCTTTCCCCATATTCAGGAAGTTTTCAGCTATAATTTGATCCAGCACCCCTTCAGGAACTTTTTCTCTTTCTTCATTTTCAGGAATTCCTGTGATACGGATATTGTTCCATTTGATTGTATCACTCAGGTCTCGAATTCTCTTTTTGTTCTCTTGTATCATTTTCTCTCTCTTTTTTCGGCTTCCTCTTTTGCTCTGTGTCTTCTAATTCACTTATTCTCCTCTCTGCCTCTTCAATCCGTGCAGTGGCCACCTGCATTTTATTATGCACCTCATTTATAGCTTTTTTTAACTCGTCACAGCTCTTTTGAAGGTCCCTAGTCTGTGTATCAATAGGCTCTCTGAAGTTTTTCTCAAGTCCAGCAATTAATTTTATGATAATTGTTCTAAATTCTTGTTCAGTTATGTTGTTTAAATCTGTTTTGAGCAGTTCTGTGTCTGTGACTTCTTTCTGGAGTTCCTTTAGAGGAGAGTTCTTTCGTTTCGTCATTTAGGCTAGCTTTCTGTCTCTTGTCAGTTTTAAAAGCTCGTTATGCCCAGTGCACCTGTTAGTATTGCTCTATTGTACGAGGCTCATTGACTGTCCAGGGCCTGTTGTTTTGGTAAGTGTTCTTTTAATGGTGTCTCTCGGTTTTTCTTGTTGTGCCTTTGATTATTTTACTTCTCTGGTCAGTGATATTTGGGACTTTTCACCATGTGCATTTTTGCTTGTTTCTTGACGTAACCCTCAAACGGAGTACAGACTGACATACAGGGAACAAAAGCATGCAAACGCTCAGTGAAATCAAACACTCAAGAAACCAAATGGGGACAGGAAGTAACGAAAGGGAAGGGAATGGAAAGGTAAGAGAGAAGAGAAGAAGAAAAAGTAGAAAAAGAAAAAGAACAAAAACAAAAATAAAGGGGGGACATAGACAGCAAAAGACTGTGGACAGTGTAAAAGTGTATAACCAGCCAAGAGGAGAGATAAGAATAAGATAAGGGAAATATATCTGGATGACAGGAAAAAAGAAGGAGAAGCAAAAAAAAAAGTGAAAAAAAAAAAAAAGGCAACTTTCCTTTGTGGGTGGACGTGGTTTCGTGCAGGTAGGTGGGTCTTGGGGGCTGCTCTCTGATGCCCCGCCTTGGTGGTTGCTTGGAGAAGAATGGCGGAGCTTCCAGCTCTGCTCCAACCAAGCATTGCATGCCACTCTTAAGCGTCCAATCTCCCTGTGCCGTGGGCGAGCCAAACTGTATTCTCCAAGCTCTGCCTCACTTCCAAATCCTAGTCCATGCAGTTCAACACTGTCACCAGAGATGAGATGAGGAGATGAGATGCGTTCCCGCTGGCGGCTGGCCTCCCGGCCAGGCCCACCTCTGCTGCCGCTGCCCTCCTAGTGGCTTGTGCTGTAGGAGGGCCGCCGCCGCTGCCCCTCTCGGTGCAAATTGGAATGGATGCAGCTGCTGCTGCGCCCAAGGAAGAATTCGCCAGCCAGATGGGACGGATTTCTCTCCCCACTCCCAGTAGTTATATATGGGGAGACGGGCGAACTACTCCTCCCTTAGAGATGGTTTTATGTGCGTTTTCCATCTCTTTTTCTCTTCCCCTTGTCTCTCTGGGGCACAGCCCACTCTCTCTGTGTTGGGCTGGGGCTCCTTTCCCCTGCACCTCTGGGCCCGCCTTTCCTCTAATTTCCAGTTCACAATCACTCACTCAGGCGTCTTTGAGGTTGTCTTCTTTCTGGTGTGTTTCTTCTTTTCCGCCACTTGCAAATCAGCGTATTCTTCCTTCAGTTCTTCTCAGTTCAATCGATGTGGGCAAGCGCAGACTACAGAGCTCCCTACTTCTCTGCCCGCTAGTTTTTTATTGAGAATTTTTGCATCCATGTTCTTCAGGAATTTTGGCCTATAGTTATTTTTTTTAGGAGGTCTTTATCTGGTTTTGGTATCAGGGTGATAACTGTCCTGATAAAATTAATTTGAAAGTTTTCTTTCCTTTGCTATTTTTTTAGAATAGTTTGTGAAGTATAGTTATTAACTGCTCTTTAAATGTTTGGCAGAATTGCCTGTGAAGGCATCTGGCCCTGGACTTGTGGTTTTTTGAAGATTTTTCATTACTGATTTAATTTGTTTGGTGGTTATTGGTGTGTTGAAGTTTTCTCCACCTTTCTTTTTCAGTTTTGTTAGTTCATGTGTTTCTAGGAATTTATCGATTTCTTCCCAGTTACCCAATTTGTTGGCATAGAGTTTTTCATAATATTCTCAAAATTTTTTGTATTTCTGTGGTGTTGGTTGTGATGTCTCCTCTCTCATTTGTGATTTTATTTTTTTAGATCCTTTTAGATAAGTTTAGCTAGAGTTTTATAAATTTTATTAGTTAAAGAACCAGCTCCTGGTTTCATTGATCTGAGTGATAGCCTTGCTGGATAGAGTGTTCTTGGGTGTCGATTTTTCCCATTTAGTACTTTGAAAATGTTATGCCACTCCCTTTTGGCTTGTAAAGTTTCTTTGAGAAATCTCCAGCTAGCCTTGTGGGTTTTTCCTTGTAACTTAAGAACTTCTTTTGCTTTGCTTCTTTTAAGATTTTTTTATCACTATATTTCACAAGTTTAATTACAATATGTCTTGGTGTTGGTCTGCTTTTTTCAGTTTTGATGGGAGTTCTCTGTTCCTGGATCTGGATATGTGTTTCCTTTCCAGATTAAGGAAGTTTTCAGCTGTTATTTCTTCAAATAAATCATCTACTTCCTTTTCTTTCTTGTCGGTTTTTGGGATTCATATAATACGAATGTTACTACATTTGACGGAGTCACTAAGTTCATGAAGTCTATTCTCATGTTCCATAATTCTTCTTTCTCTCTTCTGTTTAGCTTCATTAATTTACATTATGTTGTCTTCCAGGTCAGTAATTTGTTCCTGTACTTCTTACAGCCTCTTGTTCATTGCATCAAGCCTGTTTCTTATCTCTTTTATTGCACTGTTTGTCTCCAATTGGTTCTTTTTTAACTGTTATCTCTGTGATAAGGCTCTTACCTATGTGTTCTATTATTATCTCAAACCCATTGAGTCTCCTTATGATCATTGCTTTAAATTCTCCATCACACGTTACTTACGTCTGTTTCTCTTAGATCTCTAGCCCTTGCCTTATCTCGTTCTTGCATTTGGGATCAATTACTCCATCTTTGCATTTTGTGTAAGTCTCTACCTTTATCTCTATGTTAGAAAAGCCAGTCACATCTCCTGGTCTTTAGAAACAGCCTTGTGAAGAAGAGGTGATGTAGTACCCAGGACCTGGCCCTTCAGGGGGTGTCTCTAGTATGTGCTACATGCACTCTGCTGTTGTGTTTTGGCTGCTGTATCCTTCAGGCCAGTCATCTTCAGAGGCTCTCTTTGCCTGCTGTGGGCAGTTTTCATCCCTGGCCTGAATATGGTGAGTTTAATTAGGTGTGCACTGGTCTGCTTGTGAAATGAGACCTTGTACCACCTACAGAAGAACTGAAGCCCTGTAGAACTCTCTGGTTGGTAGTTATGGTGTTGGTAGGGGGTCGTGCTGGTCTTCTGGGTGAGGGTCCTACCATGGAGGGAATAGGGCAAGTGTGACTGAGAAGGACAGCCTTACCAGAGTGCAGATGGTAGGACTTGGTGTATATAAATTAGGCAGGCAGTGTTGGCACTGCACTACTTCCTGTCAGTGGCTCTGTGTTTATGCTGAGGGACAGGAAAGGGAAATGGTGCTGGTCAGCCCTTTTGTTCCCATAGTGGTGTCTTTGTGAATGTTGCCTCTCAAGGATGCACTCCATTAAGAGCAGATAACCTTCTCACTATGTGCCCCAGGCACACTTCATATCACTGTTTCCACACTTTCTGCCCCTAGGCTATTTGCCTGCCTTCTCTCCAGGAGCAGGGCATTGCCTGCCATGCTCTAACCCAGCTAACTCCACTGACCTCTAAAACTCGATGTTTTAAGTCCTACAGGTTGCTGAAACTTAAAAAATTAGCACTTCTCAATCTCCAAGCCAATAGCTTTTGGGAAGCCTCTTTTTCCATATCCCTGTGTGTTTCCTTCTGTCTCACCCTTCTCTAGACCACAGCTCTCTCTCCTCTGCAGCAGCTAGGATCCATTGCTCCCCCAAACCACATCTCTGTACTTCCTACCTTTTTTGATTTGGCCTCTTCTCTCCCTTTAATTGTAGAGGTTGTTCTGCCAGTCTTCACATCCATTTCTGGTTTAACTAGGATGATTTGATAGTTCTCTAGTTGTGTTTCTGGGATGAGGCGAACCTAGGGTCCTCTTACTCTGCTACCATCTTCCCCTACTCCTTTTTACAAAGATTTTTAGAGTCTGGCTATTAAACAAAAAAAGATCTCGGGAATTTTATGTTAATGTAAAAATGTATACAAACCTCTCAAACTTCTTTTCTCTGCTTTGTCATGACTATCCATATTCTGGGGGCTATATTAAGTTTTGGAGACAGATGCTGGTATTAGAAAAATATTTTATTCTCTTATCTTCTCATCTTGACCAAGATTACTAGAACTGACATCAGCCACCTCAGAATGGAGTTTGTGAAACTAGACAACTCATTACTCTCATTCAGCACATGAGGCTTGACATGCTTAATTCCTTTTGTCCCTCTTTTTACCCTGTATCTCTATCAACCTTGCCATTCCTTCTTACTCTACCACTTTTGTTGAGGGTCCCCAAGACGACCCATGGGCTTGATGGATACGTAGGAAGACTTAGAGGACTCAGTCTGTAATAATAGGCTTTATTACAGTGAGAAGATAGAAAGTAAAATAAGCAAAGGGAAAAGGCACATGGGGCAAAGCTTATAAGAAATCAGGTACATGCTTCCAAGAATCTTCTTCCTGATGAGTCATATAAGATGTACTTAATATTCAACTAATGAATTGTGACAATATGTGTTAGATGTTGTCAGCCATGGAAGCTCAGTAGAGACTGAGCAGTCAAGGTTATTACTAGTGGCTGATCACATAAGCACTATCTCTCTAGCATGTCCAGAATTCCAGACTCCCAGAAGGAAAGTAGTTTTTCAGCATAAACCATATTATTTCAACAAGCAGTTTAGGCACAGTGTATCATTCTTATCATTCAGAGAATATTTTCAAGTCCCCAGATGCCAGCGAAGGGCCAGCTTTGCAAGCAGACCTTTCTAACAATGGCTGTCTCAAGATACTATGTTAACTCATTTCAGCATATATTTAAATAACTACCTTTCATAAGCATATGGTAAATTTCATATTTTCCCATCTTCAGACTTTGCATATGGAAATTCCTCTTGGTTTGGCATTACTGCTTCTCCTCACATAAGCCCCAACTAAGCTGGTATGGTTCTCTGGTCAACAGCCATTTTGGTCACCTTCCATTTTCATCTCGCCACAACTCATTTGCCAGTGATTGTCCCCATAGTAAATTGCATGTGTTTTGATGACACAGCTCTGAACCAGTCTGGAATCTAATATCAGACACCTTATAGTTGGTTTGCCCAACTTTGGTCCCTAAAATAGTCTCAACTCGTGGTGCCTGGGTGGCTCAGTCAGTTAAGTATCTGACTCTTGATTTTGGCTCAGGTCATGATCTCAGGTTGTGAGACCGAGCCCTGTGTTGGGCTCTGCAATGGATATGGAGCCTGCTTGAGATGCGCTCGCTCTCTCTCTCTCTCTCTCTCTCTCTCTCACCCCCTCTACCACTCGTGCTCTCTATCTCTCTCTAAAAAAAAAAAAAAGCCTCAACTCAAGTATAGCTAGCTAATCAGATACAAAAAATAAGAACATTCCAGCATTCTAACTTTAGCCCATATATTGCATCCCAATAGACCTAATACTCTCCCTATAGCTAATATTAATGGTTCCTGTTATCTCATTTTTTAAAATGTTTTATTTATTTTTGAGAGAGAGACAGCGTGAACAGGCGAGGGCCAGAGAGAGAGGGAGACACAGAATCCGAAGACAGGCTCCAGGCTCTGAGCTAGCAGTCAGCACAGAGCCTGATGTGCGGCTCGAACCCATGAACCGCGGAATCATGACCTGAGCCAAAGGATGCTCAACTGACTGAGCCACCCAGGCGCCCTCATTTTTAATTCTAACACTGTGAGCAGCTTTTGCTTGGATCCATATTATGAATTATTTATTAGGATGGGGCGCCTGGGTGGCTCAGTCGGTTAAGCCTTCAACTTTGGCTCAGGTCACGATCTCACAGTTTTTGAGTTCGAGCCCCTTGTCGGGCTCTGTGCTGACAGTTCAGAGCCTGGAGCCTGCTTCAGATTCTGTGTCTCCCCCTCTCTCTCTCTGCCCCTCCCCCGCTCATGCTCTGTCTCTCTTTCAAAAATAAATAAACATTAAAAAAAAAAAGCTGCTTAAATTATTAGGAAAAAAATTGAAAACTCAGATCACTCTATATAGCAATAAAACTCAAAGAAAAACATACTACTCAATTCTCAGTATGAAACTCATAATTCACTTGCAAAAGAATATGTTCCTTAGGTCATTCACATTGTCACTAAATGTCAGAGCTAGAGTAATCTAACCCAATGTTTTTCAAATTGCAAATCTCAGCCTATTATTAGATAGTGAAATAAACATAGTGAATCATAGGAGACATTTTATTAAAAAATTAAATAGGGGAGAACAGCAAATATCAATGTTCTGTACTTAGTATGGTAAACATTGTGAAACTTTTGTTTCCATGCAGTTTGTGTGTGTGTATGTGTGATAGGTCATAGGTCAGGGAGCCTGTGTGGCTCAGTCAGTTAAGTGACCCCAATCTTGTTCTCAGTTCAGCTGTTGATCTCAGGATCATAAGTTCAAGCCCCATGTTGGGCTCGATGCTGGGCCTGGAGCCTACTTAAAAAAAAAATAGGTCATAATTCATAATGTAAAATTTATTCTTTAATATGAGTCATGGTCAAAAAATGTTTGAAAGCTGTTGATTAGTCTAACCCTGTTAGCTACAGATAGAAGTCCAGAAAAGGGAAATCACTCAATGATTTTATGTTACATAATTTGTTTAGTGGCTGTGTCAAGAGCCCTTTCCTACTTAAGGGATTAGGGCTATTGAATCCAAATGAAATTTATTTTCTGTTAGACTGACCTTTCATATCAAGTAAAGAGAAGATGAATGTAAGTCTTTTTAATATTTAAAATGAGACATCAAGAAAAAAATGCCACTTTCCAAGGTTAGGAGCAACACAAGTAGGGGAATTTGGCTAAGTCAAGGAAACCTGCATTAAGAGATGTTAGGTCAGTAAAACCTAGAACCAAACTATGGATACTAGAATAACAGTGAGTAGGACTAGAGTAAAGGATCAAGTTAAGACATTTTTTCTTCTAACTTATGTTTTAACAGATCTAGATCCTCTTTCACAGTACCACATAAACCAGTCTAAAACCAAAAGAAAGCTAAATTAGAGGTTGAAGTAGCCCTACTTATCCACCTTTCCCAAGCTCAGTCTTATTTTTTTAAGGTTTATTTATTTATTTTGAGGGTGAGAGAGTGAGCAGGGGAGGGGCAGAGTCAGAGAGGGAGAGAGAATCCCAAGCAGGCTCCATGCTGTCAGCGCAGAGCCCAATGTAGGGCTCAGTCTCAGGAACTGTGAGATCATGACCTGAGGTAAAATCAAGAGTCTGACCCTTTTTTGACTGAGCCACAGAGGACCTCCTCCACAGCTCAGTCTTGTAGACATGACTGTAGAAGTCCTCCTTACTAATAGGTAAGCCAAATGCAAAAAATAGCTCGTTTTTATTTGCAAGCATTGCCAGTTATGTTTCTCTTTAGTCTTTACTGATATGCTAAATAGGCTGTTTCATTTTTAAATTAAGGGTTGTAAGAGCTGTTTCAGCGAATAAAAGTACATACCCCAATTAGAAATCCCACTATCTAATTGCCCAGATCATATTTACTGAGTCCAAGGTACCCATTTAAGCATTTAAAATACATATTGTTTTGTACCAATGGTCTGTTGGAACTAAGTTATGGTTTAGAGTGGTGGGTTTCAAACTATTCTACAGAACTTAAGGTTCCATGAAAGTGTTTACAGGTGTTAGGGAGATAAGGGAAGAGCCATGCAGGTAGGACTCAATACTAAGCTTCCATCGCCTAGGTTAACCAGAGTAGCTTCAAGTTTTATATATGAAGTTCCTAGTGAACTTCATATTTGGAAGATTATTTTAAAGGATTTTGCTGTAAAAAAAAAAAAAAAAACAGTGTGATGCTTAGTTTAGGAACTTTTTGAAATGAATTCAAAGTCCTTAGCTGATTAGTTACATCTTTCATCTTAAAGACTTAATTAAAACAGGATATGTAAAGAGAGCCCATTTCACTTTAACATGGTGTCACAAACATGGTAGTTGATCAATTCTCCATATTATCATGCTTTATGAGATACTTGAAACAAATGTGATTACAACTTTGGGTTTCTTAGGATATGAAAAAAATACCTAGTTTTTAAAATGAAGAAAATCATCAACCCCCTATGTGTAGTTAATTAAAAATTTTAATTGAGAATACTTTTCTAAAATTGTTCATGACAACTAAGAGGTTTTAGTTGATTTGTGATCTTTAAGGATATTTTAGCTACCATTTTGATTGATATAATTATCTAAAGAGTAAATTAACATAGGATAATGACTTAAAGGGGAACAAAGAGAATATTAAAGTTATCAAGTCTCTGCTAGCATCTGTTTGGAGTTTAACAGTTTATTTGAAATTCATAGGTTCTAGGTTTAAGAAAATTGCTTATCCACTGGGACTGGCCACTTTAGGAACAACTGTTTGCTATCCAGTTCAGTCAGTAATAATTGCAAAGGTAAGTTCTTTTCTTTTTTTCTTTTTTGGCTTGTTTTTATTTATTTTTATTTATTTATTTAATTTATACCCACGTTAGTTAGCATATGGTGCAGCAATGATTTTAGGAGTAGATTCTTTAATGCTCCTTGCCATTTAGCCCATCCCCCCTCCCACAACCGCTCCAGCAACCCTCTGTTCTCTGTATGAGTCTTTTATGTTTTGTACCCCTCCCTGTTTTTATATTATTTTTGCTTCCCTTCACTTATGTTAATCTGTTTTGTGTTTAAATTCCTCATATGAGTGAAGTCATATATTTCTTTTTAAGTGATAGGTATATTTTAGTGTTTGTTTAAACTCTTAAAGTGACAGTATTTAAATGTCGTAAGTATCTGCAACGTTCAATTTTCAGAGAAATATGGTTGGTATCAACTCTTATCTTGGCAAAATCACATTAGCATTTCAACAGGGTAAATGCTATTCCTAATTATTTAATCTCACAAATAAATAGGATGAATTTGTTTAAATATAGTTCAACAACATAAATGCCGCTTTGAGGATTCAGTTCAGAGACACTGAATTCTGAATTAGAATTTGTGAGGAGGAATACTGCTCTCTTGTTGGGCTGTGTGAAATTCAATTTTTAATTAACAGAAAATTATATATGCTGGCTGCTGTCAGTTCATCAGGTTAACATGATGCAAGAAACAGTGAACTGATAGATAACAGAGGCTTCTTAAGGTAAAAAAAAAAAAAAATTCATATACACAAACTCAATTTTGATATCACCTAGCACTAAGTAACACTTGCCCTGAGTCCATATAATAGCTGTTCTGTCATTTTCTCCCAGTGATATGAACAGTTTGTATCAGTATTTTACTTTTAATACATATTTAAATTGAGGAGAGCTTTGGGTTATGCAGTTTTTTCTTCTTTTCCTTCTTCTCTCAATTAGCAACATTAAACATTTCCCCCCTGCACTCTAAGTAGTATATAGTGTTGCCAGAAGGACTTTCTGTACTTGTATTCTTGTTACTACATTTCTTTAATTATTGATGTAGATAAAACTGTCTACTAAATATTTTAGGAATGACAAGGATGTAGTGCCCTTTGTAGTTTGTTATGTGATCAAGCTATAAAAGTTTATAGCAGAGAAAGGGAGCATTATTTATTAAATCTGGTTATAGTTAAGACACTCGATGGATAAAATGATAAACATTTTTTATAAATCTTTCTTGAGAATTTATATAGGAATTAGCCACTTAACATCCTATCATACCAGTGCTTAAATAAACTTTTGAACTCACTACATTCTACTTCCTCATTTTCTCATTTACTGTTAAGAAAACTCTGGCCCAGAGACGTTTCACAGTGACTGATTTGCTCAGGGTTCTATTTAGTTTCTGGTGTCCTGCTTCCATGTCCATTTCCCTTCCTAGTGTATAATGCTGTCACTAAATCTTTTTGTTTAGAGTAATGCCTTAATGTTTTTTTAAATAAAATTGGGAACTACTCATCCTTAAGTAAATTAAGCAGTACAGGAAAGTGTAGGGGAAAAAAATTAACCACCTGAAATTCTTTCATCCAGAAAAATATCAGTGTTAACATTCGATAGAATGTTGTCTAGACATTTGTCTATGGATATATAGAGATAGAAAGATAGATGGGTGAGTTGACATATACAATTTCATAATAGGATATTATACTATGCATCTTATTTTTAATTTTAAATATGAAGTATTAATTTCATTTTATTCTAAAAGAAGGAAAAAGAAAAGAAGTGCTAAACTTCAAATAAAAATTTCTGTGATAAAGAGATACTAATATGAATTCTTCTGTGGTTAAATACTGATTGTTACTGAAATTTCTAGAGTTGAGACCCTTGTTCCTTTAACTGGCATATACAATTTCATGTGTAATATTTGCTGGATGTATTTATATAGAACATAGATTTTTATCCTAAAATCCATGATAGACTTCAGAGAATCTGTGACTCCCCCATATGAAACAATGACAAATTTTATATATACAATAGATGCTTTCTAATTTGATATTGTTGGGACCAATAGTTAACAATTAATTGAAAATGTTAGAGTAGTAAAAGTTTTTAGAAATAATAAATATGGACCTTATATATTTTGTTTCAAATTAAAGCATAAATTTGTATCCATTTTTCTCTCTTTTGAAGTAGGTATTTTTAAAGCGTATGGGTCTCCTAGTTGAAGATCCATAGTATCTTTCTTAGAGTTAGCCATATTTGTAATATGTCTTCCACTGTTTTCAGTTTAGATTTTTTTAAAATAGAATGAACACTTGAAAACATTTTTAAAATGGGGTGTCTGGGTAGCTCAGTTGGTTAGGTGGCCGACTTTGGCTCAGGTCATGATCTCATGGTTTGTGGAATCAAGCCCTGTGTCAGGCTCTTTGCTGACAGCTCAGAGCCTGGAGCCTGCTTCGGATTCTGTCTCTCTCTCGGCCCCTCCCCTGCTCATGCTCTGTCTCTCTCTCTCTCAAAAACATAAACATTAAAAAAATTAAAAAAATTTTTTTAAATAATTTGAGTTCAGAATCCTCTTAAATTTTTATTATTACTCCCAGCCTTTTACAGCTGACTTGCCCACCACTAACTTGACATTTTATTTATTTATTTATTTATTTGTGTAATTCAGTTTTTAGTCTTTACAAAGTAATTAATTTTCCTGCAGACAACAATTCTCTTCCTAGTCATATTTCATCCTATTTTACATTTAAAATTTTAATTATAGTAAAACTGATGTAGAGACTTAGAAATAAATACAACTTATTCTTGGTAAATATACACATCACTTGTGAAGGAGTACTTGGGTATATTTGAGAGTACCTACTATTGATGAATATTCAACATTCTATGAACATTGTTTACTATACATTTTTAAGACATCTTTAATGAGACATGTCTCTTAAAAGGATATCAGGTGAGAACTCTTCTACTGTGTGGGATTTTTCCTTTTCTTTTAATGTTTATTTATTTTTTAGAGAGAGAGAGAGAGAGGCAGAGTGCAAGCTGGGGAGGAGAAGAGAGAGTGGGAGACACAGAATCTGAAGCAGGCTCTAGGCTCTAAGCTGTCAACACAGAGCCTGACACAGGGCTCGAACTCACGAACTGTGAGATCATGACTTGAGCCGAAGTCAGATGTTCAACCGACTGAGCCATCCAGGCGCCCCTCTGTGGGTATTTTTCTGAAGGAAAGGGCCCATACCTTTCAAGAGATTCTCCAAGAGGTCTATGGCATAAAAAAGTTTGAAAAATGATAGTCCAGAAGGTTCTTGGGGAAAAAAAGTCACACTGTAGTTACTCACCTTGTAAATACACTTCATGATGGGATTACTTTTTGCTTTTTATGGTTTTCCTTGCTCTGTTTTCATTATTAACTTATATAAAAAAAGTCACATAATCTGCCTTTGAAAATTATAAAATATCTAGGAATAAGCTTGCCAGATAATATTTTAAGACCTATTTATTAAAAACTATTAAACTTTACTAAAAGGGGTTTTTTAAATTTGAATACATTTAGAGATATATCTTGTTTCTAGATGAAATGACTGAATATTGGAATATGGCATATGTTCCCAAATTTATAAATTTAATTTATTTCTTACAAAATTCCTGGATTTGTAGGGAGTGTGACATTCATTCAACCAGTATTTGTTGTCCATCTGCCATGTATTGGTAACTGTGCTAAGCTATAGCATAGACAATAAAATAGACCAAAAAATCCCAAAAAACAAAAAAGAATGTCCAAAGACATATATATCAAGTATGTCTTTGTATACATTGTGGGGTGGGGGAGAGGTATGGTAAATGTGACATTTCCATTGAGTGTGTAAAGAAGGGATGGATTGATTATTCCAGATATGTGTTGGAATAATTGCCTTTTTGGAAAAAAATCTTAGACCTTTACCAGATATCATACAAAAATAAATTCCGGATCGACTAAAGATCTAATCATAAAATATAATACTATAAAAATATTAGAAGAAAAAAGAAATATTTGTGTAATGTTGCAGTAGTAAAGGCCCTCTTAAGCAAAACACAATCTCGAGGCCATCAAAGAAAACAATTAATGTAGGGGCGCCTGGGTGGCTCAGTTGGATAAGCGTCTGACTTTGGCTCAGGTCATGTTCTCATGCTTTGTGAGTTCAAGCCCTGCATCCAGCTCTGTGCTGACAGCTCAGAGCCTGGAGCCTGCTTCCGATTCTGTGTCTCCCTCTCTATCTCTGCCCTTCCTCTGCTCATGCTATGTCTCTTTCTGTCTCTTACTCTCTCTAAAAAAGAAAAAAAGAAAATTAATGTATTTTACCACATCAAAATAAATACCTTTCTCTTGATCACAGTATAACATACACAAAGTTAATGGATAAATAAAAACTGAGAAAACTATTTGCAACATCTATAACAAAGGACTAAATAACGGCCTTCATATATTAAGAGCTCCTATAAATTGTTAGGAAAAAATGAATGCCATCTAGGAAAATGAAAGTAAACAAACAAGTAATCCACAAAATAAGAAACATAAATGTCCTAATATATGAAAGGCACTTAACTTTATCAGCAATCAAATAAGTGTAAATTTAAAAGATCATTGGGGCTCCTGGGTGTCTCAGTCGGTTAAGTGCCTGACTTCAGCTCAGGTCATTATCTTGTGGTTCCTGAGTTTGAGCCCCACAATAGGCTCTGTGCTGGTAGCTTGGAGCCTGCTTGGGATTCTCCCTCTCTTTATCTCTCTCTCTCTCTCTTTCCCTCCCTCCTCCTCCCTCTCTTCCTGCCCCCCCCCACTAGCTTGTGCCCGCTCTCTCTCTAAGATAAATAAACTTAAAAAATAAAAGATCATCTAGATTTTGGTTTTTAGCCTTTTGATTTGATACGGATTTAAAAGATTCCTAATAATGCTGCTGGTAAATGGGGCAGGAAAACACATATTCTTTGCTGGTGTATAAATTACTTCAGTGTATGCCGACTTTCTGGAGGCAATGTGGCAATATTATCAAAAATTAAAGCGTACATAATTATTTTTTATTTTTTATTTTTATTAAAAATTTTTTAACATTTATTTATTTTTGAGAGACAGAGAAAGACAGATCATGAGTAGGGGAGGGGCAGAGTGAGAGGGGCACACAGAATTGGAAGCAGGCTGCAGGCTCTGAGCTGTCAGCACAGAGCTCGACGTGGGGCCCGAATCTATGAACTGTGAGATCATGACCTGAGCTGAAGTCGGATGATCAACCAACTGAGCCACCCAGGGGCCCCCATGATCTTGTTTTTTTTTTTTTCTTAATTTAACGTTTATTCATTTTTGAGAGATAAAGATAGAGCGCGAGCAGGGGAGGAGCAGAGAGAGGGAGAACAATATCTGAAGCAGACTCCAGGCTCTGAGTTGTTAGCACAAAGCCTGATGTGGGGCTTGAACTCACTGACTGAGAGATCATGACCTGAGCTA
This sequence comes from Cryptoprocta ferox, assembly GCA_028646485.1. Lineage (NCBI taxonomy): Eukaryota > Metazoa > Chordata > Mammalia > Carnivora > Eupleridae > Cryptoprocta > Cryptoprocta ferox. The sequence goes on from CM053579.1 coordinate 47,991,804, forward strand.
AAGTCAGACCCCTAACCAACTGAGCCACCCAGGAGCCCCAAAATGTCCATAATCTTTAATTCATATATTTCACATCTGGGAATTTGTACCAAGGAAACACCAAAAAGATGTATGGTGCAATTCTATTTGTAAGAATGCTAATCACAGCATGCTTGTAATTGCCCCCCAAAAAGGAAACATTCCATATTCCCCAAAATAGGGGATTTATTTAACTAATTAGCACATCCATTGTAGAATACGAACTATGAAGCTATTATTTAAAATAAATAAGTAAGTAAGTAAATAAATAAATGCAGATAGGAGCCCAGCAAGATGGCAGAGAAGTAGGGAGCTCAGTGCTTTTTCACCCGCCCGCATCTCAAACCAGTAAGGACTGAAGCCATAAGACACTGAACCACAAGAGTCTGGGAGGAAAAGAGACAGAGTCCACTAAGAAGACAGCCTCATAGGTGCATGATAGCGAACGGGGGAAGTTAAAATTGGGCCAGGACTGGAGGCGCGGAGGGAAGGGAACCCCCTCGGCGGAGAGCCTCGGAGAGACGAGGGGAAGAGAAAGAGCGGCCGAAACTGCTATAAACTGTATCTAGAGAAGAGAAAATCCTTCGCCTGGGACGGAGAGGGATCCTATCATCCCATCTGTAACCACAGGGTGTTCGGAGAGAGATTTTTTCTCTGGCTGTGGCGCTTTCCGTGGGCTAGGTGCTCCAATCCCAGGAGGTGCCGGGAGAAACTGTTCCCCTACTCCCCCTACTCGATCCCTGAGTAGGAAGCCACCATGCCTGTGGGAGTGCATTTCAGGGAGTATCATTAAAGTGCACAGACTAAGATCTGGAAACGAAGCAGGGCTTGGGAAATAAAACTGGGCCCACCTTGGCTACACCCATGGCATAGGGAGATCAGACCCAAAAGAGTGAGTTGCAACACTTGGTTCCAGAAGGGACTGGGGCACCACCATTTTTCTCCCCACAACCACCAAGGCAGGGCCTCAGGGAGTGGCCTGTGTGACCCATAGTGGAGGCTAGACCTGCCTACACAAAACCACGCCCATCCGCCCTGGAGAGCTGCTTTTTTTGTTTTTTCTTAACCGGAGCCCTCAGCAAGACCAACATTGATGCACTGCCTTGATTAACTCTAGATCAATTCTTGCTATTCAGATATATTTTCCCTTATCCCATTCTTATCTCTCCCCTCCTCTGCACTAGGCACTCTGGTCATTGGTTTGCTTAAACAGTCACATTAAATCGATTCTCTTGATGCATATTCTACACCTCCATCGCTACCTTCCTTTTTCTCTCTCTCTGGAATAATCAGACTATATAGTTTCTTTGGTTAACATTATCTTCGTTTCTTTCTCCTCGCCTCCTACCATATTCTCCTCTTTCTCTCTCTGAATTAAGCCTTTTAGTCTCTCTGCCTGGTCAATGTTCAATTTCGCTTCCTCCCCATGCCTGTCTCTTCTCTCTTTGTATATGCTCTTCCATCAGCACTGCCTCCACCCTGCTCTTTATCTGCTGCTGGGATTTCTGGATTTATGCTTTTAGACTGTCCTTTGTCTTTTGTTGTTTTAGTCCCCCCCCCTTTTTTTATTTTACCCTTCTGATTTCCTTGTTTGTTTGACTTCACTGTGCATTTGTGGGCTTTTGTTCCCTGTGTGTTTGTCTTTCTGTTTTCCTTTTCAGGACTACGTCAAGAAACAAGTCAAAGTACACATGGTGGAGAGTCCCAAATATCACTACGAGTAGGTAAATAAAATAACCAAAGGCACAACAAGAGACACCAAGGGACACCATTAAAAGAACACTTTCTGAAGGGACAGGCCCTGGACAGTCAATGACCCTCCTTTAATATAGCAATACTCACAAGTGCAGAGTGCATAACAAAGCTTTTAAAATCTACAAGAGAGAAAAAGCTAGCCAAAATGAGGAAATGGAAAAACTCTCCTCTATAGAAAGTCCAGGAAGAAGTCACAGCTACAGAATTGGTCAAAACAGATATAAGCAACATAACTTAGCAAGAATTTAGAACAATAGTCATAAAATTAATCGCTGGGCTTGAAAAAGTCATGGAAGACATCAGAGAAGCTATTGCTACAAAGACTATGGACCTTAAAAATAGTTGTGACGAATTAAAAAATGCTATAAATGAGGTGCATAATAAAATGGAGGCAGAGACTGCACGGATTGAAGAGGCAGAGAGGAGAATGAATTAGAAGACACAATTATAGAAAAAGAGGAGGCCAAGAAAAACATAAATTGAGCCAGGAGCACGAATGGAGAATTTAAGAACCGAGTGATACAATCAAACAGAATAATATCCGTATCATAGGAATTCCTGAAGCATAAGAAAGAGAGAAAGGTGCTAAAGGGGTACTTGAACAAATTATAGCCGAGAACTTCCCCAATCTGGGGAAGGAACAGACATTGAAATCGAAGAGGCATAGAGAACTCCTTTCAGACGTAACTTGAATCAACCCTCTGCACGACATATCATAGTGAAACTGGAAACATATTAGGATAGAGAAATCAGAAAACAGCTAGGGATAAAAGGGCCCTAACATACAAAGGGAAACCTATCAGAGTAGTTACAGACCTATCTGCTGAAACTTGACAGGCGAGAAAGGAATGGCAGGAAATCTTCAATGTGATGAACAGGAAAACTATGCAGCCAAGAATCCTTTATCCAGCAAGCCTGTCATTCAGAATAGAAGGAGAGATAAAGGTTTTCCCAAAGAAACAAAAATTGAAGGAATACATCACCACTAAATCAGCCATACAAGAAATCCTACGGGGGACTCTTTGAGGAAAATGTTGCAAGGAACACAAGGTAACAGAGACACCACTACAAGCATGAATCCTACAGAGAACACAAGGACTCTAAACCTATATTTTTCATTAATAACACTGAATGTAAATGGACTAAATGTTCCAATCAAAAGACATAGGGTAGCAGAGTAGATATAAAAACCAAAATCCATCTATTTGCTGTCTACAAGAGACTCATTTTAGACCTGAATACACCTTCAGATTGAAAGGAAGGGGATGGATACATACCTATCATGCGACTGGAAGACAAAAGAAAGTCGGAGTAGCCATACTTATATCAGACAATCTGGACTACAAAGTAAAGGCTGTAACAAGAGATAAAGAAGGGCATTATATAAAAATGACAGGGTCTATCCATCAGGAAGAGCTAACAATTATAAATATCTATGCACCTGTTTGGGAGCACCCAAATACATAAAACAGGTAATCACAAACATAAACAATTTTTTGATAAGAATGTGCTAATGACAGGGGATTTTAATACTCCACTTACAGCAATGGATAGATTAACTAGACAGAAAATCACTAATGAAACAGTGGACCTGAACAACACATTGGACCAGATGAATTTGAAATATATATTTAGAACTGTACATCCTGAGGCTATGGAATTCACTTTTTTCTTAAGTGTACATGATACATTCTCCAAGATAGACCATATACTGGGTCATCAAGTAGCCTTCAATGAATATAAAAGAATTGAGATCATACCATGCACACTTTCAGATCACAATGCTATGAAACTTGAAATCAATCCCAGGAAAAGGTCTGGAAAACCTCCAAAAACATGGAGGATAAAGACTGCCCTACTAAAGAATGATTGGACCAGTTAGGCAATTAGAGAAAAATGTAAAAATATATAGAATCAAATGAAAATAAAAATACAACAATCCATACTCTTTGGGATGCAGCAAAGGCAGTCCTGAGAGGAAAGTATATTGCAATCCAGGCCTATTTCAAGAAACTAGATAAAGTGCAAATATAAAATCTAACAGTGCACCTAAAGGAGCTAGAAGGAGAGCAGCAAGAGCACCCCAAATCCAGCAGAAGAAGAGAAATAATAAAGATCAGAGCAGAAATAAACCATATAGAATCCAAAAAAATAGTTGAACAAATCAATGAAACCAAGAGTTAGTTTTTTTGACAAAAGAAACAAAATTGATAACCCTGTAGCCAGTCTTCTTAAATAGAACACCCAAATAGACAAAATCACGAATGAAAATGGATCTATTACAAATAATCCCTCAGAAATACAAGCAGTCATAAGGAAATACTATGAGAAATTATATGAAAACAAACTGGACAACCTAGAAGAAAGGGTCAAACTCCTAAACACACATGTACAACCAAGATTCAAAGGTGAAGAGATAGAAAATCTGAACAGACCCATAACCAGTGAAGAAATGGAATCAGCTATCAAAAATCTCCCAATGAATAAGAACCCTGGGACAGTTGGCTTCCCTGCGGAATTCTACCAGACATTTAAACCAGAGATAATACCCATTCTTCTCAAGCTATTCCAAAAAATAGAAATAGAAGGCAAACTTCCAAACTCATTCTATGAAGCCAGCATCACTTTAATTCTCAAACCAGACAGAGACCCAACAAAAAAAGAAAACTACAGGCCAATATCCTTAATGAATACAGATGCAAAAATACTCAACAAGATACTAGCAAATCGAATTCAACAGCATATAAAAAGAATTATCCACCATCATCAAGTGTGATTCATTCCTGGGTTACAGGGCTGGTTCAATATTCACAAATCCATCAATGTGATACATCACATCAACAAAAGAAAAGATAAAAACCATATGATCCTGTTGATAGATGCAGAATAAGCGTTTGACAAAATACAGCATTCTTTAATAAAAACCCTCGAGAAAGTCGGGATAGAAGAAACTTACTTAAACATCATAAAACCTATTTATGAGAAACTCACAGCTAATATCATCCTCAATGGAGAAAAACTGAGAGCTTTCCCACCGAGATCAGGAACACGACAGGGATGTCCACTCTCACCACTGTTGTTTAACATAGTATTGGAAGTCCTAGCATCAGCAATCAGGCAGCAACATGAAATAAAAGGCATCAGAATTGGCAAAGATGAAGTCAAACTTTCACTTTACACAGACGACATGATACTCTACATGGAAAACCTGACCTACTCCACCAGAATCCTACTGGAACTGATCCATGAATTCGGCAAAGTCGCTGGGTACAAACTAAATGTACAGAAATCGGTTGCATTTTTATACACCAATAATGAAACAACAGAAAGAGAAATCATGAAGCTGATCCCATTCACAATTGCATGAAAAACCATAAAATACCTAGGAATAAACGTGACTGAAGATATAAAAGATCTATATGATGAAAACTATAGTAAGCTTATGAAGGAAATTGAAGAAGACACAAAGAAATGGAAAAACATTCCATGCTCATGGATCAGAAGAATAAACATTGTTAAAATGTCATTATTACCCAAAGGAATCAACACATTCAATGCAATCCCAATCAAAACTGCACTGGCATTCTTCTCAACGCTAGAACAAACTATCCTAAAACTTTTATGGAACCACAGAAGACCCTAAATAGCCAAAGTAATATTGAAGTGGAAAACCAAAACAAGAGGCATCACAATCCCAGACTTTAGACTCTACTACAAAGCTGTAATCATTCAGACAGTATGGTAATGGCACAAAAACAGACACATAGACCAATGGAATAGAATTGAAAACCCAGAATAGGACCCACAAATGTATGGCCAATTAATCATTGACAAAGCAGGAAAGTGTATCCAATGGGAAAAAGACAGCCTCTTTAACAGATATTGTGCTGGGAGAACTGGAAAGCAACTTGCAGAAGAATGAAACTAGTCCACTTTCACCATACACAAAAATAATCTGAAAATGGTTGAAGGACTTGAATGTGAGACAGGAAACCATCAAAACCCTAGAGTAGAAAGCAGGAAACAACCTCCTTGACCTCAGCCGCAGCAATTTCCTACTCAACACATCGTTAAAGGCAAGGGAATCAGCAAAAATGAACCATTGGGACCTCATCAAGATAAAAAGCTTCTGCACTGCCAAGGAAACAATCAAAAAAACTAATAGGCAGCCGACAGAATCGGAAAAGATCATTGCAAATGACATATCGAATAAAGGGCTCGTATCCAAAATCTATAAGGAACTCGCCAATCTCCACCCCTGAAAAACACATAATCCAGTGAAGAGATCGGCAGAAGACATGAACAGACACATCTCCAAAGAGGACATCCAGATGGCCAACAGACACATGAAACGATGCTCAGCATCACTCATCATCAGGCAAATACAAATCAAAACCACACTGAGATACCACCTCCCGCAGGTCAGAGTGGCTAAAATGAACAAATGAGGAGATTATAGATGCTGCGAGGATGTGGAGAAACAGGCACCCTCTTACACTGTTGGTGGGAATGTAAACTAGTGCAGCCACCCTGGAAAACTGTGCAGGTTCCTTAAAAATTTAACAATAGAACTCCCCTATGACCCAGCAATAGCACTGCTAGGAATTTACCCAAGGGCTACAGGAGTGCTGATGCATAGGGGCACATATACCCCATTTTTCATAGCAGCACTTTCAATAATAGCCAAATCATGGAAAGAGCCTAAATGTCCATCAACTGACAAATGGATCAAGAAGATGTGGTTTATATATACAATGGAATACTACATGGCAATGAGAAAGAATGAAATCTGGCCATTTCCAGCAACGTGGATCGAACTTGAAGGGTGTATGCTAAGTGAAATAAGTCAGGCAAAGAAAGATTGATACCACATGTTTTCACTTCTATGTGGAACAGGAAAAACTTAACAGAGGACCATGGGGGAGGGGAAGGGGGAAAATAGTTGGGGTGAGGGAAGGAGGTAAACCACGAGAGCCTCTTGAGTAATGAGAACAAACTGAGGTCTGATGGGCGAGGGGAAGAGGATAAGGGGGGTGATGGGCAAGGAGGAGGGCACTTGTAGGGATGAGCACTGGATGTTACATGGAAACCAAGTTGACAATAAAGTATAAAAGAAAAAAAATCTTTGGGAAAAAAAACCAGATATATTCGTGTATAACCTGATATGGAAATATCTCTGTGACAAATTGTTAAGCTTTTAGCATACCAAATCTTGAGGCGCTTGGGTGGCTTAGTCGTTTAAGTGTCCACCTTTGCCTCAGGTCATAATCTCACTACTCGTGGGTTGGAGCCCCGCGTGGGGCTCTGTGATGACAGCTCAGAGCCAGGAGCCTGCTTCAGATCTGTGTCTTCCTCTCTCTCTGCCCCTCCCCAACTCTCAGTCTATCTCTCTCTCAAAAATGAATAAATGTTAAAAAAAATAAAATACCAAATCTCAATATTTATATTGTGTTTTTAAAAAGGAAACGAACTAAGTGTATATGTGTGCAGTTGTAGTTTATTTTAAAATTAATTTAAAATATAATTGAGATTATAGTGTATATGTGTTGTCTCATCTCTTAAGTACAGTAATTCATCATGGAAATCCATGTCAGTGATATGTGTCCCTCGCCTTTTTTGGTAGATCTGTCTATATGTCTCAACATTCCATTTGTTTTAAAATGTCTTGTGTCTGTATCTAATGCATATATAAGAGGAAAAACTCAGGAAGAATGTCCACAGAACTGTGAACAAATACTATGTTGAAGGGAGGAAGAGGATTTTTTTTATATTAGTGGACTGATTTATTTTTTCTTAAGTGTATGTAATACTTAGCAAGAAACAAAACAAAACAAAAAAAGAACAAAAAAAAACCCCTAAGTAAGAATGTCACAGTTCTAAAATGTTGTATAAGTTTATGTTTATAGAATGTGTAATCCTGGAAAGGTCCCTAAACCTCTTTAAGTCTTGACAATCAATAACTTTTGAAATTACTTTAACCATAAGGAAACAATAGAATGAATGAATCAGAAGGAGATTTTTAATGGGACAAGGATATGAAGGAAAGTAACAGCAGCTTTAGGAATTCAGTCACTATCCTAGCCTCTGCTTTGATGTGTTTGTAGTTCATTTTTAATTTTATGTTTCTACCAAAAGAGAGTATTATTCTCCAGAGAAATACATTAATGTTTTTTCTTTATGACAGGAGAAAGCACCATGAAATTTGAACAAAAGCATTAATTTCATAGCATCTTAAAATCTTACTTTCTTAGTCAACTGTTTATTATCTCAAAACTATCTTTCCCACTTCTGTTAAATAGACATTGTTTTAAATTCACATGTTACAGCGTAAATCCAAACTATACATTTTTATGTCTTTATTTTTCTAAGAGCAGGTTTATGTTCATAATATTAAGGAGAAGGTAAGAGATTTCCCATACACACCTTGTTCCCACACATGCTTAGTATCTTCCATTATCAGCATCCCCCACTCGAGTGGTACATTTTTTGCAATTGAGAACCCTACATTGACACATAAAACCCAAAGTCCACAGTTTACATTAGGATTCACTCTTGGTGATGTATTAGCTATATATTTTTTAGTCTTTTACATGAAGCAAATAATTTTTCATATAAGATTGAGAAAATGAGGCTTTGTGTTACATGATCGAGAGATTTAAATTTGTGATATTGATTCTGTTCTGAGTGTTCACATAAAATATCTGACATAATTTTTTAAATACTTGTTATTTTAACTTTTAAAAATAAAACTTTCTTGACTCACTTCTCATTTTTACTAGGTAACTGGGAAAAAGGCATATACTACAAGCCAGCAAATTCATGAAGCAGTTAAATTATTGTGGACGAAAAACAACAAAAAAGAGTCACTTCCTAAACCTAAAGAAAAAACTAAGGTAGAGTTTAAATGAATCAAAAAGGTAGACATTGAGTTTTCTTGGTTCGGGTGAGAGATTGGCTTTTAATGGGAGTCCTGGACAAAGTTCAAGGATTGAGTGAAAGGAGATGAAGAAACATAATATCATTGCATACTCTACATTTTTAGGATGTTTTATTGTTTTAGCAATGTGATTTACTTATGAAGGAAAAATATTTTTGGTAAACAGATAGAAGAAAACTCTACTGAAATAGAAATACCTGCAAAAACAACTCATAACCGGAAACACTCAGTGCCTTTGCCAACAGAACTCATCTTTGAAACAAAGACAGAATCAGCATCTAACTCAGGTTTGTTGGCAATAATTCAATTTTGTTTTCCTTCTTTTCTTAAATAATTTTATAGTATTGTTAGTAGTAGTTTGAACTTATTTATGTGCTTTCTTCATAAATATTTTTTTCATTCTCATATCTGTAGTCTATATGTTTTTAGATTATGAGATACTTGGGTACTTGAGACTTTTTCTAATTGCCACATAGTTCATAATACCAATCTTTGCATATGGGAGTATAGGGTAGCAACTGTTGGGTTGGATGAGTGAAGCATTTAAATCAGTTTATAAATGTGGTTTTGTGATTAGGTAGAGGAAAATGTGTCTCCTAATTACATATGCACCTAATGTAGAAGATTCCAATTTATAGACTATGGGTCAAATCTACATAGAAGAAATATTAGCTTTCCATTTCTTTATTTCTTTCCATTTCTTTAGTGTTTACACTTATCATTGTTAGTCTCCACCATCACTTTTATTTAGTTTAGATACCAGGAGAACATTCAGCATGAAATAGTGAAATAACACCAATTATAATACTAAGAACTTTTCAATATTAGATTCTGGCAATTAATACTTTGTATGACCAAATAGTGACAATTATACTTTCTAGGCAAATATTACCATGGTTTTACTGTAATCATTAAAGAGGTAACAGAGTGTTTAATACCATTTCAGGAGTGTATTTACATAACTCACTAGTCACTGTGTTGCACAGGATTGTCTATCTGTACAATGTGAATGCTCATTGTTTTATTGCAAAGGAAGCAGGACCAACTCAGAGATAAGGAAGTAGGAAGTAATGATAATATATGCCCTTTACTGAGCACATACTGTGGTGTAGAGCTATAAATATAATATGTTATTCAATCCTCACCCAAAAAGCAAAACAAAACAAAAAACTCGTGTGCATGTAATTATAATCATTGCATGATGAACAGACTCAGACTTAGGAAGCTTAAGTAACTTCTCCAAAATCCTATAGCTTATGAGTAATAGAGTTGCATTTATAGCCTAGATCTTCCTAACACCAAAGTCCAAGCTCTTTCTATTGTGTATAGATTATCTAATTTAAAACCAGAGTTTAGTCTCTAATTTCGGCTATCTCCTCTATGTTAATCTTTATAAAAGCTGCCACTGAATAACAAGCCTAATAAGAGTTTCAGTTTTATTATGTTACCTCTCATTTCCAATCTGATGGCTTACAGTATTTATTTTTTTATTATTTAATTTCAATTTCAGTATAAATACACTGTATTAGTGTCAGGTGTACAGTATATTGATTCAGCATTTCTATACACCTTGTGCTCATCACAAGTGTACTCCTTAATCCCCATAAACTATTCATGCATCCCCCCCACCTAACACCCCTTTGGTAACCATTAGTTTATTCTCAGTAGTTAAGAGTCTGTTTCTTGGCTTGTCCCTCTTTCTCTCTTTTTTCTCTTATTTGTTTTGTTTTCAGTTTCTACATATGATTGAAATCATGATATTTGTTGTTTCTTCTACATATGACTGAAATCATATGGTATTTGTCTCTCTGATTGACTTAGTTTGCTTAGCATTATACCTTTTAGCTCCATCCATGTTGTTGCAGATTTCAAGATTTCATTCTTTCTCATTGCTAAATAATACTTCCATTAAATGTGTACATACACCATATCTTTCTCCATTCATCCATGAATGGAAACATGGGCTGCTTCCATATCTTGGCTATTGTAAATAATGTTGCTATAAACATAGTGGTGCATGTATCCCTTTGAATTAGTGTTTTTGTATTCTTTGGATAAATACCCACTAACACAGTTGCTGAATCATAGGGCGATTCTATTTTTAACTTTTTGAGGAAACTCCATAGAGTTTTCCAGAGTTGCTGACCCAGTTCGCATTTCCACTAAGAGTGTTAAGAGGGTTCCCTTTTCTCCACATCCTTGCCAACACCTATTGTTTCTTGTGTTGTTGAATTTAGCCATTCTGACACGTGCGAGGTAATATCGTAGTTTTGATTTACATTTCCCTAATAATCAGTAAAATTTACCATTTTTTCATGTGTCTGTTGGCCATCTCTATGTCTTCTTTGGAAAAATGTCTATTCATGTCTTCTGCCTAGTTTTAATTGGATGATTAGATTTTGGGGTATTGCATTTTGTAAATTCTTTTAAATATTTTGGATACTAACCCTTTTTCAGGCACATCATTTGCAAATATCTTCTCCCCATTCCATATGTGGCCTTTTGGTTTTATTGATTCCTTTGCTGTGCAGAAGCTTTTATTTTGATATAGTCCCAATAGTTTATTTTTTATTTTGTTTCCCTTGCCTCAGGGGACATATCTAGAAAGAAGGTGCTACAGGCAGTGTTAAAGAACTTACTGCCTGTGTTCTTCCCCAGGATTTTGATGGTTTCAGGTCTCACAATTAAGTCTTTTAATCCATTTTGAATTTATTTTTGTGTATGATGTAAGAAAGTGGTCCAGTTTCATTGTTTTGTATGTGGCTGTCCAGTTTTCCCATCACCATTTGTTGAAGAGACATTATTTTCCCATTGGATATTCTTTCCTGCTTTGTCGAAGTTTAATTGACCATATAGTTGTGGGTTCACTTTTGTGTTTTCTATTCTGTTCATTTTTATCAATGGTCTATTTCTGTGCCAGTACCATACTATTTTGATCACTACAGTGTTGTAATGTAACTTAAAGTCAGGAATTGTGATGCCTCCAACTTTGCTTTTCCTTTTCAAGGTTGTTTTGGCACTTTGGGGTCTTTTGTGGTTCCATAGAAATTTTAGGACTGTTTGTTCTAGCTCTTTGGAAAATGCTGGTGGTATTTTGATAGGGATTGCATTAAATGTGTAGATTACTTTATGTAGACATTTTAAGAATATTTGTTCTTCTGATCCATGACCATGGAGTATCTTTCCATTTCTTGGAGTCTTCAATTTCTTTCATCAGTGTTTTATAGTTTTCTGAGTAAAGGTCTTTCACCTCTGGTTAGGTTTATTCTTAAGTATCTTATTGTTTATAGTTCAGTTGTAAATGGTACAGATTCCATAATTTCTCTTTCTCCTTCATTCTTTTTTTAAAAATTTTTAATGTTTATTTTTGAGAGAGAGAGAGACATAGCATGAGTGGGGGAGGGACAGAAAGGGGGAGACAAAAACTCAGAGCAGGTTCCAGTCTCCATGCTGTCAGCATGGAGCCCTACTTGGGCTTGAACTCAGGAATGGCGAGATCATGACCTGAGCTGAAGTCAGACGCTTAACTGCCTGAGACACCCAGGCACCCCTTTCTTGCTTCATTCTTGGTGTATAGAAATGCAACAGATTTCTGCACATTGATTTTGTATCCACGACTTAAATGAATTCATTAATCAGTTCTAGCATATTTTTGGTGGAGTCTTTAGGGTTTTTTATATATAGTATCATGTCATCTGCAGAGAATGAAAGTTTTACTTATTCCATGCCAATTTGGATGCCTTTTATTTATTTTTGTTGTCTGATTGCTGTAGCTAGGACTTCCAGTACTATGTTGAATAAAAGTTGTGAGAGTTGACATCCTTGTGTTATTTCTGCCCTTAGGGGAAAAGCTCTGTTTTTCCCCCCATGGAATATGGTGTTAGCTATGGGTTTTTCATATATGGCCTTTATTATGTTGATGTATGTTCCCTCTAAATCTACTTTGTTAAGGGTTTTCATCATGAATGGAAGTACTTTATCAAATGCTTTTTCTGCATCTATTCAGTTGAACATACGATTCTTACCCTTTCTCTCATTGATGTGATGTAACCTGTTGACGCATTTGTGAATATGAAAACACTCTTGCAACCCAGAAATAAATCCCACTTGATTGTGGTGAATGATTTTTAATGTATTGTTATATTTGTTTTGCTATCATTTTGTTGAGGATTTTTGAATCTTTGTTCATCAGAGATATTGGCCTGTCGTTCTCTTTTTCAGGGGTGTCTTTATCTGGTTTTGGTATTAGGGTAATGCTGGCCCCATAGAATGAATTTGGAAGTTTTCCTTCCTTTTCTATTTTTGGAATAGATTGAGAATAGTTATTAACTCTTCTTTAAATGTTTGGTAGAATTCTCCTGTGAAGGTGTTTGGTCTGGACTTTTGTTTGTTGGGATATTTTTGATTACTGATTCAGTTTCTTTGTTGGTGATCAGTTAGTTCAAATTTTCTATTTCTTCCTGTTTCAGCTTTGGTAGTTTATATATTTCTAGGAATTTATCCATTTCCTGTAGGTTGTTCAATTTGTTGGCATATAATTTTTTTTTATTTAAAAAATTTTTTTTTGGTTAACATTTATTTATTAACGAGAAACAGAGAGAGACAGAGCATGAGCATGGGAGAGGCAGAGAGAGGGGGAGACACAGTATCTGAAGCAGGTTCCAGGCTCTGAGCTGTCAGCACAGAGCCTGATGCGGGGCTCGAACCCACAGACTGTGAGATCATGACCTGAGCCGAAGTCGGATGCTCAACCGACTGAGCCACCCAGGCGCCCCAGCATATACTTTTTTATAATATTTTCTTATAATTGTATTTATGTAGTGTTGGTTTTATTTCTCCTCTCTCATTTGTGATTTGATTTATTGGAGTCCTTTCCCTTTTTTTCCTTGATAAGTCTGCCTATGCATTCATCAAGTTTATCAGGTTTTCATATTACCAGCTCCTGGTTTCATTGACCTGTTGTATTGTATTTTAATTTCTATATCATTTTTTTCTGCTCAAATCTTTATTATTTCTTCCTTTTGTTTTTAGTTTAGTTTTTTTTTTTTTTCTTTTTTCTAGCTCCTTTAGGTGTAAGGTTAGGTTGTTCATTTGATAATTGTCTTGCTTCTAGAGATAGGCCTTTATTGCTGTACACTTCCATCTTAAAATCACTTTTGCCAAGTCTCAAAGGTTTTGAACTGTTGTCTTTTTATTTTAATGTGTTTCCATGTATTTTTTCTATCTTCTTTTATTTCCTAGTGAACCATTTACGTTTAGTAGCATATTCTTTAACTAAACTCCATATATTTGTGGTCTTTCCATTTTTTCTTGTGGTTGACTTCTAGTTTCATAGCATTGTGGTCAGAGGAGATGCATGGTATGCTTTAATCATGTTCAGGTTATTGAAGCTTGTTTTCTGACTTGATATGTGATGTCTTTGGAGGAATGGTACATGTATACTTGAAAAGAATGTGTATTCTCCTGTTTTAGGATGAAATGTTTTGAATACATCTGTTAAATTCATCTGGTCCAGTGTGTCATTCAAAGCTATTGTTTCCTTGTTGATTTTCTGTTTAGATGACCTATTGATGTAAGTAGAGTGTTAACATTCCCTTTTATAATTGTATTATTATCTTTTAGGTTCCTTTATGTTTGTTATTAACTGTTTTATCTATTTGGTTCCCTCCATATTGAGTGCATAAATATTCAAAATTGTTCTATCTTGTTCCAAAGTCCGCTTTATGGTTGTATACTACCCTTCTTTGACTTTTGTTACAGTCTTTGTTTTATTTATTTATTTATTTATTTTTTTGCCTTCAATATTTTATTTTATTTTTTTTTTAACTTTATAGTTAATTGTCAGGTTGGTTTCCATATAACACCCAGTGCTCTTCCCCACAAGTGACCTCCACCAAGACCATCACCCCCC
>CM053579.1:48006924-48048635 GCA_028646485.1 Cryptoprocta ferox
TGAGAAAGAATGAAATCTGGCCATTCGCAGCAAAGTGGATGGACCTCGAGGGTGTCATGCTCAGCGAAATAAGTCAGGTGGAGAAGGACAGATACCATATGTTTTCACTCATAGGTCTAACAGGAGAAACCTAACATAGGATCATGGGGAGGGGAAGGAGGAAAAAGAGTTAGGGAGAGGGAGGGAGACAAAACACGAGAGACTCTTGAATACTGAATACAAAGGGTGGTATGGGAAGGGGGAAAGGTATAGGGGGGTGCTGGTTATGAGTGGAGGTCACTTGTGGGGAAGAGCACTGGGTGTTATATGGAAACCAACCTGATAATAAACTATAAAGTTTAAAAATAAATAAATATATAAAATTAAGAAAGAAACGAAATGGGGCTAATCTAAGGAAATAAATTTTAAATGTTACTTATTTAAATTTAAATAAATACAAGTAGCTAATAGTTACCATATTGTACAGCATAACCCTAAGAGCTTAAGTAACTTGCCCAGATTTAGACAGTTCCACAACTGGAATTCAAAACCAGACCTTTGTAAGTCCCAAGGTCATGTTTTTCCCATGATACTGCACTGCCTCATAAATAAAAGTGGATGGACCCTACCTTACTGAGTAGAAAATGTAGTAAATGCAAATTTACTTAGGCATTTTTCAAGATATGTTAACTTTTTGGGCCACTAGTTCAGTTAATCTGGACTCTGGAGCACTAGATCATAAATAAACAACATGAATGTATATTATAGTCTGTATTCTGTTACTGTATTATGTAAAGTAAGATGAATATACTCTGAGAAGATTAGGGTATTGAAAAATGTTTAGGTATTAACTTATTTCAAAAGTGTTTTTTTTTTTTTTTAATCTAAGGAATAAGCTCTAATCAGTTGTTTTAAAATAGTTTTTAAATATAAGAATGGACGTTCTTTACTTCAGATATGCTAACAAAATTTCTCAGGTGCATGGGAGAGCATCCTTGATTACATAAGCTTTAATTTTTTTTACTGAAAAATGACATAGATATGATGTAGAAATCTTATTTCATTAGTGAATACCAAGTATAAAAAATCAAAGTGATGTCTTTTGGGAAGGTAGGCCTAGATAAATTTTTCTGTGGTGCTGACATATGTACCAGAGGGAATCTTGAAGGGAAAATAACAGTGATCAAAGTTTTATTAGTTCTGAGTCTTCATTTTACCGTGTTTCTGGAGTCTCAATCTAAATCAGAGTTATGCATGGCTCAAACAGGAAATTGCCTAACTAGTTTCAATAGCTTCCCTTATTCTACTCAGAAAATATTGAAAACTGTGTCAGAAGTGAACTATAGGCACTATCACTGTTATCAGAGAACATGTAAACTTTTCGGCTAGTATTTCTTCCAGTTCTTGTACAATTTTACTTGTGTGTAATCCAAAGAGACCTCATTCCTTTGGCTGTCCTTTGTCAATTTCAGCAAGCCTCCTTTCCTATGTAAAACTTTTACAGTATTTGTTTCCTGGAAAGCTTTTCATTTGGCCTGGAACATATAATCTTTAGGAATTATTTTGGTATCTAAATAAACACTGGAGCACTTTGTTCTAAGAGCCAGTGATTTTCTTGCATTCTTAATTCAAATCAAGTTATATCCTAAACAAAGGTCACTTTTGGCTTTCGATTAAGCCTAAGACAGAGAAAGAGCAATGCATTGAAAAGTTAGGAGCAAAGGATTTGTAATGGTAAGCAATTACTTTTATAAATAATATAAATTGTATTTCAAGATACAACTTGAACCACCCAGTACTCCTTATCACCCTAGTCTTTTACTTTCTCCATAGAATTTATCAATTTTTAATATATTATTTATTTATTGTGTTTTTGCTTGTTTGTGCTCTACTAGAATGTCAGCTCCGTAAGAGGAAGAATCTTTGTTTTGTTTACTGAAAATATCCTAAGCACTGAGGCTGTCGTCTGACATAGTATTTCCTGAGACCACGGTCTGACACTCATTTGTAGACCGAGTGAATACCATGATCTTTTCCACTTCATCCCTCAAATTTTGTATTTACTTCTTAATAATTATTTTATTGATATATTCCATATGAAGTACAGAGTTAATAAATTAACAAAAATAATATTTGACCATCTAGTATGATAAGAGAATTTTAGAACTTGTATTCCAAAAATACATGAAGCAATCTGGAATGCTTCAGTTTCAAATGAAACCCATAGTGTTCCTAGGTACCCCCAAAATTTATCAGGGAATGGAAGATGAGCTTTTCAATTAAAAATATCTTTTTGATATGTCTTTCTCAGATGGGAAAGCTGACAACCATACCTGCAGGTCTAATATGTGCATCTATAAGTGTGCATGCAGCCAAAGAAGAAGAATCGAAAAAGCAGCTAGTAAAACCAGAGCAGGTAATTTGTCTACAAAAGTTTGTGAATTATGTATAACCTAAATATGCAAAAGCCATGAGTTTGTTTTTTGGAGTTATCTCTATTCATCAAAAATGTATTTTTAATGAAAATGTTAAGCATGTTTTATTTTTTATTTATTTAAAAAAATTTTAAGTCATTATTTATTTTTGAGAGAGAGAGAAAGACAGCATGAGCAGGAGAGGGGCACAGAGAGAGGGAGACACAGAATCTGAAGCAGGCTCCAGGCTCTGAGCTGTCAACACAGAGCCCATTGTGGGGCTTGAACTAATGGACCGCAAGATCATGACCTGAGCTGAAGTTGGATGCTTAAACGACTGAGCCACCCATTTACCCCGAACATGTTTTAGAAGCTGAAAGAAATAGTTGTAGGGTGTATCAAAATAAACACTTTATTTATTATATTTAAATCAAACATCTAGGAGGAGGTTCAGATAGTGGAGGAGTAGGGCAACCCAGGCTTGCCTTGTCCCTTGAAAACAGCTAGATAAATATCAAATCATTCTGAACACCCAAGAAATAGATCTGAGGCCTGAGAGAACAAACTGCACAACTAGAGATAAGAAAAACTGCCACATTATGGAAGGTAGGAACTGCAGAGAATTGATTTCGAGGGTAAAAGAGCTTTGGGCATTGAGGAGAGGAGGGAGCCCTGATCATGACAGAGGAGCAAGAATGAGAGAGAAAGTGAGGAGAGAGAAAGTGAAAACAGACGCATGGGATTTCACGACAAAACCTCTTGCCAATACCCACTGACTTGGAAAAGGAGAGAGGCTAAATACCATAAGTTTTTTGTAAACAGTGGAGTGCAGAGTCTGAAGATTTGGAGGTCTGTCCCATTGTCCGTGTCACGCCTGGTGGGCTTAGCAGTTCTCTGGTCAGGAAGGAAGACAAAGAACCAGGAGCAGCAAGGGTGGTCTGAGGATCCCCAGGGTTGCACGAGGAGAAGCATTTCCCTTTCTTGTAGTGCATTTGGGAGGGGTGGCATGACCTTTCAGGGACAAAAGACCTGGCAGGCGCCATTGAGTGGCCCCATTCACTAACATAGAAACAGGGATGCCAGGTGAGTGTAGCAAGCCTTCGTGTGGGCTTTTTGCTGCTCTTTACCATAAACTTGGAGCCGCTATACAGTCATGTGACTGTTTTCTGGGACAAGCCGACCTCCTGCCACAGTGTAGCAAGACCCTCCCCCAGAGGATCTGCACTGGTCCATGCCACTGGGATCTCTAGGGTTTGGAGTTTTGAAATCCAGATGCATGCCTGAGATAAAACACAGGAGTGCTGTGCCACCTTGCAGGCAGACAGCTCAGATGCAGGCCGGGTGAAGGCACTGATCCGAGAGAAGCCTGGGATACAGGAGTGGTGATTGTTTTTTCTGAGGGCTTCCTCAGGAGTGGCAGGGGTGAAATTTGTGCTCTGGGGATGAGAAAGCGGGGTGGTTTCGTTCTCCTCTGCCCCTGTTCCCTCACCCCTGCCATCATCACTGACTCACTTCAGAGCAAAACAGTGCTACAGTCGAAACTGTATACACTAAACCCCATTCCCCTGTGCACTGCAGGTGCATCTCCCATAGGATAAGTCTGCCCGAGAATCAGGGCAGTGGGCCCCATTCCCAAATGATCAGCAGAAACCTCTCACATGTACCAAATCTAGTGATCATAAAGTGCTACAAAGCTTAAGCTCTAGGGGAAATAGGATTTAACTTCCTTTGCTTTTATTAATCTTTTTGTATGGGATACAGGATAATTTATTTATTTAAAAATTTTTTAAATTTAATTTTATTATTTTACTTTTTTGCATCTAGCTTCTTTTAACAAGCAGACCAAAACACACCTATAATATAGCTTCTTTTTTAAAAACATTTTTTAACGTTTTTATTTATTTTTGAGAGACCTAGAGCACAATCGGGGGAGGGGCAGAGAGAGAGGGAGGCATAGAACCCGAAGCAGGTTCCAGGCTCTGGTCTGTCAGCGCAGAGCCTGATGTGGAGCTCGAACACAAGAACCATGAGACCATGACCTCAGCTGAAGTTGGATGCTTAGCCGACTGAAGCACCCAGGTGCCCCTACAACAGGCTTTTCTAACAATCATACAAAAAAGCAGTGATCCAGATAAAAATGACAAGATGGAGGAATTCACCCCCAGAGAAAGAACAGGAAGTAACAGCCAGGTATTTAATCAACATAGATACAAGTAAGATTTCTGAACTAAACTTTAAAACAATAATCATAAGGACACTAGCTGAGATTGAAAAAAGCATAGAAGACACTAGTGAATCCCTTACTAGAAAGATAAAAGAACTGAAAACTATTCAGGCTGAAATAAAAAATACTATAACCAAGGTGCAAAACCGAATGTATGCAGAGTGTGGATGAAGCAGAGGAACCAATCAGTAATATAACTGAAAACTATAGCCTGAAAACTATTCAGGCTGAAATAAAAAATACTATAACCAAGGTGCAAAACCACATTGAGTGTGGATGAAGCAGAGGAACCAATCAGTAATATAGAAGATAAAGTTTTGGGGGGGGGGGAAATGAAGCCAAGATAAAGAGGAAAAGAAAGGTATTGGATCACAAATATAGACTTAAGGAACTCAGTGACTTCTTAAAGTGTAATAATATTTATATCATAGGCATCTCAGAAGAAGAGAAAGAGAAAGGGGCAGAAATTTTATTTGAGCAAATTTTGGCTGAAAATATCCCTAATCTGGAGAAGTAAACAGGCATCAAAATCCAAGACTCACAGAGAACTCTTATTAATTCAGCAAAAGCTGGCCATCACCAAGATATATCATAGTCAAATTCACAAAATACATAGATAAGGAAAGAATCCTGAAAGCAACAAGGGGAAAAAGTCCTTAACCTTCCTTTAACAAGGGAAGATATCAGGTTCCCAACAGGTCTGTGTATAGAAACTTGGCTGACCATAAGGGAACAGTATGATATATTCAGTTTGCTGAAAATATGCAGCCAAGAATACTTTATTAGGCAGGCTGTCATTCAGTATAGAAGCAGAGATAGAGTTTCCCAGACAAACAAAGACAAAAGGAGTTTGACCACTATAAAAAGTCCTATAAGAAATATTAAAGGGGCTCTTTTGGAAGGGGGGCATAAAAAACCAAAAGCAACAGCCAAAGAACATCATCAGAAACACTAACTTTCAGGTAACACAATGGCACTAAATTCATATCTATCAATAATTATTCTGAATGCAAATGGACTAAATCCTCCTATCAAAACACATAGAATATCAGAATAGATAAAAAATAAAACAAAACACAGGGGTGCCTAGGTGGCTCAGTAGGTTAAGGGTTTGACTCTTGATTTCAGCTCGGGTCATGATCTCACAGTTTGTGAGCTCCAACTCTGTTTGGCTCTTTGATGACAGCATGTAGCCTGCTTGGGATTCTCTCTGTCCCTCTCTCTACCCTTCTCCCACACTTTCTTTCTCAAAAATAAATGAATATTAAAAAAAAGTCTTAAATGAAAAACAAAAAACCCATGTATATGCTTCCTACAAGAGACGCATTTTAGACCTAAAAACACCTACAGATTGAAAATGGGGGGATGGAGAAATATTTATCACACAATTGGACATCAAAACAAAGCCATGGTAGAATACTTATATCAGACAAACTAGATTTTAAACCAAAGGGTGTAACGAGATGAAAACGTATACTGTATCATCATAAAAAGGAGTATCCAACAAGAAGATCTAATAATTCTAAATATAATGCCCCCAACATTGGAGCACACAGCTATATAAATCAATTAATAACAAATATAAAGAAACTCAATAATAAAACAGTAATAGTAGGGGACTTTGACACCCCTATACATCAATGGACAGAACATCTAAGCAGAAAATCAACAAGAAAAGAATGGCTTTGAATGACACACTGGACTAGATGGATTTAATATATATATTCAGAACACTTCATCCTAAGGTAGCAGAACATACATTCTGTTTGAGTGCGCATGGGACATCCTCCAGAATAGATCATATACTGGGTCACAAATCAGCCCACAAAAAGTACAAAAAGATTGAAGTAATACCATGCTTATTTTCAGACCACAATGCTATGAAACTTGAAGTCAACCACAAGAAAAAAAATGTGTGGAAAATCAACAGGTATATGGATATTAAATAACATCCTATTAAAGAATGGATGGGTTAACTGGGAAATTAAAGATGAAATAAAGAAAAATATATGGAAGCAAATGAAAATGAAAACACAACAGTCCAAAACTTTTGGGATGCAGCAAAGGCAATCCTAAGATGCAAGTATATTGCAATAGAGGACTACCTTAAGAAACAAGAAAAGCCTCATATGAAGTCTAACCTTACACCTAAAGGAGCTAGAAAAGGCACATTAAATAAAGCCTAAAGCCAACAGAAGAGACACAATAAAGATTAGAGCAGAAATAAATGGTATAGAAACAAAAAACCAGTAGAACAAATCAATGAAATTAAGAGATGCTTCTTTGAAAGAATAAACCAAATTGGTAAACCTCTAGCCAGACTTATCAAAAATAAAAGAGAAAGGACCCAAATAAAATCAGGAAGGAAAGTGGAGAGATCATAACAAATACCACAGAAGTATAATCAATTATAAGAGGATATTATGAAAAATATGCCAACAAACTGGGCAACCCTGAAGAAATGGATAAATTCCTAGAAACATACAAACTACAAAAACCGAGTCAGGAAGAAATAGAACATTTGAACAGACCCACAACTAGCAAAGAAATTGAATCCATAATAAAAAATTTCCCAGCAAACAAAAGCCCAGGGCCAGATGGCTTCCCAGGGCAAGTCTACCAGACATTTAAAGAAGAGTTAATATCTGTTTTCGTCAGACTGTTTCAAAAAATAGAAGAAAAATGTTAAAACTCATTTTATCAGGTCAGCTTTACCCTGATTCCAAAATGAGACAAAGTCCCCGCTAAAAAGGAGATTTTACAGGCTTAATATCCCTGATGAACACGGATGCAGAAATTCTCAACAATAGTGTATCAAACTGAAACCAACAAACAGTAGAAGAATTATTCACCACGGTCATCTGGGATTTGTTTCTGGGCTACATGAACAACGTGATACACTGTATTAATAAAAGAAAGGGTAAGAACCATATGATTCAATAGATGTAGAAAAACCATTTGACAAAATACAGCATCCATTCTTGATAAAAACCCTTAAGCAAGTAGACATAAATTGAACATACCTCATCATCATAAAAGTCCTATATGAAAGACCCACAACTAATACCATCCTCAATGGGAAGAACTGAGAGCTTTTCCTCTAGGGTCAGGAACAAGACATGGATGTTCACTCATTACTATTTAACATAGTACTGGAAGTCTTAGCCTCAGCAATCAGACAACAAAAAGAAATTGCATCCAAATCAGCAGGAAAGAAATCAAACATTCACTGTTTGCAGATGATATGATACTCTATGTAGAAAACCTGAAATACTCCAAAAAATTGCTATAACTAAAACATGAATTTAGCAAAGTTGCAGGATATGAAATCAACATACAGAAATATGGTGCATTTCTATATGCCAATAATGAAGCAGCAGAAAAAGAAATGATGGAATGATCCCATTTACAAATTGCAGTAAAAAAAAAAACAAAAAACTATGAAAAAACATACCCAAAGTGTTAAAAGATCTGTATTCTGTAAACTATAGAACAGTTATGAAGGAAATTGAAGAGGACACACAGAAATGGTATAATTTTCATGCTCATGGATTGGAAGAATAAACATTGTTTAAGTGTCTATAATACCCAAAACAATCTAAACATTTAATGCAATCCCCACAGAAATGGTATAATTCCTATCCTCATGGATTGAAAGAATAAACATTGTTAAAATGTCTATAATACCCAAAACAATCTAAACATTTAATGCAATCCTTATCAAAATACACCAGAATTACTCGCAGAACTAGAACAATCTTAAAATTTGCATGGAACCTTAAAGACTCTGAATAACCAAAGCAATCCTGAAAAGCAAAGCTGGAGGCACCACAATTTCAGCCATCAAGCTAAATTACAGAGCTGTAATCATCAAGACAGTATGGGAGTGGCATAAAAACAGATATGTAGATCAATGGAACAGAATGGAAAACCCAAAATGGACTCACATTTATATGGTCAACTAATCTTCGATTAAGCAGGAATGAATATCCAATGAAAAAGATAGTTTCTTCAACAAATGGTGTTCGGAAAACTGGGCAGTGACACAGAAGAATGAACCTGGACCACTTTCTTACACTATATACAAACAAATTCTAAATAGATGAAAGACCTAAATGTGAGACAGAAAACTGTTAGATGAGAGAACACTGGCAGCAATCTCTTTGACCTTGGCCAGAGCATCTTCTTATTAGACATGTCAGTGGAGGCAAGGGAAATAAAAACAGATATGAACTGTTGGGATCTCATCAAGATAAAAAGCTTCCACACAGTGAAGTAAACAGTCAACCAAACTAAAAGGCAGCCTGTGGAATGGGACAAGATACTTGCAAATAACATATCGGATAAACGACTAGTATCCAGAATCTATAAATCTATAAAGAACTTATCAAACTCAACACTCCAAAAAAACCCCCCAAATAATCCAGTGAAGAAATGGGCAAAAGATATGAATAGACAATTTACAAAGAAGACATCCAGATGGCTAACAGTCATATGAAAAGATCAACATCATTCATCAGGGAAATACCAGTCAAAACCACAATAAGATACCACCTCATACCTGTCAGAATGGCTAAAATTAACAGTTCAGGAAACGAGATGTTGGCAAGATTGCGGAGAATGGGGATCTCTCTTATACTGTGGTAGGAATGTATATTGGTGCAGCCACAGTATGGAGTTTCCTCAAAAAGTCAAAAATAGAACTACCCTATGACCCAGAAATTGCATTACTAGGTATTTACCCAAAAGATACAAAAATACTAATCCATGCACCCTGATTTTAATAGCAGCATCAACAATAGCCAAACTATTGACAGATCCCAAGTGTCCATCCACTAATGAATGGATAAAGATATGGTATATATATATATATATATATATATATATAATACACAATGGGATACTACTCAGCCATCAAAAAGAATGAAATCTTGCTATTTGCAAATACATGGATAGAGCTAGAGTGGATTATGCTGAGTGTTAATAAGTCCATCAGAGAAAGACAAATACCATGTGATTTCACTCATATGGAATTTAGGAAACAAAATAGATCAATATGGGGAAAAAAGAGAGAGGGAAGCATACCATGAGAATCTTAATGACAGAGAACAAACTGAAGGTTGATAGAGATGGGTGGGATATGGGCTAAATGGGTGATGGGTATTAAGGAGGGTACTTTTTATGAAGAGCAATATGTGTTATATGTATGTTATAAATCATTAAATTCTGCTGCAACCAGTATTATACTGTATGTTAGTAACTAGAATTTAAATAAAAGTTGGAATAAAAGCATCTAAAATCCTAACTCCAGGGACATGTTGGTGGCTCAGTCGATTAAGCATCCTACTTCAGCTCAGGCCATGATCTTCCAGCTCGTGAGTTCAAGCCCTGCATTCGGCTCTGTGCTGACAGCTCAGGGCCTGGAGCCTGCTTCAGATTCTGTGTCTCCCTCTCACTCTGCCCCTCCCCAGCTCACACTCTGTCTCTCTCTCTCAAAAATAAATAAACATTAAAAAAAAAAATCCTAACTCCAATGGGAAAAAAAAAGTTACTAATTTTTCTTAGTGAATAACAATGCACAGGGATTTAGTAATTATAAGCAGTTTGATTTTTTTTTCTTGACAAATTTATGTAAGCATACCTGATATTTACAAACCTTAGTTTAGGAAATTCATTAAGATGTCAAGTTTTGAAAGTGACCTTGGATATTTTCAGTTTCAGCCTTCCGTATGGTTCTGTAATTCCCTCTATGATAGGCACACTAAGTGGCCATTTATCTTCTATAATAATAAAACTCTGGGTAAAGGAACCTAAGGCAGTCCATCCATTTCCTGGGAGCTCTCATACCTAAGATCTTTCCTTATGTCAAACATAAATCTGTTTCATAATAAGTTCTATCTGTTGGCATTGCGGCTCTTCCAGTGGTGCCATATGGAAAAAATCTCATCCCTCTTCCATAAAACAACTTTGCAGATCCTGTTACACTTTAAGTAACTTTGCGAACTGGATAAGTATATTAACTTTAATCCTCCTGTACCATAATTTCAGTTCTTGTTATAATGATCTTCTTTGCCAAAAATGTATAGGATAGTTAGTGTTTTCTTCAGATGTATTTTGACAACTATAGAATAGAGTCAGGTTCTGACTTCTCTTATTCTAGAAAATATATTTCTATTTATACTGCCTAAGAACACATTCATTTTTATATTTATAGTTGAGTGTCCCTACATTCAACCTTGCTTATAATTTACCTTTAACCATGACATATTGAAGTTGGAGTTCTCTAAAATTAATTCAACCTCTTTACATGGGCTACTGGTAAGCTACGTCTTTTTCCAATCTGTACTTATGCATGTAGACCAGGGACAATTACACCTTGTTTAACTTAAATCTTATTGATCTAGTCTGTCATATCTAATTGTGGTTATTGATTCTTCTTGCCATTGTACTTTTTTAAGGGGATCTTTCTCTTTTATTAGATTAAAAACACAAAACCAGGAAGAACTTTGGTCAAAGCTCAGAGATGACACAGGGGAGAAGCAGGGAAAGGAGGGAGAACATTAAGAGCCCCACGTCAGGGCAGGAAAGAAGTTTCTAAGGACTAAACATCTCCTTATTTGATGATAATTTTCTGGTGCTAGGCTTGGATCCCAGAGCCAGGCAGGGACTTGGGAACTGGTAGGTCAGGGCCCAGTAATGAGGCAGAGGATGGCAGTTTATGGGCAGTGCTATACTACTTGATGATCTTGAAGGCTCAAGCAATAGTGCAGTGGATGTCTGTGACATGGTCCCAGTACAGGGCTGTGTCATGGGTCACAGGGCAGACCTCCTGAACAGGGACCTTTGGGAGCTGCCCTAGAGGACATCATTCCTTGAATGTATCATCACTAAAAGTGGTGAAGGTATGGGAGCAGCAAGCAGGAGGCATGATGGGTTCAATGCTGTCATGGGTAGTCAGTGCAGAAGCTATTGGAGGAGAATCCAGTCCTTCCACATTCACATTCTTTTCTTTAGGACCTGGCTCCCAAACAAGTGGCACTATCACTGAATGAAGGTGATTATGGCCCTAAAGCACTTCCACTTCTTCTATACTTGCTTTTTGTCAGCCTCGAGCTGCTCATATGTCTCCAGTGAACGTTAATTGAACTCCTCTGTGATCTTATTCTCTCCTGTACCCAAAGGAATGTCTTTAATGTATGCTCAGCTATAGATTGATGCATGGAATTCTGTCAGAGCCATCTTCCTGTAGTTCTAGTGGCAGCAGTGCCTTCTCTTCTCAGACCTTCTGAGAGCTACCAACTGGAGTGCTGACCTTGCCAGGCCTCAAGCTCTTAAGAGGCTCCTTATTGCTTTGGTAACTATGCAGAGCTTTCTTCTTGGCTCTTCTGCTTCTCTATCCCTGGATGGTTCATCGCCTTCATCGATGTTGGTGTCCTAGTCCACCTAATCCTCTGTGTCTGACTGGTGCCCTTGATACTCATCATCTCCTGATTCCTCTGTGAAACCCCCATAAGTCATCTGATAGAACTCCTCTTCCTTCCTTGTCTTCAGGATCCCAGAAGGCTGGTTCCCTATGGTCTTCCTGGGGATCTGGCCCTTAGCCAAACTCATACTGCCTACCAAGACTGTGCTACTAACAGCACCCTTTCACCCAGAGTCCTGTTCACCATTGTACTTTTTATCTTTTCCAGCCTCAAGTCACTTCAGATTTATCTACATTCTTAGAGAAACATATATGTCTGAATCTGAATTCTGACTCCACCACTGAGTAGTTGGTTGACATCAGAGAGAATTCTTAATGGTGGCATAAATAATTGGATACATGGATGTACCATTATCAAAGTATAATTTCCATAATTTTTTGGAAATTTAGCATATTTCCAGTTATTTTGCTATTATAATCAGTGCTTTGTTGAAACACCTTGTACACAAATCTTTATGTTCATCTATCACTAATTACTTAAAATAAATTTCTAGAAATGGAACTGAAGGACAGAAAGCATAGAAAATATCAATACAGTGCCAAATTGAAATGCATAAAGGTAGTTCTCATTTAACCAAAAATATTTCTTGAATTCCTCTTGTATGTGTGTGAGGCACTTTTATAAGAGACACTGTTATAAGCACTGGGTAATGTTTTATTAATTTTCATTAGCAGTCTGGGATAGACTCACTTCCCTACATACTTGTTAACTATTAGTGTTTTTTTCCCTTTGTTATTAATCTTAGAGAGATGATAATTTTTAAGCTTACTTTGACACTCATCTTTGAAAATCTCAAAATCTAGGTAGGAGGGTAAGTAGCATTTGTCCCAAATAGTTGAATTTACACATTTCTAAATTTTCAAGTAAATTTGTGCTCTTTTATTATAGAATACACAAAATTCCTTGATATTTATTATATTCCACAATGCATTTAAAATAGAATTTAATTGAATTACTTATCAAACAATGTTGGTTGCCAGCTAAGTGCTAGAGAATATTCCCAAAGATGGGATCCAGTAGTTGAAGAACTTAAAATTTATGAAGAAATGAAAATGTGATTTGCATGCAGTATTTTCAGTTAAAGTGAATTTTGTCTCCATTTAAATTTATTTACAATAAAGCCTCTACTACCCAAAATACTATGATTGAGGTATCCTGGTTAACTGAATCTTCTGGTAAATTTATGGTTAACTCGAAAATCTTTTTATACTTCAATTCTTCTTGTTGGTTAAACATCTTTTTAAAAATTTACAGTAGGGAGACATGGCGGAGAAGTAGGGGGATCTGTACTTCCCGGATCTCACACAAAGAAGGGCTGAAGCCAAAGGACTCTGAACCCCAAGAGTCTGGGAGGAAAGGAGACAGAGTCTACCTGGAAGAAAACGGGAAAACCAGACGGCCCCATAGGTGCATGATTGCAAACTGGGGGAGATAAAAGGTGCTGCGGAGGCATGGAGGGGAGGGATCCCCTTCTGTGGAGAGACAAAGGGAAGAGAAGGAGCGGCTGGGGAAGCATAAGACTGTATCTGGACAAGAGAAAAACCTTGGACTGGGAGGAGAGAGATCCCATCATCCCATCTCTAATAGCAGTGCTTTCGGAGAGGGAACACATCTCTGCACTTTTATAAGAGGCACTGTCCAAAGGGCTTTCTTTGGACTGGGGCTGGCTGCCCTGTTCACACACTTGGGGAAGAGGAGAGTCAGGTCCGGGTTTGGTGGTATAGCAGGGGCACAGGATGCAGAAGGAGAATCCAGTCCCCTCCCCTGAAGTGCTGCAGCACAGCCCCGGTATGACATTTCGGGTGGCATTGTTAACACGCACGGAGTGGGAGTTTAAAACCCAGCTAAGCGAGGGACATAGGAGATGGTGGAATGAGACAGGCTGCCTTGTCTGCGCCCACAGCACAGTGAGGACGGATCCAAAGGAGTCTTTTGGAACACCTGGTCCGCGAAGAAGGGACTGGGGGGGTTGCGATTTTTCTCCCCACAACCACCAAGTCGGGGCATCAGGGATAGGTCTGCAGGGACCTCAGTGGAGGTGGGATCCACCTACACCAAACCACGCCCCTCCACACTAGATAGTTCTGCTGGAGCTGGATAGCCACTATGGAACCAGCACTGCAGCATTGCCTGAATTAATGCTAGGTCTATTCTTGTTAATTAGATATATTCTCCCTTTCCTCCTTCTTATCTCTTCCCTCCTGTAGGTTGGTTACTCTGGTATTGGTTTGCCTAAACAGACCCTCTAGGCTGGTTACTCCGGTTATTGTTTGCTTAAACAGACGTATGTAATCCATTCTCTTGATGCATGTTCTACACCTCCTTCTTTATTTTCCTTTCTCTCTCTCTGGAATAATCAGGCCATATAGTTTCTCTGGGTTACTTATCTTCATTTCTTTTTCCTCGCCTCCATTCTTCTTCTCCTTTCTCTCTCTATGGATTAAGCCTTTTAGTCTCTCTGCCTGGTCAATATTCATTTTCTCTTTCTCCCTGCCCCTGTCATTTCTCTCTTTGTATATGCTCTTCCATCAGCACTGCCTCGACCCTGTTCATTACTTGTAGCTGGAGTTTCTGATTTTAGGCTTTTAGATTATCTTTTGTTTTATTTGTTTGTTTTTGTTTTTGTCTGTTTGTTTTATTTGTGCATTTGCGTGTTTTGTTTCCTGTTTGTTTTTCTGTCTGTTTTCCTTTCCAGGGCTACTTCAAGGAACAAACCAAAGCACACCTGGTGGAAGGCCCAAAACATCACTACGAGTAGGGAAATAAAATAACCAAAGTCACAACAGCAGAGAGCAAATAACACTCTCCAAAAAACATCTCCTGAACAGCCAGGCTCCAAACAGTATATGAACCCCCTTTAATATTGCAGTACTCACAGGTGTAGAGCATATAACAAGCTTTTAAAACTTACAAGGGACAGAAAACTAGCCAAACTGATGAAACGGAAGAATTCTCCTCAAAAGAAATTCCGGGAAGAAGTGACCACTAAAGAATTGATGAAAACAGATATAAGCAACACAACTGAACAAGAATTTAGAATAATGCTCATAAAATTAATCACTGGGATTGAAAATAGCATAGAAGACAGCAGAGACTCCATTGCTGCAGAGATCAAGGATCTTCAAAATACTCAAAATGAATTTAAAAATGCTATAAATGAGGTGCAAAATAAAATGGAAGTGGCCACAGCACGGATTGAAGAGGCAGAGGGGAGAATGGGTGAATTAGAAGATAAAATAATGGAAAAGAGGAAGCTGAGAAAAAGAGATAAATTGATCCAGGAGCATGAAAGGAGAATTTGAGAACTGAGCGATGTAATCAGACAGAACAATATCCATATCATAGGAATTCCAGAAGAAGAAGAAGAGAGAGAAAAGGGCTGAAGGGGTACTTGAACAAATCATAGTTGAGAATTGCCCCATCCTGGGAACGGAAACAGACATTGAAATCCAAGAGGCACAGAGAACTCTCCTCAGATGTAACTTGAATCGATCTTCTGCCTGACATCGTGATGAAACTGGCAAAATACAAGGATAGAGAATTCTGAAAGCTGCTAGGGATAAATGGACCATAACATAAAAAGGTAGACACATAAGGGTAGTAGCAGACCTGTCTACTGAAACTTGGCAGGCCAGAAAGGAATGGCAGGAAATCTTCAATATGATGAATAGGAAAAATATGCAGCCAAGAATCCTTTATTCGGCAAGCCTGTCATTCAGAATAGAAGGAGAGAGAAAGCTTTCCCCAAACAAACAAAAACTGAAGGAATTCATCACCACTAAACCAGTCCTACAAGAGATTCTAAAGGGGGACTCTTTGAGGGAAATGTTTCAAGGAAAACAAAGTACCAGAGACATCACTACAAGTATGAAACCTACAGATAACACAATGATTCTAAACCCGTATTTTTCAGTAACACTGAATGTAAATAGACTAAATGCTCCAATCAAAAGACCTAGGGTATCAGAATGGATAAGAAAACAAGACCCATCTATTTGCTGTCTACAGGAGACCTATTTTAGACCTTAGGACACCTTTAGATTGAAAGTGAGGGGATGGAGAACTGTCTACCTGCTACTGGAAGTCAAAAGAAGGCTGGAGTAGCCATACTTATATCAGAAAAACTAGACTTTAAATTAAAGGCTGTAAAAAGAGATGAAGAAGGGCATTATATAATAATTACAGGGTCTATCCATAGGAAGAGCTAACAATTATAAATGTCTACTCTCCGATTCGGGAGCACCCAAATATATTAAACAATCACATACATAACCAATCTTGTTGATAAGAATGTGCTAATTGCAGGGGACTTTAACACTCCACTTACAGCAATGGATAGATCAACTAGACACAAAATCACTCATGAAACAATGGACCTGAACAACATATTGGACCAGATGGATTTGACAGATATATTTAGAACTCTACATCCTGAGGCTATGAAATTCACTTTCTTCTCAAGTGTGCATGGCACATTCTCCAAGATAGATCACACACTAGGTCATAAAGCAGGTAGGTTTCAACGATTCTATGCATTTCTCTGTACTCATCAAGATAAGTGTATGCTTGATTCCCTTTATCTGTTTCACCCGTTACCCACCCATCCCTTACTTCCCCTGGCAACCACCAGTTTCTTCTCTGTATTTAAGAGTCTGGGTTTTTGTTTTTGTTTTTAATTTAAATTTTAATTAGTTAACATAAAGTGCAATATTGGTATATTGGTTTCAGGAGTAGAATTCAGAGAACACTTACATACAAAACCCAGTGCTCATCACAGCAAGTGCACTTCTTAATACACCGTCTAGTCCATCTGCCACTCACCTCCCTTCATCAACCCTTAGTTTATTCTCTATCCTTAAGAATCTCTTTTGGTTTGCTTCCCTCTCTTTTTTTCTCCCTTTTCCCAAATGTTCATCTGTTTTGTTTCTTCAATTCCACATATGAATGTAATCACATGTATTTGTCTTTCTCTGATTGACTTATTTCACTTAGCCTAATACATTCTAGATCCATCCATATCATTGCAAATGGCAAGATTTCATTCTTTTTGATGGCTGAGAAATATTCCATTGTATATATGTACCACATCTTATTTATCCATTCATCAGTGAGTGGACATCTGGACTTTCTCCATAGTTTGGCTATTGTTGATAATACTGCAAAAAACATTGGGGTGCATGTACCCCTTCATATCTGTATTTTGTATCCTTTGGGTAAATACCTAATAGTGCCATTGCTGGATTATAGGGAAGTTTTGTTTTCAGTTTTTTTTGAAGAAACTCCATAATATTATTTTGTTCTAGTACCATACTGTCTTGATGACCACAGCTTTGTAATATAATTTCTCATCCAGAATCGTGATTCCTCCAGCTTTTCTTTTTTAGGATTGTTTTGACAATTTGCAGTCTTTGGTGGTTCCATACCAATTTCAGGATGGTTTCTTCTAGTTCTGTGAAAAATGCTGGTAGTATTTTGATAGGGTTTGTATTAAATGTGTAGATTGCTTCGTCTAGTATCGCCATTTTAACAGTGATTTCTCTTTTAAATATGAGTATGGAATTTTTTTCCAATTTCTTGCTGTCTTCTTCAGTTTCTTTCACAAGTGTTCTAAGTTTTCTGAGTACAGATATTTTACCTCTTTGGATAGGTTTATTCCTAGGTCTATTTATTGATTTTGTTACAACTGTAAATGGAAACATTACTTTTTCTTCTTTATTATTAGTGTATAGAATTGCCACAGATTTCTGTATGTTGATTTTATATCCCGTGTCTTTTCTGAATTCATGCATCCTAGCCATTTTTTGGCAGAGTCTTTCAGGTTTTCTACATAGAGTATAATGTCGTCTGCAAATAGTGGAAGTTTGACATCTTACAGATTTGGATGCTTTTTATTTCTTTTTGTTTTTTGATTGCCGAGGCTAAGCTTTCCTGTACTATGTTAAATAGTAATGGTGAGAGTGGACATCCCTTTCTTGTTCCTGACTGTAGAGGCCACGCTATGTTTTTCCCAATGAGGATAGTATTAGCTTTGGATCTGTAGTATGTGGCTTTTATGATGTTGAGTATGTTCTATCTACACCTACTCAGTTGAGGGTTTTAATCAAGAATGGATGCTATATTTTGTCAAATGCTTTTTCTGTTTCTATTGAGAGGATCATATAGTTCTTACCCTTCCTTTTATTAATGTAGTGTATTATGTTGATTTATTTGCAAAGATTGAAATAGCCCTGTAGCCCAGGAATAAATCCCATTTGATCATGGTGAATTTTAATGTACTATTAGATTCAATTTACTGGTTTCTTATTGATAATTTTTGCATTCATTTTCATCAGGGATATTGGCCTTTAATTCTCCTTTTTAGTGAGGTCTTTGTCTCATTTTTGAATGAAGGTAATGCTGACTTGATAGAATGAGTTTGGACATTTTCCTTGCATTTCTGTTTTTTTGGAACACTTTAAGAAGAATAAGTATTAACTCTTCTTTAAACATCTGGTAGAATTCCCCTGTGAAGCCATCTGGCCCTGGGCTTTTGTTTGTTGTGAGATTTTTTGATTACTGATTCAGCTTCTTTGCTGCTTATGTTTTTTGTTCAGATTTTCTATTTCTTGTTTCAATTTTGGTAGTTTGTATGTTTCTTGGAATTTGTCCATTTCTTACAGATTGCCCAGATTCCTGTACAACTTTTCATAATACTCTTTTTTAATTTGCATTTCTGATGTGTTGGTTGTGATCTCTCCTCTTTCGTTTGTAATTTTATTTTTTTGGGTCCTTTCTCTTTTCTTTTTGATACGTTTGTCTAGGGGTTTATAAATTTTATTAATTCTTTCAGAGAACCAGCTCTTAGTTTTGTTGGTTCTACTAGGTTTTTTTTTGTTTGTTTCTATATTGTTTTAATTGTGCTCTTATCTTTATTATTTACCTTCTTGTGATGGCTTTAGCTTTATTTGCTGATCTTTTGCTAGCTCGTTTAGGTGTAAGTTTAGGTTGTGAATTTGAGTCTTATTTTTTTGACGTAGGCCTATACTGCTATATACTTCCCCTTACCACATTTGTTGCATCCCAAAGGTTCTGGCCTGTCATGTCTTCAGTTTAATTTGCCTCTAAGTATTTTTTATATTGTCTTTGATTTCATGGTTAACCCATTCATTCTTTACAATAATTTCTTTAGCCTCCATGTATGTGTGGTCTTTTCTACATGTTTTCTTCTGGTTGACTTCGTTTCATAGCATCGTGGTCTGAAAACATACATGGTATTATTTCAGTCTTTTTGTACGTGTTGAAGGCTGATTTGTGACTCAGTATATGATCTATTCTGGAGAATGTCACGTGTGCACTTGAAGAGAATGTGTGTTCTACTGCTTTAGAATGTTAAATCCATATAGTCTAGTGTGTCATTTGAAGCCATGGTTTCCTTGTTGATTTTCTGCTTAGATGAGCTGTCCATTGCTGTACGTTGGGGTGTTAAAATCTTCTACTATGATTGTAGTATTATCAGTGAGTTTCCTTATGTTTGTTATTTTTTTAATGTTTATTTATTGTGTGAGAAAGAGGCTGGGAGGGGCAGAGAGAGAGGAGAGACATTATTCCAAGTAGGCTCCCCTCTCTTAGTGCAGAGCCTGATGTGGGACCCAATCTCATGAACCATGAGATCATTCCCTGAGCTGAAATCAAGAGTTGGACGCTTAACTGACTGAAACCCCAGGTGCCCCACTTTATGATTGTTATTAATTGATTTATATAGGTGCTACCACGTTCGGGGCAGAAATATTTATGATTGTTTGATCTTCTTGTTGTATATTTCCATGTATTATGACATAGGTCCATTATTTATCTCCTGTTATAGTCTTTGGTTTAAAATGTAGTTTGTCTGAGATAAGTGTAGCTAGTTTGGCTCTATTTTGATGTTTGTTAGCATCACAGATAGTTTTCCATCCCATCACTTTCAATCTGTAGAGTTCTTTAGGTCTAAAATGACTATCTTATAGACTGCATATACATGGTTCTTGGTTTTTTGGTTTTTTTTTAATCCATTTTGATAACCTGTCTTTTGATTGGAGCATTTAATCCATTTACATTCAGAGTGATTATGGATAGATATGAATATAGTAATTGTATTATTTGAGAATTGGTTGTTTCTGGAAATTTTCTCTGTTCCTTTCAAGTCTTTGTTACTTTTGGGCTTTCTTTACCACTCAAAAGATTTCCTTCAGTATATCTTGTAGGGCTGGTATAGTGGTCACAAATTCTTTTAGTTTTTGTTTGGGAAACTCTTTATGTCTCCTTCTATTCTGAATTCCGGATAAATTATTCTTGGCTGCACATTTTTCCCATTCAACACATTATATATATTATGCCACTCCCTTCTAGCCTGCCAGGTTTCTGTGGGGAGATCTGCTTCTAACCTGACGTGTCTTCCCTTGTAGGTTAAGGATTTATTTTCCCTTGCTGCTTTCATGATTCTTTCCTTATCTCTGTAATTTACAAATTTTACTACAGTGTGTCTTGGTATTGGCCGGCTTTTGTTTATTTTGATGGGAGTTCTTATGCCTCCTGGATTCAGATTTACGTTTCTTTCCCCAGATTAGGGAAGTTTTCAGGTCTAATTTGGTCAAATAAACTTTCTGTCCTTTTTTCTCTCTCTTCTTCTGGGACTCTTATAATGTGAACATTATTTTGCTTTATTGAGTCACTGACTTTCTTACGTCTATATTCATCATCCAATATTTTTCTTCCCCTCTTCTTTTCAGCTTCATTGTTTTCCATAATTTCATTCTCTGTGTCACGTATTCCTCCCTCTACTTCTTCCATCCTTGTCATTACTCTCAGTTGGTTTTACATCTCAGTTATAGCATTTTTTATTTTGGTCTGGCTAGTTTTTAGGTCTGTCATCTTTTAGGTAATGGTCTCTCTTATGTCTTCTATGCTTTTCTCAGGACGAGCCAGCATTCTTATGTTCATTGTTTTAAATTCTGGTTCAGTCATATTACTTATATCTATTTTGATTACCACCATGGCCTCGACCTCTTCTTGTTCTTTCTTTTGGGATGAATTCCTCTGTCTTGGAATTTTGTCTAAGAGTTTGCCTTTTGTGTGTTAGGAAAGTGTTCTGGTCCTATTTCCACTAGAGCTGAACTTTGCAGCACTCTGTGGTCAGTGTACCTGTTGTGTACAGGGATTTTGTGCTGGTCTTCTGGGGAAGATACCTGCTACTGCTCTGGCTCTCAATCACACTTTCCCTATTAAAAAGGCACCTACACAGCACAGGGGTGTGTGGCTTGTTTTAAGAGGCTCAAACCTCTACTGTGTGCTATGTGCCGCTTGGTGAAGTCTGTCCATGCTGATAGGAAGTTTGAAAAATGGTGTCAGCCTGCTCTCTTCCCTGGAGAAGGGAGTTCACATCTGCCATTGTGCAGGAATCCCACACAGAAGAGCGAACAGTCTCCCCTTTTGTGTTCCAGGTTTCTGTCAGATTACTACCTTTATCCTGTCCATGTCCAAGTTGTCTTGCTTGTCTGGCAGCACAGTTCTCCTTTGTTTTATCTCAGATACTTAACTTTGTTTCACTCCAAGAATGGGTGTAGGAAGTCTCTCTCCCAGTGTGATCTAGGGGATCCTCAGAGCATGCTGTCCAGTCCTGGGCCCCTGTCCTCCTCCACAGGAACACTGCTATGCCGATTAGGCTGGACCACAGTGATCATGTGGACTTCTAAAATTTCAGGCTTTGAGCTCAGCTGCTTGTAAAAGCTTGCAATAATCAGCTCTTCTCATTTCTCCAGTCAGTGTTTTTGGGGAGGTGTTTTTCTTGTGCAGTCTCCTCGGTGCTGCTTTATCTCTCCCTCGCTCCCTCTCCCCCTCTCCCTCCCTCTCTCTCCCTCTCTCTCCCTCTCTCTCCCTCTCTTTCCCTCTCTCTCCCTCCCTCTCCCTCTTTCCTTCTCCTTCTCTCTCTCTGTCTTTCTGTCTCCTCTCCATGATCAGGGCCTTCTGCAGTACCCAAGATTGTTTTCTCCCTCACATCATGTCTCCGCACCTCCTACCTTCCACAGTATTTTCTCTCTTCTACCTCTAGATGTGCAGTTTGTTCCCTCAGTCCTCATATAGTTTTCTTGGGTGTTCAGAATGACTTGATAATTACATAGCTGTGTTTGAGGGACAAAGCACTGATAAGATCCTCCTACAACTCTGCCTTCTTAACTCCTCCCCTGAAGTTTTTAAGCAAAATCTTCAGTAGAGAATTCAAAACATGCAAAATTAATGTTGTGATACGTAACAAAATCTGTATGGCTCCAAATGTTCTATTTTCCCACCGTTTCAGTTTTTTCTACGTAGCTGTCCAATTTTCCCAGCACCATTTATTGAAGAAAATTTCCTTTCCATATTGTATGTTCTTGCATCCTTTGTCAGAAATTGACCATAAATGGATAGGTTTATTTCTTGACTCTATGCTGTTCAATTGATCTATATGTTTTTTTTTTTTAATGTTTATTTGTTTTTGAGAGAGAGAGACAGAGCATGAGGGGGGGAGGAGCAGAGAGAGACAGAGACAGAGAATCCAAAGCAGACTCCAGGCTCCTAGCTGTCAGCACAGAGCCTGACGTGGGCTTGAGCCAAAGTCGGATGCTTAACCAACTGAACCCTCAGGTGCCCCCGTATGTCTGTATTTATGGCAATATCATAATCTTTTCATTACTATACCTTTGTAGTTTATGCCAATATCATACTCTTTTCATTACTATAGCCTTGTAGTACAGTTTGAAATCAGGTATAGTGTGATACCTCAGGTTTTGGTCTTTGTCAAGATTGTTTTAGCTTCAGGGTCTTTTATCATTCCATATATATTTCAGGATTATTTCTTATATTTTTGTAGAAAATGCCACAGAATTAATGCCATGCAATTTTCATAGGGATTGCATTGAATCTGTTAATTGCCTTGGGTTGTATAATCATTTTTAACATTCATCCGATCCAAGAGCATGGAACATATTTCCATTTTTTGTGTCTTCACTTTCTGTAATTAATGTCTTATAGTTTTCATTTTACTGATTTTTCACTTCCCTGGAAGAATTCATTCCTTGTCATTTTCCTTTTTTCATGCAATTGTGAATGGGACTGTTTTCTTGATTTCTCTTTCTAATAGTTATTAGTGTATAGAAACACAATAGATTCCTGTATGTTAATTTTGTATTCTTCAACTTTATCTAATTAGCTCTGGGTTTGTCATATATAACTTTTAATATGTTGCAATATGTTCCTCTTTACCCATATTGTTTAGTTTTTGTCATAAATGTATTTTTAATTTTGTTTAATGTTTCTATACCTATGAGATGATCATGTGGTTTTTATCTTTCATTTTGTTAACATGGTATATCATATTGTTTGATTTGCAGATGTTGAATATCCTTGTGTCCCTGAAATAAATCACTTGATCATAATGTATTATCTTTTTAGTATTGTTGAACTCAGTTTGCTAATATTTCATTGAGAATTTTTGCATCTGTGTTCATCAGAGAGATTGTCTTGTATTTATTTTCTAGCGTCCTTGTCTAATTTTGATAGCAGAGTAATACTGACCTCATACAATGAGTTTGGAACATTTTCCCATCTTCAATTCTTTGGAAGATTCTGAGGATACATATTAAATATTCTTTGAATGTTTGGTAGTATTCATCAATGAAGCCTTCTGGTGCTGGACTTTTGTGTGTTGGGAGTTTTTTTTTTTATCACTGACTCAATCTCGATACTGGTAATATGTGTACTCATATTTCCTATTTCTTCATGATTGAGTCTTGGAAAATTGCATTTTTCTATAAATCGATTTATTCTAAGTTTTCCAGTTTGTAGGCATATAACTGTTCCCTATAGTCTCATTTGGTGCTTTATTTTCTGTAGTACCAGTTGCAACTACTCCTTTATTTCTGATTTAATTTTGAATTCCCTCCTCTTGTGTGTGTATGTGTGTGTGTGTGTCTAAGTCTAACTAAATGTCTTTTGATTTTGTTTATCTTCTCAAGGATCTGGTTCCTAGTTTCTTTGATCTTTATTATTTCCTTTCTGTCTCTTCCATTTATTTCCACTTTGATCTTTATTATTTCCTTCCTTCTACTAACTTCAGGCTTTGTTCTTCTTTTTTATAGTTGTGATATGTGAAAAGTTATATTGTTTATTTGAGATTTGTCTTGTTTCTCGAGATAAGCCTGTATTGCCATAAACTTAAGGCATGCAGCTTTTGCTGCATCTCATAACTTTTGGTATGATATGTTTCTATTTTCATTTGTCTCTGTATTATTTTATTTCTCTCATAATTTCTTCTATTACCCAGTAACTATGTCCCAGTAGTTTAGTAACATGTTGTTTATCTCTATGTGTTTATAGGTTTTGTAGCTTTCTTGTAATTGATTTCTAGTTTCATTCCATTGAGATTTGAAAACAAGCTTGATATGATTTCATTCTTGCATTTTTGAGACTTGTTTTGTGGCCTAACACGTGATCTATCCTTGAGAATATTTCATGTGCACTTGAAAAGAGTGTGTATTCTGCAACTGTGTAATGGGATGTTCTGCATATATCTATTAAATCTGCCTCATCTAATGTGTCATTTAAGGCCAATATTTTCTTATCGATTTTCTATATAAATGATCTATTCATTGATATAAATGTGGTATTAAAATCCTCTACTATTATTGTGTTGCTGCCCATTTCTCCTTTTAGGTCTGCTAATATTTCCTTTCTATATTTTGGTGTTTTATGGCTGGTGCATATATATTTATAAATGTTACATCTTCCTGTTGGATTGACCCTTTTATGTAGCACCCTTTTTTTTTATTATGGTCTTTGTTTTAAAGTAATATTTTGTCTAATACGAGTGTAGCTACACCATCTTTTTTGTTGTTTTTTTCTATTTGCATGGAATATTTCTCCATCTCTTCACTATTAGTCTGTTTATGTCTTTATTTCTGAATTATGTCTTTTGTAGGTTGTATATAAATGTGTCCTGTATTTTTATCCTTTCACCACTTTATTTCTTTTTACTGGAGAATTTAGTCCATTTACATTTAGAGTAATTACTGATATTAATATACTTATTGCCATTTTGTTAATTGTTCCTGGCCATCTTTGTAGTTCTCTGTTCCTTTCCTCTCTATCTTCACTTGTGGTTTGATGACTTTCTTTAGTGATATGTTTCATTTCCTTTCTCATTTTCTTTTGCATATTTACTATAACTTGTTGTGTGTGGTTACTGTGAAGTTCACATATATCATATATATAACAGTGTATTTTGAATTGATAGCAACTTAAATTGGAACACATTCTAAAACATTTTTACTCCCCTTCCACGTTTTATCTTTTTGATGTCATTTTATGTCTCTGGACTAATTATTGTAGTTTTAGTTAATTTTACTACTTTTGTCTTTTAATCTTTATTGCATCTTTATAAGTGATCTACTTCCTTTAATATACACTTACCTTTTCTAATGGTATTTTTAGTTTTATGTTGTCTTGCTATTAGTATCATTTCTTTTCAGGTTGAAGTAGTCTTTTTAAATATTTGTTTGTAAGTCTGGATTAATATTGATGAGCTCCTTTAGATTTTGCTTATTTGGAACTTTCTTTACTTCTGTTGTAAAGAATAACCTTGTCTGTATTCTCGAAGTTTTTTCCTTTCAGGGTGTTGAATATGTCATATCATTCCTTTTTGTCTTGCAGTTTCTGCTGAGAAATCTTCTGGTAGCCTTAGGGATCTCCTTTGTATATAGCAATTTGTTTTTCTCTTGTTACTTGGAAGATTCTGTCTTTAACTTTTGACATTTTAGTCGTAATGTGTCTTGATGTGTCTCTCTTTGGTTTCATCTTGTTTGGAACTTTCTGTACTTCCAGGACCTGGATGTCTGTTTCATTCCTTAGGTTAGGGAAGTTTTTAGCCATTATTTCATTAAATAATTTTGCTGCCCCTTTCTCTCTACTTTTGTTACCCCTATAGTGCCAACTTTATTTTGCTTGGTGATGTCCCGAAGGTCCCTTAAATTATCTTTTTTTTTTCAATTCTTTTTTCTTTTTCCTGCTCTGTCTGGGTGAGTTCCATTGCTGTATATTCCAAATCACTGATCCATTCTGCTTCATCCAGTCTGCTGTTGAACTCCTGTCGTATATTTTTCAGTTCACTCATTGTATTTTTCAGCTATGTGACTTCAGTTTGGTACTTTCTTATATTTTCTGCATCTTTGTTGACATTCTCACTGTGTTCATTCTGTTTTTTTCCTGAGTTTGGTGAACATCTTTATGACCATTACTTTGAATTCTTTATCAAGTAGATTACTTATCTTTGTATCATTAAGGTAGTTTCCTCCCCTCCCCCAAGGTTTTATCTTGTTTCATTTGGAACATATTACTGTTTTTTTTTTGCGTTTTTTTGTTTTTTCCGTTTTGTTTGACTCTCTGTTTTTAGTTGTATGTGTTAGGCAAAACAGCTACCTCACTTATCTTGAAGTTGTGGCCTTATGTAGTTGATGATACTTAATCAACCTTGCCTTAGTGCTTGGTTGTCTCTCTCTCAAACCTTTATGGTTTTTAGTCTACTTGATGCATTTTTAATATGTTCCCATCGTGAGGGTGTACCAAGACTGTCATCGTTAAAATTGGACGAAACTCATTTAGCACCTAGTTGCAGACTGATATGAGGCAGCAGCTTTGAAAGCATGTAAGTATTTACATTTCTGTAGGGCCACAATTGTAATTTCTGTTGGCCTCCAGTTCATGACATCTTGATATCCCCTGAGTGATACTTGCAAATATTGGGGCTCCAGATGAATGTATAAGCTCCTTTCTGGGACATCTCCTCAAAGTCAAAGGGTTGTACAAGGATGATATCTCCCTGTTTATGTTCCTGGGAATACCTCATTAGCCTCTAGATATATGGGAAACCCGAAGCCCGTCCCTAGACTGGAGCTCCAGGCTAAGTATATAGGACTTTTTCATAGGAAG
Source organism: Cryptoprocta ferox (assembly GCA_028646485.1). NCBI lineage: Eukaryota > Metazoa > Chordata > Mammalia > Carnivora > Eupleridae > Cryptoprocta > Cryptoprocta ferox. The sequence continues at coordinate 48,034,002 of CM053579.1, forward strand.
ACTGGGGTTGTGTTTCACTCTCTTGCCTGCAGTGACCTGGGTTGGAGACCTACCAAGGACTATCTTTCCAATTTTTACATTCCCATAGAATTCATGGAAGCCAGCCTCCTTGGCTACCAGGCCCAAGTCATCAAGGAGTATCTTCTGTATGAACTGTGTATGCCCACCAGCTTTAGCTAAGCAGCTGGAGAGTGTAGGGGGTTGGGTATGCTCACTGGTTTCAGAAAGGCAGGCAGGGGAAATATTTTGTCTACCCATGCTTTTGAGCTTCAAGAATGCAATGAGAGAATGCCTTGTCTATAGGAGAATGCCATGACTACTTACATGTGCCAGCCCCAGCCAGGGAAGCAGGGAGTATCACAACTATCTGTGCCTAGTGATTTTAGCTAGGGAGTGGGAGAGTGCTGTGATTGTACTAGCTTGCCTCAGCTAGAAGCAAGGTAGTACTGCAACCACATACACTCTCTGCCTTCAGTAAGGCAGCAGGATAGTGCCTCAACCTTTCACTCTACCTGTTTTACCAAGTCAGTGGGAGATTGCCATGTCTCAGTGTGCCCACCTGTGCTATCAGAGTAGGTAGAGAATGTAAAATTAGTGTCTATCAGCACCTCTGTCTCTGAGGAGATTTTCAACTGTCCCCTACCTCTCCATTAGAAGCTTTTAGTTAGACAAATGATTTCCTTTACATACAGTGTAAGTGCTTTCAAATTGCTGTTTTTTCACTGGATCTCAGTGTGAGTGAAAGAAACCTTTTAAAAGGGTAATCTCAGTTTCCTATAGTGGTTTGGTTCCCTTAGATATTAACACCTTTGGTTTTCTAAGATAGACTTTGTGTCTGTGGGGTCATCTCTGCAGTGCAGATTACAGGCATCAGGGTGCTTGATGTGGGCCATCAATACCTCGCTCCTCCAGAAGCAGCACTGGATTGTTAGATCCCTTCCTATTGTGTGTTGCCTTGCCAGGTGGTTGGGTTTTTGGTGAGACTGTATCTTTGTCTCACTTACTTGTCTCAATGTGGTCTTTTTATGCTTTTTGTGGAGAAGCAGTTCATCTAGTTTTCGGATCTTTTTCAGAAGGAAAGATTCCATATGTTGCTATAGATTTGGTATGTCCATTGGAGGAGGAGAGTTTAGGAACTTCCTGTGCTACAATGTTGCAGAAGTCCTAGTTTCTTTTTTTAAATCTTTTGATCAACTGAGAGAATAAGTTAAATCTATGATGGTGAATATGTCTGTTGTTTCAGATACTTTGAGGATATGTTAATAGATGTATACAAGTTTAAGATTGTGATATTTCTGGTTATTTAAACTTTTTGTCTTTGATAGAGTCACTTTATATCTAATAATGGATTTTATCTTAAAGTCTATCTCGTACTTTTTAAAATTTTGTCTAATAATGGGGCACCTGGGTGGCTCAGTCAGTTGAGCATCCGACTTTGGCTTAGGTCATGATCTCATGGTTTGTGGGTTCAAGCTCAGGATCAGGTTCTGTGCTGACCGCTAGCTCAGAGCCTGGAGCCTGCTTCAGATTCTGTGTCTTTCTTTCTCTCTCTGCCCCTCCCCTGTTCACGCTCTGTCTCTCTCTGTCTCTAAAAAATAAATGTAAAAAAATTTTTTTGAAATAAAACTTTGTCTAATATTAATATAGTTTGTCGTTTTATTTTGATTGCAATTTGTCCAGTATGCCCCTGTTCTCCACATTTTAGACATATGGTGTCATATTTTACATCCTTTTATTTTGTGAATACCTTGACTGCTTTTTACAAATGTATTTGTTTTTACTGCTTTTATATGTTTCTTATTTTTCATACTCTTACTTATGATCTTTCTACTCAAAGAGTCTTCTTTAGGGTCACCTTGGTGGCTCAGTTGGTTAAGCCTCCTCTGACTCTTGATTTCGGCTTAGGTCATAATCTCACGGTTGGTGAGATTGTGCCTTATGCCAGGCTCTGCACTGACAATGTGGAGCCTACTTCGGATTCTCTCTCCCTTTCTCAAAATAAATAAATAAACATTAAAAAAAAGAGTCCTATTTAATATTTCTTGTGGGACTAGTTTAGTGGTCATGAAGTACTTTAGTTTTTGTTTGAGAAATTCTTTATCTCTCCTTTATTCTGAATGATAGCCCTGCTGAATGGAGTATCCTTGGCTATATATTTTTCCCTTTCTGCTCATTTCATATATCATGCCACTGCCTTCTGGCCTATAAAGTTTCTGGTGAATAATCTGCTGATAGCCTTATGGTGTTTTTCTTGTATACAGGTATCTTTTTTTCTCTTGCAGCCTTTAAAATTCTTCTTTTATCAACATTTTTTTTGTCATTTTAATTACTATGTGTCTTGGTGTGGACCTCCTTGGGTTGAATTTGTTGGGGGATGTCTGTATCTTTTGGATTGGGATATCTTGTTTCCTTCCCCAAATTAGGGAATTTTTTCAGTTATTATTTTTTCAAAAAAACTTTCCTGCCCCCTTTCCTCTCTCTTCTTCTGGAATCCAAATAATGTGAATGTTATTACGCTTGATGGAGTGACTGAGTTTCCGGTCTATTCTCATTTTGCACATTTTTTTTCTCACCTGCCCAGTTCGATTACTTTTCCTTACTCTGTCTTCCAGGTCATTAATTCATTTTTCTGCCTTCTCTAGCCTGCTATTAATTCCATCAAGTTTATTTTTAATTTTATTCATTGCGTTCTCCATCTATGATTGGTTCATTTTTATCTCTTGGTTAAGGGTCTCACTGATGCCCTCTATTCTTTCTCAAGTCCAGTGCATATCTTTATGATCATTACTTCAAATTTTGTATCTAGCATAATACTTATATCCATTTCAGTTTTCTTGCTGTGGTTTGGTCCTGTTCTTTCATTTGGGACATATTTCTCTGTCTCTTCATTTTGTCTAACTCTTGGTCTATTTCTGTGCATTAGGAAACTCAGCTAGGTCTTTTGCTCTTGAAAGTAGTGGGTGGGGTGCACACTTCTAACAAGGTGGCACTGGTCTTCTTCCACAGGGGACATGTAGTTTGTTTGGATACTGGGGCTGTCCAGGGCTGGTTCAAAAAGCACACATGGGTAGGGAGTCTGAGGTTTTTATTATTATTATTTTTTAATGTTTATTAATTATTTTGACAGAGAGAGCATGGAGGAGGGGCAGAGAGAGTGAGGGAGAGAAAGAGAATCCTAAGCAGGCTTCATGCTATCAGCATAGAGCCTGATGCGGGGCTCAGTCTCACGATCATGAAATCATGACCTGACCTGAAAACAAGAGTTGGTTGCTTAACCAATTGAACCAGGTGACACCACCCTCCCATTTTTTTTAATGTGAGGGACGTAGTTTTAATAAGGTGTGGTTTTAATAAGGTGTGCACATAGTCTCTGGGAGGTGATCAGTCACTGCCCCCTGGGACTGAGGCCCTGGAAAATGTGTGGGTCAGGAGATGCATTGTTGGTGAGGTTAATGCTGGTCTTCTGGAGAGGGGGACCCAAAGCATATGACTGGAATGAATGGGTCTGCCAAATCACAGGGTGTGGGGCTTGGTATAAGAAAGTTAAGTAGTGTCAGTGCTGCCCTGGTTCCTTTAAGGAGGCCTTGTGTTTATGCTGAGGGGTAGGGGAGGGAAATGGTACCTGCCAGCTCCTTTATTCCTGGAAGGGCCTCCCTGGGATCCCAGACTATCTGGGACATGCTCCGAGATAAGTAAATAATTCTCCTTTTTGTATGCCCCAGGTGTTTTTCAAATTGCTGCTTCTTCTCTAGATCTCACCAGACTGCTTATAGTGAGTGCTGTCTCTTTAAGGGTGAGACTCAGCTTCCTAATGCCCTTTGGGGTCTTCCAGAGCTAAGACTGCTGATTTTTAAAATTCCAAGCTTTAAGTCCCTCTGATTTTAAGAACTCACAAAATTTGTCCCCTCTTGCTTTCAAAGCCAAATATTTTGGTGATTCTTCCTCCTGCCATCCCTGTGTGGGCTCCCTACTGTGATAGTTTATTTCTTGCCAGAATTCTCTGCCCCTAGGCTCCCTCCTGACTGTGGATGCCCAGGGCTCTTTTAGCTCCCCACCTTGTCTCTGCCCTTCCTAATCTTTTTGTTGTGGTCTCTTCTCCACCTTTTGTCATGGAATTTGTTTTGCCAGTCTTTGCATTGTTTTTGGGTTATTTACACTGATGTTAGTGTTACTTAGTTGTATCCCCAGGGCCAGGCAAGCTTAGGGTCCTCTTACAATGCCATCTCCCTAGCCTGCCAATTGAGTTCTTTATTTTTTAATTTCTAGTTCCAGAAGTTCTCTGTTTACATTAGCTTTGGTAATTTTTGTACTCTCTTTCTCTTAACCCGTATTTCCTTCTTTTATTTCTTTAAAAACAAAAATAAATGTGCTTGATATTACATGTTCCAATGTATACATTCTTTGTGGTTCTGAGTCTGTTCTTTTTTGTTTCTGCTATAGCTCTTGTCCAGATGCTTCCTTGTGTTTTTAACTTTCTTTTCTTTCTTTGTTTTTCTTCTTCTTCTTCTTCTTCTTCTTCTTCTTCTTCTTCTTTTTTACATTATGGGCTCAAAATTCTTAGAAATTTATCTGTTGTATTTCTTTGAAGTCTTGGTAGCTTCCTCCAGAGGGGAGATATTTGTTTCTGCCAATCATATGTGAGAGTTACCAGCTTGGGAGTACTTTAAATGTATTCTTGGCTTGAGATTTCTCAGATTACCCAGTTAGTTTAAAATGCTACAGGTTATATGAGCTCTCACTTGTGTTTGCCAATTCTTAGTAAATATTTCTTTTCCTCTCTACTTGGTGCCCAGTCTTTGATACAGTCAATTTTCCTAACAGTTATTTGCAGTGAACTGTTTATTCCTAATTCACTTTTAAGTTGATGATATTATAACTTTGAGATGCCAGCTTTATAGGGTCCCCACTAAGATTGCCCACCTCAAGCTTTTTCTAGTTTTTGTTTCTTGATTCCATACTCCATGAACCATGTGTTTTATAACAAATGACAACAAGGTAAAAGTTGGCTTTATTATTTATCTCTGCATTTCTGTTGTTTTTTAATTTTGGATTTCTGAATAGTCTTTGTAAACAGCTTACTGAATCATTCCTCCTATTTAAGATGTTTTTTAAAAATATTTTTGTCAGCATTTTTAGTTGCTTTTAGGAAGGTTGATGAGGATTTCTCTTCTGCCTTACTCCTGGAAAAGGATGACCATCTGTTGTATATATATATTTTTTTTTAAATGTTTGTTTATTTTTGAGAGACAGAGCGACAGAGCGTGAGCAGGGGAAGGGCAGAGAGAGAAGGAGACACAGAATCTGAAGCAGGTTCCAGGCTCTGAGCTGTCAGCAGAGCCCAATATGGGGCTTGAACTCACGAACTGTGAGATCATGACCTGAGCTGAAGACGGCTGCTTAACCGACTGAGCCACCCAGGCACCCCTGTTTTATATTGTTAACATGAACTTTATTTGTCTCTAGCTCCCCATATATACCACACCATCTCTGCAGTCTAAATATGTTGAAGAGCAGCCTGGTCATTTACAAATGGGCTTTGCATACATCCGTACAACAGCTGGCCATTATATTGGCTGGTGCAAGGTAAGTAAGTTATAATAGTGGTTTAATGTTGGAGGTTTCTGATTTGTTCAGACAGGTGATTCTTATGTTGCATTTGGTATTGACAGAAGTTCCTTAGTGTTATTCATCAGGTGAATGGGCTAATGTAGAGTATCTAAGACTGCTTCATTCACATCTTTGGCACTTTGTCACAGATGGCTGGAAGGCTGGACTCAACTATGAATGTTGACTGAAGCACCTAAAAGTGGCCTATCAGTCATGGTAATCTCAACAGAGTCAGATAACTTACACAAGCAGTTTAGGACTCCTACAAAAGGCCCCAGGCAGAATTTACCAAGCTTCAAATTTATCCTCAGATGTCCAAGAAAGTCACTTCTACAGCATTCTATTGTTAAGTCATAAAGGCCAACCCAGTTTTAAAGGGAGTTGAATTAGATGCCACCTTTTGATATGAGTAGCAGCAAAGAATTTGTGGCCATATTTAATATTTAATCTACTATACCACTACTGCAAAGATTACGGTAAGTTCAGCAAGCATTTATGTTCTTTTTAATGTGTAGTTGTTTGACTTTTTACAAGTTCTGAAATTATTTCTGAATTATTTATTTGTCTAAGCAAAATGTTCACTTGTAGAATTTACCTTATAAAACCATTGTGAATATAGTCAGCTACTGGGAAAAATAGAATTCATCTTACTTTAATTCTTAGTCTTTAGTTAGCATTATCTAGCAGCAGAGTGATGGACTAAGCTGATAAAATATTGATGTTGCATTATCATCACATCTACATAGGTGTGTTAGTACATCTCCAATGTCAATGTCAATAATGATAATGTTGATACCATTGTTTTTGTCATTCTAACCTAATAACCACACAACTTTTTCTTAAATATAACCATCCAATTGTGAACCCTTGTTCTTTTTTTGTTTTTAATACACTTTTTAGAAAAAAATTCTAATGATTTTATGAAACACTAAATGGGAATTCTGGTCATTCCAGATATTTAAAATATCTAATGAATTCATGGTTTTATTATAAAAATGTGTGCCTGTCAAACAATTCTTATCTTATTAGTTGTATTATACACTCTTAATAGTTTGATCTCCTAGGGAAATATATTAACTAATTAGTGTTTGAATCACACCCAATTTAAAAATTAAAAAACCTTTATTTTGTTAATATCTTGAAGTGAATAGATTGAAGAAGGACACTTCTGAATGCATTTCATCTTCAATGTAAACAACTTTATCTAATTTTTCCCTAAAAACATAATCCATTCTTTCAAAATTACTTCTGACTCAAATTGTATTCTGCATTAAACTTAGAATTTTGCAGGGTGAATTCAATTCCTACTCTTCTCCTTAGTGTTTTGAAATTTAGGTAGCAGAGATTCACAGTGATAAAAGTGAATTCCTGAACAAGCTAAGGAAAACTTCCCAAAAGAAGCCACTAGTTTCATCCTCAAGAGCTACATGATTTTCAGTCAGCTGGTCAATAGGTATTATAACTTTGAAGGTGCAGTGTTCTCAAGAGACAGTCTTTTTCTTCTTTTTTAAGCTTATTTTCTTATTTTGGGATAGAGAGAAAGAACACAAGTTGGGGAGGGGCAGAGAGAGAGGGAGGGGGAATCCGGAGCGGAGCATGCAGCCTGACATGGGGCTCAGTCTCCTGGGTATGAGATCATTACCTGAGCCAAAATCAAGAGTTGGATGTTCAACCAACTGAGCCACCCAGGCGCCCCAAGAGACAGTCTTTAAAGAGAAGTAATTCAGTGGCATTTATGATCTGTGTTGGTTTGTATAGCTTGAAACCATGATGAACAGGATGAACCTCTGCATCTCTGATCACTATGAAAATATCTGAGACAAAGTTACTAATACCAAGATAACACAATAACAATGACTTCTTTCTTTTTTGTCTAATATAATTATTTCTATGTTCTTTGCTTTGAAAATCCTTTTTGTTGTTTTTATTCCACGGTTTCATAGCACCTAATTTAGAGACGGAGGCCATATTTCAGTTGCGTTTTCTGGTTTCTTCAATAGAGTAAAGCATGACTACAGACAATTAATATGTGTAAATCATTCTGTGCCTTCATTCTCCTCCTGATGCAATTGAGTTAGTACCTATTGCTCAGTAAATGAGTGTAACCATATTTGTTGCATTAAAATAAGTTAGTTAGAAACAGGTAAAAGGAAAAATTTGATTTAAGACTTTAATCCCTTCGGTGGATTTATATAATCTTGATTTGTAGAGAATTTATATTCCTCTTTAAAAACAAACACTAGTCTGTGTAGGATGATTTCTATCTTGAGATAAATGTCTTATTTGGATTTTTTTCCCATTCTAATGCACACTAAGAAAAGGAGAAGATGAAGCACTTTCTTTAGGCTTGTTGTTATTACTTTATCACAAACATTATGTTGTTGCTGCCACATCTTTATTAGTCAGATGTTGCTAAGCTGAAATATACCTCTATCCATGCTTTATTTAGATTCCATTCATTTTTTCTAAGCCTTTATAAAATAAAATGATAAATCTTTGTATTTCTGCAAAATTATCTGTGAGATGCTCTGAATACTTTATAGGTATTATTTCACCTGTTTATGAGGAAAATAGTAAACAAGTATCATTCATGTTAAATAGAATGAAAAGCAAGAAATGAAGCTAAGTTCAACAAGTATTCTCATAGTGAATAAATAGGAAAGTTAGGTTTAGATTTGGGTGTGTTGGTAAGTCAATACTTTAATATATGGTCTCATGAGATGTGGACTGTTTGATTTAATTATCAACATCTTAAAAAATCCAGATGTCTTTTTTTTTTCCTTTTTGCTTAGGGTGTTTATGGCTTTGTGAAAAATGGGATAAGGGATACAGTACAATTTGGAAAAGGTAGGTGAGTGAACCATACATAATTAGAAATGTTCTATTGTCTTTTTAACTTGCAAGACTTAAATGTGAGAAAATAAATGTGTTATGTTATTCATTATCATGTTTTACCAACTGAGAAGATAACTCTGTATAGCACTTTATGATAACAATAACAAAGTAATAGTACCTATCACTTATTAAGCAATTATTATATGCAAATTATTATAAGCATTTTACATAATTTATCTATTTTAATCTTTATAATAATTCTATGAGTGTTGGTATTATAATTATTCCCTTTTTACAGATAAGGAAACTGAGGTTTAGAAAGGTTAAGTTGGTTACCAAGGCCACATAGCTAGTAGGTGGTAGCACCTGGACTCAAACCGAGGTCCTTTTTTAGCTGCAAAGCCCATGTTATATAATCAAAGCATAAATTAGAAATATTTCTCCATTGTTATCAATTAGTTTAAATACGTGCTATTTGCTGTTAAAATATGTAGAATTTTGCTATGTATTCCTAGGTAACACTATACCCGCTAGTCACTCTAGAATGTTTGAGTTAATGTTGGATAGCAATTGTATTTGACTCTTTAGTTTGATAATGGTATTTGACAGTAGATATATTTTCCTAATATTTCTGGCCTAAGCCAGTTGTCAACATAAATGTATACAGGAGACAGAAATATCAGCTAAAATTTTAAATGTCTCCATGATTTTGATGACCAGTAATGTGTTATCATTACTTAAGGTATGCTGGAGTTACAAATTATATTCCTCATCAGTCTTGAGGAATATGATTAAATAAGTGATTGCCATTAAGTAATTAACTGTGATAGAAGAATGTATTTTCTTCGGTTTCGTAGAAACAGAAATAGTTTAAATATATAAAAAGCCAAGAAATCTAGACTTGTGTCCACTCTTCATCTACTTTTGGTCTAGGGTCACTTCTAATCCTGGTCATTGATTTTAACCAAGAGCAGTGGGTTCTCTGGGTTTTGGGGAGTAGTAGCATGCAGGGTCTAGAAGTTACATGTATCCCTAGTTAGTTATTCAAAGTTCTCTAATAAAGTATTTCCATTCCTAGTGGATCCTACCAAAGTTTAAACACATAATGCCAGAAGCATTTCCATTTTAGGGATATAGTACATACACAATCACGCATTTACTTTATAGTAATCCATGTTAAGGTGTGCACTGTAGCATCATATTTAATTAAAGAGTAATAATTGCCTATATTAAGAAAACAATTATTAAATCAGCTCTGAAAGGAAGATTTTATTTTGTAACAAGGACTATTTTAAATACTTTTGAAATTGCTACTCAAATCATTATTTTGTGTAGTTTTTCTGAAGAGTGTTTAAACCATCTGCTACTATCATAGCAAATTTCTTTAGCTTTTCTACATCATATATAGAATGCCCAATTATAGTAAGTCATTTATATTAATTTTTAAGTTATTTCTTAAATGATGCTTATGTCTTTCTTAAAAGATGCTTATATCTATCTGAAGAATCCACCTCGAGATTTTCTTCCAAAAATTGGAGTGATTACAGTTTCAGGATTAGCAGGCTTGTTTTCAGCAAGAAAAGGTAGGATTTTAAAAAATACATTTTCTCTTTCAAAGCTAATATATTGTGAATTTTACTGTCATGGGAAAGCCTTTTATGTTTTATTGAATATTGTTAGGGTAGGCTACTGTGAAAAAAATTTTAATCTATTATACTGCATGTTTACTTTTATAAAGAATGTGTTTTAAAAAATATAGCTATTCCAGTGCTCACTTCAGCAACATGTATACTAAAGTTGGAATGATACAGAGAAGATTAACATGGCCCCTGCTCAAGGATGACATGCAAATTGGTGAAGCATTCCATGTGTAAAAAACTATATATAGCTATTCCAAGATGTTTAACATCAGTAGTTATTAGGTAAATGCAAGTGAAAAGCACAATGAGATATTACTATACACCTAATAGAATGTCTAAAATTAAAAACACTAATCATACCAAGTATAGTCAAGAATGTAGAGCAACAGAAAGTATGATACACTGCTAGTGGGAATACAAAATGTTACAGCCATTCTGGAAAACAGTTTGAAAGTTTCTCTTATAAAGTTAAACATGTACTTACTATGAGACCAAGTAATCCCAATCCTGGGTATTTACCCTGGAAAAATGAAAAATCTGTACATTGATGTTTATAGTAACTCTGTTTATAATTACCAGAAGCTGGAAGCAATCTCATTGTCTTTCAAGAGTAAACCTTGGCACATCTAAACAAAGGCATTATATTCACCAGTAAAAGGAATAAACCATTGATACATGTAACAATCTTGATGAATCTGACAGAAAGAAGCCAGTCTAAAAAAGTTAACATATTGTATGATCCCATTTATATGATTTTCTCAGAAAGACAAAACTATAGTAACAAAAGGGTCAGTGGTTCCCAGGAGTTAGGAGTGGGAAGGTGTGACTATAATGTGATAACATGAGATTTTCTTAAGAGTGATAGAACTGTTCCATATCCTGATTATACTGGTGGTTACGTGACTTTACATATATTAAAACTGATAAAACTGGAGACGAAAAGTGTTGAATTTTCTGTATGATCACATCAAATAAAATTTAGAAATATACAAGCCATTCCTATTAAAATTATAATTACAATTATAAATGTAATTTATTATAATTATACTTTGTTTCTCATCTTTTAGATAACTATTTTTAAAATATTTTTTACATTTAAGTAAGTTAACATACAATGTAATTATTAGTTTCAGGTGTACAATATAGTGATTCAACTATTCCATAAAATACCCACTATTCATCACAAGTACACTCCTTAAATCCCATTCTATTTAACCCAACCCACTAGTAACCTCCTCTCTGGTTACCATCAGTTTGTTCTCTATAATAGTTAAGAGTCTGTTTCTTGGTTTGCCTGTCTCTTTCTTTTTTCCCCTTTGCTCATTTGTTTTGATCCTTAAATTCCACATATGAGTGAAATCATATGGTATTTGTCTTTCTCTGACTTACTTCAGTTAGCATAATACTCTCTAATTCCATCCATGGCCTCTGAAATGGCAAAATTTCATTCTTTTTTTATGGCTGGCTCCATTGTAAATATATACCATATCTTCTTTATCCATTCATCAGTTGGTGGACACTTGGGCTGTTTCCATACATTGGCTATTGTAGATAATACTGTTATAACATTGGGATGCATGTAACCCTATGAATTAGTAGTTTTGTATTCTTTGGTAAATTCCTAGAAGTGCAAATGCTGGACTTTGCATAGTTCTATTTTTTTTTCTGTTTAACTTCCATGGTATTTTATTTTGTTTTATTTTATTTCAATTCTTTTTTTTTTTATTTATAGTTTACTGTCAAGTTGGTTTCCATATGACACCCAGTGCTCTTCCCCACAAGTGCACTCCTCCATATCCATCATCCCCCTTCCGCTTCCCCCTCCCCCTTCAGCCCTCAGTTTGTTTTCAGTATTCAAGAGTCTCTAATGATTTGCCTCCCTCCCTCTCCCTAACTCTTTTTCCCCCCTTCCCCTCCCCATGGTCCTCTGTTAAGTTTCTCCTGTTAGACTTATGAATGCAAACATATGGTATCTGTCCTTCTCTACCTGACTTACTTCGCTTATCATGACACCCTCGAGGTCCATCCACGTTGCTATGAATGGCCAGATTTCATTCTTTCTCATTGCCATGTAGTATTCCATTATATATATAAACCACATCTTCTTGATCCATTCATCAGTTGATGGACTATTTGGGAAATTCCATACTGTTTTCCAAAAGGCTGCCCCAATTTCCATAACCTCCAACAGTGCAGGAGGGTTCCCCTTTCTGCACATCCTCACCAACACATCTTGTTTCTTATGTTGTTAATTTTAGCCATTCTGACAGGTATTCTAGTTTTGATTTGTATTTCCATGACGATGAGTGATGTTGAGAATCTATTCAAGTGTCTGTTGGCCATCTGTATGTCTTCTTTGGAAAAGTGTCTATTCATGGGGCACCTGGGTGGTTCAGTCGGTTAAGCATTCGACTTTCTCTCAGATCATGATCTCGCAGTTTGTGAGTTCGAGCCCCACGTCGTGCTCTGTGCTGACAGCTCAGAGCCTGGAGTCTGCTTCAGATTCTGTGTCTCCCTCTTTCTCTGTTCCTCCCCGGCTCGTGGTCTGTCTTTTTCTCTCTCAAAAATAAATAAAGGTTAAAAAAATTTAAAAAAAAAGTCTATTCATGTCTCTTGTGCATTTTTTAATCAGATTATTTGTTTTTTGAGTGTTGACTTTTATAAGTTCTTTATATATTTTTATCAGATATGTCATTTGCAAATATTTTCTCTCATTCCATAGGTTGCCTTTTAGTTTTGTTGATTGTTTCTTTTGATGTGCAGAACTTTTTATTTTGATGAAGTCCCAGTAGTTTATTTTTGCCTTTGTTTCCCTTGTCTCAAAGAGACTTATTGAGAAAGAGGTAGCTATGGCCAATGTCAGAGAAGTTACAGCCTGTGTTGTCTGTCTTCTATGATTTTCATGGTTTCCTATCTCACATTTATGTCTTTCATCCACTTAGAGTTTATTTTTGTGTATGGTATAAGAAAGTGGTCGAGTTTTGCATTTGGCTGTCCAGTTTTCTCAACATCATTTGATGAAGACATTGTCTTTTTTCTTTTAGGTATTCTTTCCTTTTATGTCACATACTAATCGACTATATAGTTGTTGGTTCATTTCTGGGTTTTCTGTTCTGTTCCATTGATCTATGTCTCTGTTTTTGTGCCAGTGCCATACTATGTTGATCACTACAGTTTTGTAATATAACTTGATGTTTGGAATTGTGAGTCTTCCAGTTTTGCTTTTTTTTTTTTTCAAGACTGCTTTGGCTATTCAAAGTCTCTTGTTGTTCCATGCAAATTTTTGGGTTTTTGTCTAGCTCTGTGAATAATGCTGTTCGTATTTTGTCTTAAGTTTATTTATTTTTTTGAGAGAGACAGAGACAGCATGAGCAGAGGAAGGGCAGAGAGAGAGGGAGAGAGACAATCCTAAGCAGGCTCACACCATCAGTGCAGAGCACAATGTGGGGCTTGAACTCACAAACCATGAGATCATGACCTGAGTCGAAACTGAGAGTCAGATCCTTAACTAACTGAGCCACCCAGGTGCCTGCTGTTGGTATTTTGATAGGGATTGTATAAATGTGTAGATTTCCTTGGGGAGTGTAAACATTTTAACAATATTTGTTCTTTCAGTCCATTAGCATGGGATGTCTTTCCATTTCCTCTGTCATCAATAATTTCTTTCATCAGTGTTTTATAGTTTTCAGAGTATAATTCCTTCACCTCTCAGATTTATTCCTAGGTATCTTGTTTTTGGTGCAATTTTTAAATAGGATTGATTCCTTAATTTCTCTTTCTGTTGCATCATCATTGGTGTATAGAAATGCATTTCTATATGTTGATTTTGTATCTGCCACTTTACTGAAGTTGTTTATTACTTCTAGCAGTTTTTTGGTAAAATCGTTCAGATTTTCTATATATAGTATGCCATCTGTAAATCGTGAAATTTTCACCTCTTCCTTGCTGATTCAGATGCCTTTTTTTCTTTTTGTCATCTCGTTGCTGTGGCTAGGACTTCCAGTACAATGTTCAATAACTGGTGAGAGTAGACATCCCCATCTCTTTCCTGACTGTCAAGGATAAGCTGTCAGTTTTACTCATTTAGCATGCTATTAGTGATGGGTTTTTAGTATATGGCCTTTATTATGTTGAGGTATGTTTCCTCTAACCCTATTTTTTTAAGGTTTTTTTTTTGAATGGTTGTACTTTGTCAAATGTTATTTCTGCATCTATTGAAAGGATCATATGGTTCTTATCCTTTCTTTTATTAACTTGGTATATCACACTGATTGATTTGTCAATATTGATCCACCCTTGTAGCCAAGGAATAAATATCACTTGATCGTAGTGAATTGTTTCTTTAATATACTTTTGGATTTGGTTTGCTTTTTTTTTTTCTTTAACTTTATAGTTTATTGTCAGGGTGGTTTCCATTAACACCCAGTGCTCTTCCCCACAAGTGACCTCCACCAATACCATCACCCTGCTTTACCTTTTCCCCTTCCACTTCCCCCCTCAGTTTGTTTTCAGGATTCAAGAGTCTCTCGTGTTTTTTCTCCCTCCCTCTCCC
>CM053579.1:48049135-48078434 GCA_028646485.1 Cryptoprocta ferox
GGGGGAAGGGGAAGGGGGAAAGGTAATGGGGGGTGATGTTCTTGGTGGAGGTCACTTGTGGGGAAGAGCACTGTGTGTTATATGGAAACCAACCTGACAATAAACTATAAAGTTTAAAAAAAAAAAAAGAAAAAAGAAAAAAGGTAAGCCTTAAAAAATAAAACAAAATGAAATAAACCATGTAGAGGCAATGAGCACAGAGAACAATTCACAGTGTACTTACAACCGTGTAACTGATTGTCCATTCCTAATGGACAATACACCCAAAGGACAGAGAAAACAGTAAAAAAATATAAATGCAAAAACAGCAACAAAAAATTAAAAACTTCTTAATAATGTGTTTAATATGTTTCTAATAATCATATTGTTGATGGTAGTGTTGTCATTTTATTATGAAACTGCTATGTGTGTTTTGTAGAATAACACAATTAGAGTATGCTGGTATTTGAAAGATTGAGATTTTTAGTAGGGTATAAAGATTAATGAAGTTAAAGCAAAATCTATGAATTATCAGTTAGCTGCCCTATATTATTATGATACAGAAGATAAAGACAGTGTAACACATTAAAAGACAACATGGGAATTCATTAAGAAATTTCAAGAATTCAGAAGCTCTATAGGGCAAATGACATAACCTGATTTCCTCAATAAATAAATGAAGCAAAATGGAGGGAAAAACTTGAGAAACTTAAAAATCAATAAATTCCAACATATGTATACTACTGGGAATGAGAATTAGAAAATGAACTTCATAATAAAACCATAAAACTACAATGAAAAATGAACTTCAAAAATTATGACAAATTCAGGAATTTTTTTTAATGTACTCTTTTTTGTAATTTTTTTTTTCAATGCGAGTGCACAAGGTAGGGAAGGACTCAAGGAGAGGGAGACAGAGGATCTGAGGTGGGCTCTGCACTGACAACAGAGAGCCCGATGCAGGGTTTGAACTCACAAACCGTGAAATCGTGACCTGAGCTGAAGTCAGATGCTTAATTTGACTGAGCCACCCAGACGCCCCTTAAATGTACTCTTTAATGACCATTGCAAAGTTTACCCATAGCCCATCCACCTCCCCTCTGGTAACCACTAGTTTGTTCTTTATAGTTAATGGTCTGTTTCTTGGTCTATTTTTCCTTTATTCATTTATTTCTTAAATTCCACATATGAGTGACATCAAATGGTACTTGTCTTTCTCTGACTGATTTCGCTTAGCATTATACACTTTAACTCTGTCCATGTTCTTGCAAATGGCAAGGTTCCGTTCTTATCCAAGGCGGAATAGTATTCCACTGTGTCACTGTGTGTGTGTGTGTGTGTGTGTGTGTGTGTGTGTGTGTATCGTTGCCCCACCAGACCACACGGGAGTTGCCTGCTCTTGCCATCAGTGCCTCAAGGCTTGTGGAACCGGCCCTGTGTCAGGCCCCTACCGCCACTCCTTGACCAACTTCCCTGCTTACTCTGTCCCCCAGCCCCACCACAGGATGGCCATTGTCTTTGGGGCCCACCAGGCCTTTGTCCCATACAATAAGCCCTCACTCTCTGGGGCTAGATCACAACCAACCACTAGGGTGGGGCACCACCCTCTTTGGGGAACCAGCCCCTCTACCGCTCAAGACTCTCCCACCTGGGACCGAAGCACCAGCCGTCAGGATTATCCACTGCCAGCAAGAGTCAGTGCCTCCCTCCCCAGCGTCCCTGCCGCTCTGCCCTTGCAGATGCGGAAGCCCAGCGGGGTCCAGCAAGCCCTCGCAGGAGGGACTCCAAAGCCGGAGCCAGAACAGGTGATAAAAAACTATACTGAAGAGCTGAAGACAGCCCCAGATGAAGACTGTATCATCTGTATGGAGAAACTGTCCGTGGTGTCCGGGTACAGTGACGTGACCGACAGCAAGACCATTGGGCCGTGGGCCACCTCGTCAAGTGTAGCCACCTGCTCTGTCTGCTGGCCATGTACTGCAATGGGAACAAGGAGGGCAGTTTACAGTGTCCTTCCTGCAAAACTATGGAGAGAAAACCGGGACCCAGCCTCATGGGAAGATATAAGTGTTCAAGTTCCAGGTGTCCCTCCCAGGCCACGAGGACTGCGGGCCGATACTAATAGTTTGCAACATTCCTCATGGCATGCAGGGGCCAGAGCACCCCAACCCGGGGAAGCCATTTACCGCCAGGAGTTTTCCCCACCAGTGCTACCTTCCCCACCAGTGCAAGAATCATTTCTATAGGAGACATATTTTCTTTATCCATACATCTAGTGATGGACATGGGCTGCTTCCATAGTTTGTGTATTGTAATAATGCTGCAATAAAGAGAGAAGTGCATGTAACCCCTTGAATTAGTGTTTTTGTATTTTTTGTGTGAATGCCCAGTATCCCAATTACTGAATCAGAGGGTTACTTCTATTTTTAATGATTTGAAAAACATCCATACCATTTTGCACAGTGGCTGCACCAGTTTGAATTCCCACAAAGAGTGCAAGATGGATCCTTTATCCTCACTAACCTTTCTTACGTTTTGGATTTTACCCATTCTGACAAGTGTGAGGTGATCACTCATTGTAGTTTTCATTCGGATTTCTCTGATGATCAGTGATGATGAACATCTTTTCATGTGTCCATGGATCATCTGTATGTCTTCTTTGCAAAAATGTCTATCCATGTCTTGTGCCCATTTTAACTGGATAATTTGTTTTTAGGGTGTTGAGTTTTACAAGCTTTTATATATCTTGGATACTAACCCTTTATCCCATATGTCATTTGCAAATATCTTCTCCTATTCCATAAGCTGCCTTTTAGTTTTGTAGACTGTTTCCTTTACTGTGTAGAAGATTTTTATTTTGATGAAGTCACAAAAGTTTATTTTTGCTTTTGTTTCCCTTGCCTCAATAGACAAACCTAGAAAGAAGTTGCTCTAGCCAATGGCAAAGCCTTTGTTCTCTTCTAGGATTTTTATAGTTTTAGATCTCATATTTAGGTTGTTAATCCATTTTTAATTTGTTTTTGTGTATGATGTAAGAAAGTGGTCCAATTTAATACTTGTCCATGCTGCTGTCCAGTTTTCCCAACACCATTTGTTGAAGAGAATGGCTTTTTCCAAATGGATATTCCTTCCTGCTTTGTCAAAGATTAATTAACCATGTAACTGTGGGTTCATTTCTGGATTTCCTTTCTATTCCATTGTCTTTGTGTCTATTTTTACACCAGTACCATATTATTTTGACCGTTAAAACACTGTAGTATATCCTGAAGACTGCAAGTGTGATGCTTCCAACTTTGCTTCTCTTTTTCAAGATTGCTTTGGCTATTCAGTATCTTGTTAGTCCATACAAATTTCAGGATTCTTTGTTCTAGGTCTGTGAAAAATGCTGGTGGTATTTTGATAGGCATTGCATTAAATGAATAGATTGCTTTGGATAGTATAGACTTTTTAACAATATTTGTTCTTTCAGTCCATGAGCATGGAATGTCTTCCCATTTCTTCGTGTCATCTTCAATTTCTTTCATCAGTGTTTCATAGTTTCAGAGAACAGTCTTTCACTTCTTTAATTAGGCTTACTCTAAAGTATCTTACTGTTTTTGATGCAATTGTAAATGGGATTCATTCCTTAGGATCTCTTTCTGCTACTTCATTATTGGTGTATAGAAATGGAACAGATTTCTATATGTTGATTTTATATCATGCAAACCTAATGGATTCTTTCATCAGTTTTAGCAGAGTTTGGTGGAATCCTTCAGGTTATCTGTATATAATACTATGTAATATGCAAATAGTAAAGCTTTTACTTCTTCCTTGCTGATTTGAATGCCTTTTCTTTCTTTTTGTTGTCTGATTGTTATTGCTATCACTAGCACTCTCAGTACTATATTCAGTAACAGTGGGGAGAGTGGATATTGCTGTCTTGTTTCTGATCTTAGGGTATATGCTCTCAGTATTCTCCCCATTGAGAATATTAGCTGCAGGTTTTTAGTACATGGCCTTTATTATGTTGAGGTATATTCCCTGAAAACCTACTTTGTTTAGGGTTTTTATCATGAATGGATGTTGTACTTTGTCACATGATTTTTCTGCAACTACTGAAATGATCACATGGTTCTTATCCTTTATTAATATGGTGTATCACATTGATTTGCAAACATTAAATCACCCTTGCAATACAAGAAAAAATCTTACTTTATTGTGCTGAATGATTTTTTTAATGCATGGTAGGAATCAATTGCTAGTACTTCGTTGAGGATTTTGAATACATGTTTATCAGAGATACGGGCCTGGAGTTGTCTTTTTCAATGTTTATTTATCAGGTTTTCTTATCAGGGTAATGCTGTCCTAATAGAATGAATTTTTAATTTTGCCTCTTTTTTCTATTTTTTGGAATATTTTGAGAAGAATAAGTATTAACTCTTCTTTAAATGTTAGGTAGAATTTCCTGTGAAGCCATCTGGTCCTGACTATTGTTTGTTGGGAGATTCTTCATTACTAATTCAATTTCTTGCTGGTGATGTGTCTGTTCAAATTTTCTGTTTGTTCCTGTTTCAGTTTTGGTAGTTGATATGTTTCTAGGAATTTATCCATTTCTTCTAGGTTGTCCAATTTGTTGGCATATAATTTTTCACAGTATTCTCTTATTATTTGTATTTCGGTACTGTTGGTTGTTATTTCTCCACATTCACAATATTATTTGGATCCTTTCCCTTTACTTTTTGTTAAGTCTAGCTAGGGGTTTACCAATTTAATTAATTTTTTCAAAGAACCAGTTCCTGGTTTCACTGACCTGTTCTATTGTTTTCTTAGTTTCTATATCATTTATTTCTGCTCTAATCTTTATTATTTCCTAACTTCTACTGGCCTTAGGCTTTATTTGTTGTTCTTCTACTGTTCCTTTAGGTGTAGGTAAGGTTGTTTACCTGAGATTGTTCCTGTTTCTTGAGGTTGGCCTGTATTACTGATACTTCCCTTAGAATACTTGTTGCTGCACCCTAAACATTTTGGTAGTGTGTTTTTATTTGATTTGTTCCCATTTTTTTTATTTCTTCTTTTATTTCCTGGTTGACCCATTCATTAGGTGGTATGTTATTTAACCCATGTATTTGTGTTCTTTCCAAGTTATTTCTTGTTGTTGACTTCTAGTTTCATAACGTTGTGGTCAGAAAAGGTACCTGGTATGACTTCAATCTTCCTGTATTTGTTGAGTCCATTTTTGTGACATAATATGTGATCTATCCTGGAAAATGTTCCATGTGCACTTGAAAAGAATGTGCATTCCACTGTTTTAAGATGGACGTTCTGAATATATCTGTCAAGTCCACCTAGTCCAGTATGCCATTAAAAGCCATGGTTTCCTTTTTGATTTTCTATTTGGTTTGGATGATCTGTCCATTGTTGTAAGTGGGGTGTTAACGTCCCACATTATCTGTTATTGTATCACTATCATTTAGTTCCTTAATGTTTTTATTAATTGCTGTATGTATTTAAGTGCACCAACTTGTATGCAATTTACAATTGTTCTTTTTGTTGGAATGTCCCCTTTAACATAAGGCCACTATTGTGTCTTGTTACAATCTTTGCTTTAAAGTCTAGTTTGTCCTATATAAATATTACTATTATGGCTTTCTTTTGACATCAATTTGCATGATAAATATTTCTCCATCCCCTTTCAATCTGCAAATGTCTTTAAGTCTATGAGTCTCTTGTAGATAGAATAAAGATAGACTTTGTTTTATACATTCTGACACACTATGTCTTTTGAGTGGAGCATTCAGTCCATTAACATTCAAAGTACTTATTGATAGATATATATTTATTGCAATTTTATTCCTTGTTTTGTGGTTGTTTCTGGAGATTTTCTCTGATCCTTTCTTGCATTTCTCTTGTTTTGCTGATTTTCTTTAGGAATATAGTTGGATTTCTCTTTGTATTTTTTCATGTTTTTTAATGGCTTTTGATATATGGTTACCATTAAGTTTGTATATAACCTCTTCTGCAAATCAAGTCTCAATCCATTCTTTCTTCCTCTCCTCATCACGTTTTAGATATGTTATTACATTTTATGTCATTTTTGTAAGTTCCTTGACTGGATTGTTACAGAAATAATCATTTTTACTGTGTTTGTACTTCCTGCCCTAATACTGTCACTTTTGGTCTCTCCTTTCCACTCAAAGACTCCTCTTTAATATCTGTTACAGCGTTGGTTCAGTGATCACAAACTCTTTTAGTTTTTATCTGTAAAACTATTTTTCGCTCCTTCTATTCTGAATGATAGCCTTGCTGGATAAAGTACTCTCTGCTGCAGATGTTTCCCATTCAGCACTGTGAATACCTCATGCCACTCCCTTCTGGCTTGCCAGTTTCTGTTAAGAAATCTTCAGGTAACATTATAGATTTTCCCTTGTAAATTTAGGATTTCTTTTGTCTTGCTGCATTTACAATTTTTTTCATTCTCTTATAAAAATGTTTATTTAGTTCAAGAGAGGGTGGGGGAGGGGCAGAGAGGGAGAGAGTATCCCAAGCAGACTCCATGCTGTTAGTGGGGAGCCCGACATGGGGCTTAATCTCACGAACCATGAGATAATGACCTGAGCTGAAACCAAGAGTCAGACACTTAACCGACTGAGCTACCCAAGCACCCCTTCAGATTTTTTCCTTATCACTATATTTTGCAAATTTCATTACAATATGTCTTTGTGTGGGCCTGTTTTTGTTGTTTTTGTTGGGAATTCCCTGTGCCTCTGAGATCTGGATGTCTGTTTCCATCCCGAGATTAGGGAAGTTTTCAGCTATTAGGGAAGTTTTCAGCTATTATCTCTTCAAAAAAATTTTCTGCCCCCTTTTCCCTCTCTTCTTCTGAGACTCCTATAATACAAATGTTATTATGTTTGGTGAAGTCACTGGGTTCCCTACATCTATTCTTGTTTTGCATAATTCTTCTTTTGTTCAGCCTCATTGCTTTCCATTTTGTTGCCTTCTAGGTCACTAATTCATTCCTCTGCTTCTTCCAGCCTACTGTTCAATGCATCAAGTGTATTTCTAATCTGGTTTATTGCATTCCTCATCTCTGATTCTTTTTATCTCTGTGATAATGGTCTCCATGCTGCTTCCATTCTTTTCTCAAGTCCAATATGTATACTTAGGATCATTGCTTTAAATTCTCCATTAGGCATGTTACTTATATCTGTTTTGCTTAGATCTCGGTCCATGACCTTATCCAATTCTTTGATTTGGGATAAATTCTCCATCTTGGCATTTTGTCTAAGTCTCTGCCTTCTCTGTTAGAAAACCAGTTACATCCTGCTCCTAGATTACTGACTTTATGAAGAGATCATGCAGTGTCCAGGGCCTGGCCCTTCAGGGAGAGTCCAGTGTGTGCTGTGTGTACTTTGCTGTTCTATTCTGGCTGCTCTGTCCTTCAAACCCTTCATCTGTAGAGGCTCTCCTTGGCTGCTTTTGGGAGTGTTTGGTCCCTGGCCTAAATGCAGTGAGTTTTAACTAGGTGTGATCTGGCCTGCTTGTGAAATAAGACTTGTCAACACCTCCACCAGAACTGAGGTCCTGCAGAAATCTCCGGTTGGGATACACAGTGTGGGCAGGGGTTTGTGCTGGTCTTAGAGGGGAGGGACCTGTTGCATTAGGATTGAAGCAAGTGTGATTGAAAAGGGCAAACCCACCAGAGCACTGGACGGGTAGGGCTTGATGCATTCAAGTTAGGCAGCCTGGGTAGGTGCTGTGCTGCTTGCAGGTTGGTCTTTATTTATGCTGAGGGGCAGGGGAGGGAAATGGTACCAGCTAGCTCCTTTGTTCCAGGAGAGGCAACTCCGTGAAGGGTTAATAAAATCCCCAATATGCACCCCCAGGCACTTTTCAGATCGCTGTTTCCACACTGTCTGTCCCTGGGGTTATTTGCCTGTCTTCTCTCCAGGAGCAGCCCAGTGTCCTCTAGGCTCTATCCCAACCAAGCTTGCTGACCTTTAAAAATACAGGCTTAAAAAAATCCAGACTTTAAGCTCTGCTGGTTGCATAAACTCATGAAATTAGCACCTCTCATTTTTCAAGCCAGTGGCTATGGGGAAACATTCGCCTTGTGCATTCTCCTATATGCCCCTCTCTCTTTCACCCTGCTCCACAACGTCAGCTCCCTCCCCTCTGCAGCAGCCAGGATCTGATTCTCCCCTAAACCATGTCTCTGCACTTACCATCTTGGATGTGGCCTCTTCTCTCCCTTTAGTTGTGAAGTTTCTTCTGCCAGTCTTCAGGTTAGTTTCTGGGGTATTTAGGATATTTGATAGTTATTTAGCTGTGTTCATGGGTCAAGAGGAGCCTAGAGTCCTCCTACTCTGCTGCCGTCTTCCTGTCTTCTCTTTATCACTACATTTTTGGCATTTTAATTACTATGTGTCTTGTTGTAGTCCTCTTTCATCTCATTATGTTGGGGAATCTATGTGCCTCCCGGATCTGAGTATCTGTTCCTTCCCCACATTATGGAAGTTTACAGCTCTTATTTCTTCAAAACAATTTTCTGCCCCTTTTCTCACTCTTCTTCTGAGATCCTTATAATGCAGATGTTATTACGTTTGATGGAGTCACTAAATTCCCCAAATTTATTCTCATTTTGCATAATTCTTTTCTCTATTTTGGTCACCTTGATTAATTCCCCTTACTCTGTCCTCCAGATCAATTCATTCCTGTACTTCCTCTATCCTGCTATTTATTCCATTGGGTGTGTTTTTTTATTTCATTTATTGTGTTCTTTATTTCTGATTGGCTCTTTTTCTTTTTTATCTCTTACAGGTCTTACTGATGTCTTCTACTCTTTTCTCAAGTCCACTGCATATCTTTACAATCATTACTTTAAATTCTCTCTCCCGCATATTATTTATATCCGTTTCACTCTTTTCTCTTGCTATGGTTTTTTCCTGTTCTTTCATTTGGGACATATTTCTCTGTCTCCTCATTTTATCTATTTCTGCACATTAGGAAAGTCATGACTAAGAGTCAGCTATGTCTCTTAGTTTTGAAGGTAATGGTCTTATGAAAAAGATATGCTATAGGGCCCTGCAGTGCAGTGTCCCCTGTTCCCCAGGGCATAGCATTTCAGGGACTGTGTTGCTATGAGTGTTGAGTCTTGTCCTCTTTTTCCTTCAGTCCAGCTGTCTGCAGAGATTCTCTTTGCCTATTGTGAGCAGTGTTAGGTTTCCAGCTGGTCTGGGCATTTTTTAACATGTGTGCAGTGGTCTGCTTGTGAAATAAGACCTGCCCCCTGAATACCTGGAACTCCGGTCCTACAAAACACACAGGTCAGGTCGGGAGATGTGGTACTAGAAGGGTTTGCTCCTATCTTCTGGGGGAGGGATTTGCAGCAGTGTGACTAAGGGAAGTATGATTGGGATGTGATGATTCACAGAAGCATGGGGGGAGGGTGGCAGGGCTTGGTGTAAAATGTTAAAGAAGGAGTGTCAGTGGTGCTCTGATTCCTGTAGGTGGCTATTGTTTATGGCTAGGGTCAGGGGAGGGAATTGGTGCCTGCCATCTCCTTTGTTCCTGTAGGAGTCTTCCCATGATCCTTGTCTGGGCCATGCTCTAAGGTGAGAAAATAACTCTATCTCCCATATGCCCCTGGTGTTTTTCAAACTGCTGCTTCTAAACTGTATCTCTGGAGTTTGTTTTGCCAATCGTCATATCATTTTCTGGGTTATTTATGCTCATATGTCATCTAGTGGTACCTGTGGATCAAGGCAAGCTTAGGATCCTCCTACTACATCTTCTTCCCAGGTGACCTCATATTCAGGGATATTTTGACATTGACCAGATATTTGGTATTAGGGCATTTTTATATGTAATATTTTTTTAAAGATTTCCACTTTTTTAAGAGATATATACTGATGTTCCACAGTGGAAATATGTCTGGGATCTGCTTCAAAATAATCCAGGGGTAGGGTATAGATGAAACAAGATTTGCCAGGACTGGATAATTATTGAAGCTGAGTGATGGCATACATTATATATGTATTATTAAGTATTATGCTATATTATGCTCTATCATATTATATTTCAAACTATTCCCTGTACTTTTGTAAATGTTTGAAATTTTCCATAATAAAAAATTTTTAAAGACTCCTATGAAACTTAGGATACATCTCATTATAATCTGTCAACAGTATTTTTTAGTTGGAATGAGGAGAGTTTACTAATACCAGTAAAAGGCAAGAACAGAAGGAAGCATTCTAGTATTACCAACTTTAATATTCTACTGCTACTCAATTACAAAAAGTTTGTTTATATCACTTTCTTACTCTTTACTCTTTACTCTTTCATTCAACAAACATTTTCAAGTGCCTACAGTACAATTTAGGTACTGGGTTACTAAAATGATTAAGATATGATCCATGTCTTCGAAGAATCATAGTCTAATAGAGAAGACAAGTATATAATACAAAAAGACCCCATAGTGATGAGTATTATAATAATACAGGTAAGTACCTAATACAGGTAGATAGAAGAGTGCTATAGGGTCCACCAACCTAGAACAGGCCTTTACTGCCTAGTTGGTAAAATAGTGGGAAAAAGGACAGACTTGCCTAGTTGGTAAAATAGTGGAGACAACAGACTTCAAAATTAGACACAGATTCAAATTCGAGTTCTACTACTTACTAGTGGTGTGGCTTTGGGGAAGTGATTTATTTGACTGCATGTCAATTTTAACACATTGTAATACTATGTATCTCACAGGGACAAAGGAAAAAAGATCATATATATTAATTATTACCATCATTGCCATCATCACCAATCTCCTAGCCAATGGCCACCACTCCATTCTCATCTAATTTCAACCAACTGTAATTACCACTGTCAAACTAAAATCATTCTTTTGTCAGTCAGACTACTACTCTGCTCAAGAAAATAAGTTGGCCCCCTCTTGCCTAGCACACTGTTTAAAACCATTCTGAACTTTCCAGGCTCTCCATAACCTATCTTTAATCTATATAGGTAGTCTTATTTCCCATTACTCCCCAACAATTTTCCTTAGATTCTTATTACAGTCACTGGTGTTAGTATATCCTGCCCAAATAGACTGTTAAACTCCTTGGGAACAGAGGAACAATATATACTTGTTGCTGAGATGAGTTTCCTGGCATTCGTGAGACTCTCTGTTACACATGCAAAATTAAACATCAAACATATGGGCCTGGGCAATTCATAAGTTTATGGCTGTGCATCTTTCACCTTTGAAGCATCACCACTACATTTTAAATGTCAGTCTAATCATGTCAGCAAATTCTTTGGCAAGCTATAAGAGTTGCACTACTGCAGGAAAATGAGGAAAAACATTACCATTCATCTCTCCAGTCACCAGTCTGCCCTGCATTATATCATGGCCTCACAACATTCCAACCCACAACATCTGGCCTTTGACCAATACAGTTCATAAAATGAATATGCTTTGACTTCACTCAAAGAAAAAGTAACCATATTTTTGACAACTGTGAGGGTGGGTACAAGCCTCAGTAAACAACGGCATATTAGCATATAACTATGCAACAAGTAATCCATGCAAAACGCCAGAGCTTCAAATAGACTTGTAAGAAAATTCAATTCTGCTTGCAATACTGCAGGTGTAAAATGCTTTTAAATATTTGGATCAAGAACTTGGTGTATCTACTTACAGCATTTAGTGAGCTGTGAAAAGTTGAGATTAGTCATCAAAATTCAGGAGAGAACAGAAAAGATGCAGGAGGCAAGCTAGCAAAGAAATAGGTAGCTCCGTACATGCCACATCCATCTCTCAAACAAAGAAGGGCTAAAGCCAAAGGACACTGAACTGCAAGAGTCTGGGAGGAAAAGAGACAGAGTCCACTAAGAAGACAGCCTCATAGGTGCATGACTGCAAACTGGGGAAGATAAAAACGGGTCAGGACACAGAGGCATGGAGGGGGAGGGAGCCCCCTCTGGGGAGAGATGAGGGAAAGAGAAAGAGCGGCTACTAATAGACCTGTCCCTGGAGAAGAAAAAAATCTCAGCCCGGGACAGAGAGGGATCCTATCATCCCATCTCTAACTGCAGGGCATTCGAAGAGAGATCCTATCTCTAACTGCAGCGCTTTCTTTGGGCTGGGTGCCCGGTCCCAGTCTGCACCAGGAGGAATGGCTCCCCTACCCACCCTATTCGATACCCAGCAAGGAAGCTGCCTGGCCTGAGGGATTACATTTCGGGCGGTATCACAGCACTCAGACTAAGATCTGGAAACGAGCCAGGGCTTAGGACAGACAACACAGCCCACCTTGGCTACACCCACGGCAAAGGGAGATGGGACCCGAAAGAGTGATTTGCTATGCTTGGATCGAGAAGGGACTGGGGCGCCGCCATTTTTCTCCCCACAACCACCAAGGCAGGGCCTCAGGGAGTGGCCGGGGGAACCAGCAGTGAATGCAAGACCTGCCTACACAAAACCATGCCCAACGGCCCTGGAGAGCTGTTTTTTTTTTTTTTTTTTTAACCAGAGCCCCAGGCAAGATGAACATTGATGCACTGCCATCATTAACTCTACATCAATTCTTGTATTTCAGATATATTTTCCCTTATCTCATTTTCATCTCTCCCTTCCATTGGACTGGGCACTCTCGTTATTGGTTTGCTTAAGCAGTTACATTTAACCCATTCTCTTGACGCATATACTACAGCTCCGTCACTACCTTTATTTCTCTCTCTCTCTGGAATAATTAGACTATATAGTTTCTCTGGGTAACATTATCTTTGATTCTTTCTCCTCGCCTCCTACCATATTCTCCTTTCTCTCTCTGAATTAAGCCTTTTAGTCTCTCTGCCTGGTCAATGTTGATTTTGCTTCCTCCCCACGCCTGTTATTTCTATCTTTGTATATGCTTTTCCATCAGCACTGCCTCCACCCTGCTCTTTACTTGTAGGTAGGATTACTGGTTTTATGATTTTAGACTGCCCTTTGCTTTTGTTGTCTTTGTTTTTTTTTTTTTTTTCTTTTTTCCTTTTCCTTTGCTTGTTTGATTTGTCTGTACCTTTGTGTGCTTTTGTTCGCTGTTTGTTCGTCTGTTTTCCTTTCCAGGGCTACCTCAAGAAACAAGCCAAGGTACATATGGTGGAGAGTCCCAAATATCACTACGAAGTAGGGAAATAAAATAACCAAAGGCACAACAAAAGAGACCAAGGGACACCATTAAAAGAATACTTCCTGAACAGACAGGCCATGGACAGCCAATGAGCCTCCTTTAATATAGCAGAATTTGCAGGGGCAGAGCACATAACAAGCTTTTAAAACATACAAGAGACAGAAAGCTAGCAAAAATAATAAAACCGAAGAACTCTCCTTTAAAGAAATTCCAGTAAGAAATGACAGCTAAAGATTGATGAAAACAGATATAAGCAACATAACTGACCAAGAATTTAGAACAATTGTCATAAAATTAATTGCTGGGCTTGAAAAAGGCATGGAAGACACCAGGGAAGCTATTGCTACAAAGATTATGGACCTTAAAAAGAGTTGTGATGAATTTAAAAAGGCTATAACTGAGGTGCATAATAAAATGGAGGTGGCCACTGCACGGATTGAAGAGGCAGAGAGAAGAATAGGTGAATTAGAAGAAACAATTATAGAAAAAGAGGAAGCCGAGAAAAAGAGAGGGAAATTGATACAGGAGCAGGAAAGGAGAATTCGAGAACTGAGTGATACAATCAAATGGAAAAATATCTGTATCATAGGAATTCCAGAAGAAGAGAAAGAAAAAGGGGCTGAAGGGGTACTTGAACAAATTATAGCTGAGAACGTCCCCAATCTGGGGAAGGAAACAGACACTGAAATCTAAGAGGCACAGAGAACTCCCCTCAGACATAACTTGAATTGATCTTCTGCATGACATATCATAGTGAAACTGGCAAAATATAAGGATAAAGAGAGAATTCTGAAAGCAACTAGGGATAAAAGGGCCCTAATATACAAAGGGAGACCTATCAGGGTAGTTGTAGACCTATCTACTGAAACTTGGGAGGCCAGAATGGAATGGCAGGAAATCGTTAATGAGATGAACAAAAAATATGCAGCCAAGAATTCTCTATCCAGCAAGCCTGTGATAAAGAATAGAAGGAGAGATAAAGTTTTTCCCAAACAAACAAAAATTGAAAGAATTTATCACCACTAAACCAGCCCTACAAGAAATCCTAAGGGGAACTCTATGTAGGAAATGTTGCAAGGAACACAGGTACCAGAGACACCACAGCAAGCATGAATCCTACAAAGAACACAAGTACTCTAAACCCATAATTTTCCATAATAACACTGAATGTAAATAGACTAAATACTCCAATCAAAAGATATAGGATATCAGAATGGACAAAAAAAAATTCATCTATTTGTGTCTACAAGAGACTCATTTTACATCTGAGGACACCTTCAGATTGATACTAAGGGGATAGAGAAATATCTATCATGCTACAGGAATTTAAAAGAAAGCTGGAGTAGCCATACTTATATCAGACAAACTGGACTTTAAAGTTAAGACAGTAACAAGAGATGAAGAAGGGCATTATATAATACTTACAGGGTCTATCCACCAGGAAGAGCTAACAATTATAAATGTCTACGTACTGAATTCGGGAGCACCCTAACACATGAAACAACTAATCAAAAAAAGAAACAATATTATTGATAAGAATGTGCTAATAGCAAGGGACTTTAATACACAACTTGCAGCAATGGATAAACTAGACACAAAATTACCGATGAAACAATGGACTTGAACAACTCATTGGACCAGATGGATTTGACAGATATATTTAGAACTCTAAATCCTGAGGCTATGGAATTCACTTTCTTCTCAAATGCGCATGGCACATTCTCCAGGATAGATCACATACTGGGTCATAAAGCAGCCCCCAATAAATATAAAAGAATTGAGATCATACCATGCACACTTTCAGATCACAATGCTATGAAACTTGTTATCAATGAAGGGAAAAGTCTGGAAAACCTCCAAAAACATGAAAATTAAAGAACACCCTACTAAAGAACGAACGGGCCAACCAGGCAATTAGAGAAGAAATTTTAAAAATATATGGAAATAAAGGAAAATAAAAATACAACAATCCAAACCCTTTGGGATGCAGCAAAGGCAGTCCTAAGTGTAAAGTACATTGCAATCCAAGCCTACTTCAAGAAACTAGAAAAAGTGCAAATACAAAATCTAACAGCACAGCTAATGGAACTAGAAGGAGAGCAGCAAAAGCCCCCCAAAGCAAGCAGAAGAAGAGCAATAATAAAGATCAGGGCAGAAATGAACAATATAGAATCCAAAAAAACCAGTTGAACAGATCAATGAATCCAAGACTTGGTTTTTTGAAAAAATGAACAAAATTGATAAACCTCTAGCCAGGCTTCTCAAAAAGAAAAGAGAAAGCACCCAAATAGACAAAACCATGAATGAAAATTAATTTATTACAACCAGTCCGTCAGAAATACAAGCAATTATCAGGGAATACTATGAAAAATGATATGCCAACAAACTGGACAACCTAAAAGAAATGGACAAATTCCTAAACACACACGCACTACCAAAATTCAAACGGGAAGAGATTGAATATCTGAACAGATCCATAACTAGTGAAGAAATTGAATCAGTAATCAAAAATCTCCCAACAAATAAGAGCCCTGCGCCACATGGCTTCCCTGGGGAATTCTACCAGACATTTAAATCAGAGTTAATACCCATTCTTCTCAATCTATTCCAAAAACTAGAAATGGATGGAAAACTTTGACTCATTCTACGAAGCCAGCATCCCTTTGATTCCCAAACCAGACAGAGACCCAGCAAAAAAACAGAACTACAGGCCAATATCCTTGATGAATACAGATGTAAAAATCCTCAACAAGATACTAGCAAATCGAATTCAATAGCATATAAAAAGAATTATCGACCATGATCAAGTGGGATTCATTCCTGGGTTACAAGGCTGGTTCAATATTTGCAAATTCATCAATGTGATACATCACATTAACAAAAAAAAAGATAAAATCTATATGATCCTATCGATAGATGCAGAAAAAGCATTTGACAAAACACAGCATCCTTTCTTAATAAAAACCCTCGAGAAAGTCAGGATAAAAGGAACTTACTTAAATATCATAAAAGCCATTTATGAAAAGACCACAGCTAACATCATCCTCAAGGAGGAAAAACTGAGAGCTTTCCCCCTGAGATCAGGAACACAGGGGGATGACACCACCCCTCACCACTGCTGTTCAACATAGTGCTGGAAGTCCTAGCATCGGCAATCAGACAACAAAAGGAAATAAAAGGCATCAGAATTGGCAAAGATGAAGTCAAACTTTCACTTTTCGCAGATGACATGATACTCTACATGGAAAACCCAACAGACTCCACCAAAAGTCTTCAAGAACTGATTCATGAATTCAGCAAAGTCGCAGAGTACAAAATCAACCTACACAAATCGGTTGCATTTATATACGCCAATAATGAATCAACAGAATGAGATATCAAGAAACTGATCCCATTCACAATTGCACAAAAAACCATAAACTATCCAGGAATAAACGTAACCAAAGATATAAAAGATCTGTATGCTGAAAACTATAGAAAGTAATGAAGGAAATTGAAGACACAAAGAAATGGAAAACATTCCATGCTCATGGATGGGAAGAATTAACATTGTTAAAATGTCATTACTACCCAAAGTAATCTACACAATCAATACAATCCCAATCAAAATTGCTCCAGCTTTCTTCTCAAAGCTAGAACAAACTATCCTAAAATTTGTAGGGAACCACAAAAGACCCCGAATAACCAAAGTCATATTGAAGAAGAAAACCAAAACGGGAGGCATCACAATCCCAGACTTTAGTCTCTACTACAAAGCTGTCATCATCAAGACAGTATGGTATTGGCACAAAAACAGACACATAGACCAATGGAATAGAAGACAGAACTCAGAATTGGACCCACAAATGTATGGCCAATTAATCTCTGACAAAGGAGGAAAGAATATCCAATGGGAAAAAGACAGCCTCTTTAACAGATGGTGCTGGGAGAACTGGACAGCAACATGCAGAAGAAGCAAACTAGACCACGTTCTTACACCATATAAAAAATAAACTCAAAATGGATGAAGGACCTCAGTGTGAGACAGGAACCCATCAGAACCCTAGAGGAGAAATCAGGAAACAACCTCCTTGACTTCAATTGCAGCAATTTCTTACTTCACGCATCTCCAAAGGCGAGGGAATCAAGAGCAAAAATGAACTACTGGGATCTCATCAAGATAAAAAGCTTTTGCAAGGCAAAAGAAACAAGCAATAAACCTAATAGGCAATCGACGAAACGGGAAAAGATCATTGCAAATGACATATCAGATAAAGGGCTAGTATCCAAAATCTACAAAAGGAATTCACCAAACTCCACCCCCGAAAAACAAACAATCCAGTGAAGAAATGGGCAGAAGACATGAACAGACACTTCTCCAAAGAGGACATCCAGATGGCCAACAGACACATGAAACGATGCTCAGCATCACTCATCATCAGGGAAATACAAATCAAAACCACACTGAGATACCATCTCACGCCACTCAGAGTGGCTAAAATGAACAAATCAGGAGACTATAGATGCTGGTGAGGTTGTGGAGAAACGGGCACCCTCCCACACTGTTGGTGGAATGTAAACTGGTGCAGCCGCTCTGGAAAACAGTGTTGCATTTCCTTAAAAAATTAACAATAGAACTCCCCTATGACCCAGCAACAGCACTGCTAGGAATTACCCAAGGGATACAGGAGTGCTGATGCATAGGGGCACATGTACCCCAATGTTCACAGCAGCACTTTCAACAATAGCCATATCATGGAAAGAGCTTAAACGTCCAGCAACTGATGAATGGACCAAGAAGATATGATTCATATGTATTTAGATATGTACAATGTACATATGTATAGATATGTATTTATGTGCACAATGGAATACTACATGGCAATGAGAAAGAATGAAATCTGGCCATTTGTAGCAACGTGGATGGAACTCAAGGGTGTTATGCTAACTGAAATAAGTCAGGCAGAGAAGGACAGATGCCATATGTTTTCACTCATAAGTGTAACAGGAGAAACTTAACAGAGGACCATGGGGGAGGGGAGGGGGAAAATAGTTGGGGAGAAGGAGGGAGGCAAACCATGAGAGACTCTTGAATACTGAGAACTGAGGGCTGATGGGGGTGGGGAAGAGGGGAACGGGGTGATAGGCATGGAGGAGGACACTTGTTGAGCACTGGGTGTAATATGGAAACCAACTTGACAATAAACTATAAAAGAAAAAAAATTCAGGACAGCCATTAGCAGCTTAACAGAACTTTGTATGCTGCAGTGTTGTTTAATTTGTTCACTTGTAACGAACTGAGAGGCAACAGCGATTTACTGGACAGAACACCAGGCTGTGAATTGGAAAAGCTAAGTTCTAGTCTGGGCTCAACTAATAACTAACTATGATACCTTTTACAAGTAAATCCCCCTTCACTGTGTGTCAGATTGCCCATTTGTGACACAAGGCTGCACTATAAAAGGTCCAATGTTCCTC
The DNA here is from genome assembly GCA_028646485.1 of Cryptoprocta ferox. Taxonomy (NCBI): domain Eukaryota; kingdom Metazoa; phylum Chordata; class Mammalia; order Carnivora; family Eupleridae; genus Cryptoprocta; species Cryptoprocta ferox. The sequence continues at coordinate 48,067,720 of CM053579.1, forward strand.
CTTATTTTGACAATGCAAAACTCTGAATTCAGTGATAATATCCAAGTAATTTACTACAGATATTGCCACTTTGTTTCTCTTAAAACTACAAGTGAACAAATAATTACATTATATTAAAATAATACTCCACATTATATGACCAGAATCACTTTTTTACCCACACTGAACATCTTGAGTGTGGAGACCACAAAGAGAATTTCAAAAATTTAGAAGCAGAAGTCACTTAATATCACACTCAATGAAAACTTATTTCCTAGTTAAATAAATTAATTTGAAAACTTCATCCTAAAGACATCATTTTTTTTTTGATGAAGCTAGTGTACGTGAATGTGAAGGAGAAGAAGCAGAAAAGATAAGAGAAATGGGTAATCCTAACAAACACAATAAATGGAGTAAAACTAATACCATTTGATTAGCAACTTAAAACTTTCAGTGTTCAAAAAATTTTTTTTCATATCTAGTAATACCACTGACTTGGGCATCAGGATACCTGTTTTTAATCCCAACTCTGTTCTTAAACAACTATGTAATCTCTGATTAGTCATGCTAACTCTCACAGTCTCCTTATGTGTAAAATGATAGACCTTAAGCAGAAAACCTCTTAGAATCCTTAAAACGGTACTGTCCAATATGGTAGCCACTATCCACATATGCTATTTACATTTATATTTCAATTAATTAAAATTAAATAAAATTGAGAAGTCAGTTCCTCCATCCCCCTAGCCACATTTCAAGGCATCGAAAGATACACAGGACCTAGTGACTACCACACTGGACTGCACAGAAACAGAACATTTCCATCAACAAAGAAAGTTTTATTAGACAGCACTGTCTTAGAGCTCCAACATTTGGTTTGTCATGTGATTCTATCAAAAAGAGATTAAGATTTAGATGAGATATATGCACTCCCATATTTATTGCAGCATTATTCACAATTGCCAAGATATGGACACAACTCAAATGCTCATCAACAAATTAACATATGAAAAAGAATGCGGTACATATATACAATGGAATATTATTCAACCCTGAAAAAGAATGATATCCAACTATTCATTACATGGATGGACCTTGAGTACATTATGCTAAGCGAAGTGAGACAGAGAAAGATAAGTACTGTATGAAATCACTTATATATGGAATCTAAAAAGTCAGACCTGTAAAAAACAGGTAAAATGGTAGTAATCAGGGGAGGGGGGTTGATAAGATTGATGGTGTTTAAATGTACAAGCTTGTAATGAGTAGTGACAGGTTAAATGCATAGTACAATGAATATAGATAATAATACTGTACTCTATGTAATATAAATATCACTACAATGACAATCATATTATAATATATAAACACATCAAAGTAACACGCTGTATACCTTAAGCTTACACAATGTTATGTGTCAAATTTATTTGATAAAAAATCAAATTATTTACATGGTTTCTGCTTTAAAACATACCAGTCTTTAACTCTATATCCATCCATTTAGGGCATATGCTGACCTAAAGACAGCAAAATAAAGAGCTGGATGTTGTCCATGCTACTGCAGAGAAATATAATGGCATTACACTTTCAAGAAAGTAAAAGGAAAATTTGAAAACAAGTGATTTTATCCTTATATAGGAATGGTTCTGAAAGATGATCTAAATCTATAAATAGTCTCACAAAATGATAAAAACAAACCTTTTATATATTTTATTTACATTTTCCCATTCTTTAAAAAACGATTAATCAAAACAATGCTAGGCACTAGGATTACAAAAATTTTAAAAAAAATGCTCCCACCTTCCCCAAGCCCCATATCTGAGGAAATTCACCATCAGTTTTCTAACCTTGTGTCTGTTCACTACTCTACTTCAGGAATTATTTCATGTAGCTAAACTCAACTGGTGCCTGTCTCCATGTCGTTATCCCCCAGTAATACCCCCTGTACTAAAATCCTGGCCATTCTGAATAACTACTTATGACACTCTCCATGCAGTCTTTCCTACCTTTTAATTATATTTGCTTTGTCACTCTATTTTGAACCCCACAGACTGAATTTTACTTGAAGACAATGATTAAATCTTAGCACTGTTGTAGCTACTTTTCCCCAGCCTTGTAGCAACTACATCTTTTAGTATAAAATTATAGTAGAACATTAGGTCAAAATAACCTGTATTTTGAAAAATGTAAGATCCAAGGACTAGAATACCAAGTAATCGTATCATCTGTATCCATTCTTTAGATTTTCATTTGGCCTACAAATCATTACCACATTTCTGAAGTGTTAAAACTTAGAACAGTGGATAAAAATTAGCATGCTAAAGATAACCTCTCTGTTTATAAATGAGTATGTATTATTCCATAGCTTTAAAGTTAGAATAAGCCAGCTTCATGTATCAAACAGGTCTTTAATCTGAAATTTGTTACACTATGAAACAGAAAGCTGATGAAATACTAACATGGTTTAATTTATTAATGGTCATCAAAAATCTACAGATAAATCCAAAATCTATTAGACACTATATGTTGGCTTATTTGACATGAAAACTGTCAAATCATGAATTTGCTTATTTTTCCTCCAGCCCTGAACTGACATTTTTGTTAAAAACAAAAAAGTACCACCTGGGAAAAATAATGAAGCCTTCTACTTATACTACAAATATAAGGCTGCTTTCTATGATAGTTATCCACTGTCATCCAGCATTTATCTAAAATGATATATAAAATACTTGAATAGCAGTTATATTAGCTCTAGTCTAACAACACTATGGGGACACACGATGATCAAGCATAATCCCCAAGTGAAATAAGTGGGTTGGGGACATTCTGCAAGAAAAGATATTTTTACCAATGACACCAATCTTGACCAATGTTAAGATTTTTTAAAATTTAAAAATATACAAGCTATTATGGACTGAATGTTTGTATCCCCCAAGCCCCACCCCCCTAATGTAATGGTATTATAAGGTGGGGCCTTTGATAGGTAATTAGGTTTAGAAGAAGTCACCAGGGTACTGGCACAAAAACAGACACATAGATAAATGAATGGATCAGAACAATGAAACATAGTCCAGAAATAAACCCACACTTTAATGGTCAATTTATAACAAAGGAGGCAAGAATATACAATGGGAAAAAGACAGTGTCTTCAACAATTGGTGCTGGGAAAACTGGACAGCAATAATGCGAACCAATGAAACTGGACCACTTTCTTACACCATACACAAAATAAAATGGATTAAAGATGTAAATGTGAGACTGGATACCATAAAATTCCTAGAAAAAAACATAGGCAGTAATTACTTTGACACTGGCCATAGAAACATTTTTCTAGAAATCATTTTTCTAGTCTCCTCAGGCAAGGGAAACAAACGCAAATTTAAACTATTGGGACTACAACAAAATAAATAGCTTTTGCAGAGTGAAGGAAACAATCAACAAAACAAAAAAGCAACCTACTGAATGGGTGAAGATATTTGAAAATGATTTTATGCCATTTAATTTTATATTTTAGGGGGTTCCTAGCTAAATCAGTTGGTATAGCTTGCGACTCTTGATCTTTTTTTAAAAAATTTTTTAACAATTATTTATTTTTGAGAGACAGAGAAAGGACAGAGCATGAGCAGGGGAGGGGCAGAGAGAGAGGAAGACAGAATCTGAAGCAGGCTCCAGGCTCTGAGCTGTCAGCACAGAGCCCAATGCGGGGTTCAAACCCACAAACCATGAGATCATGTCCTGAGCCGAAATCAGATACTTAACTGACTGAGCCATCCAAGCGAACCCACAACTCTTGATCTTGGGGTGGTGAGTTCAAGCCCCACCTTGGGTATAGAGCTTACTTAAAAAAAAAAATTAAAAATTAAAAATAAAAATAAAAAAATATTTTAATTCCAGTGTAGTTAACAGTGTTGTATTAGTCTCAAGTGTACAGAACAGTGATTCAACAATTCCATTTATTTCTCAGTTCTCATCAAGATAGGTGTACCCTTAATCTCCTTGACTTATTTCACCCATTCCCCTACCCACCTCCTCTCTAGTAACCCTCTGTTTGTCCTCTATAGTCAAAAGTCTGTTTTTTGGTTTCTCTCTTTTCTTTATAAAAATGTCATTTTAAATGGTGCATAGGATCTGGTCTTTTCTTAGAAATTAAATATTAAGGAACACTAAGCGAAAGTAGTGGCACATCTGCAAAAGTGAAGTAATCTGAAGATGAATGTGCTTATAAAATAATACTGGTGCTCTAATATATTAGTAACAGGAAAGGAGCAAATATTATTTTTGAATGCCAACTATGCATCAGAAAGTATTTTATGTTAATGGTACAGAAAACATACTAATATTTTCAATGTAAAAGGACAAGTAAAAGGACACAAATACCAAGCAATGAACTTTGGAGGACAGAAAAGTATTTAGAAAAACATTGCTTTTGATTTATTGAGCATGTTACATGGCCACAAAGCTAAGAAATTTTATATATATATATATATAATAAATTATACACCACACACACCCACACACACACTTTATTTCATGTTTATGGGACAAAAATAAATGATACCAGAAACCTTTTTAAGATAACATAATTCTAAGGTTATTTCTGTGTTCAATACTCATTCAGGTTCACTATATTTGCATTTTCATTAAGAGTAACAGTTATAGCATACAACATATTGCAACTGGCAAAGTTAAATAAAGACAGTGAATGATGAAAAATGGGTTAAACTCTCAGGTTTAAGATGGATGGGAATCACCTGGTAACTGTGAATTATAGTCTTCATCAAAACTAAAGCTCTAGCATTTAAAAAGAAGCATTTGAAGACCTAATTAATCCAGCCCCACTGCAATTAAAATTTATCACAAGCACCTTTTATACTAATATACAGATACCTTACAGGATATTTCTCTTCTTATTCAAAATTCTTATAGGAATGTTCTAAGAATCAAATACTATAATAGAGGAAATTTTAGAAACTGTCTAGTGCTAAATAAATGGAAAGTAGTATTCTTATGACTAAATTTTTACCTTCTGAAGATTACACTTGAATAGACAACAGAGAAAGCCTGATTCTTTCTTACTGGAAACAGCATTCTACTTTGCATGTGCCATGATAAAATTTCTTTATCAAATTAATGTGATGATTATTATACTGTATCAAATAAGTGTTTTTAAAATATAATACTTTCTATTTAAACTGATGTATTTTTACCTAGAATGGTCAATAATACCTTGATTAAGGAAACCCTTATGGAAAAATATTCCTGTATACTATACTGCTTAAATATATATTTTTAAAAAGCCTCATTTTGTGAAGGTTAAAAGTTCTAGAAATAGGAGTTGGGAATGTATTAAAAGGAGTTCCCCTTTCAGTATGGGGCCAGTGTTCTAGGAGCTGTTCACAAAAAAAATCTCAACACCACATGGCTGTTTATGACTCTAGATCACAAGACTTGGGTGGGGAAGAGAGGGAAGTTACAGTCTGCTATCCTTGATAAAGAAAAAAGTAGATTACCCATGTCCAATCAGTCCTACTTTTTGCTCTTTCTGCTCTTCACCTCTTTACCCCTTTATTTTTTTCAGCAACTATTTGTTCCAATTGATTTTAAAGTTTTATTTTACCTTCCTATTTTTCTTCTTCTCCCTTTCTTTCCTTTAGTAGACCTGAAGTGCTAATAGCTTGCCTCATCAGCAGGGGAGGGAGCACTGTGACTGACTACATCAGTACTATTCTTTCTGGGTGATTTTGGTTTTCCACAGAGTACAAATACTCTTGAGATAAACAGAGGCATAACTATACAACTGATGAAGTTTAGTCTCTTCTGAAGTATCAGGTAGTATCACAAATTGGCCTCAAAAATCAAGCACTGCACCTGAATAAACTAATGATTATTGAATCCAATATAAATTGGCAAAAGAGAAATTTGTTTCAAAATACGGGGCTGTGTTTTAGGCATACACCTTCTTTGTACTAGAGTTTCAGTCTAGAAACGCAAAGGGACCTTAAAGGTCTTCTGATCCAACCATTTATCTCATTTTGAATCCCTCCTATAACACACTACCAAGTGAACCTCCAATTTATGTATGACCCCCTTTGGTAATGGGAAATTCCACTGATAAATCATTTCATCTTTTTATAGCTCTATGAGAAAATTCTTCCATAGATAAACTGAAACAAATGTCCATATAATTTCCACTGGTCCTGGTTCCACTCCTTTGGGTCATTTAGGACAGGTCCAGCCATACTTGCCCATGAAAACATTTTAATTCCCTTTTAGTGATTTCTTAAATGCACCTATGTCTCCTGCACTCCTTTCGAAGGGTAAGAAAGTTTCTGACAATGACCAAGTGTTACTGAACTCATCCTCTGCTTTAACAGAGATAATACTGTATTTTTTTCTAAAAGCAAAGCAAGAAAAGATGTTAATGCTTCATTTTGTGGCCACAGCCTAAGAGCTATTTCTTGACAGCAACATAAAAGTCTTACACAAAGGTTTACTGTTTTAGAGTAATCACTAGTGAGTCACTAACAAAAGATTTGTTTATATCATGGTGCTTATTTTCTTCAGAAAATGAGGAGGTGAATAATCTCTAGGAGAATAAAGTATATTAAATCTACCCTGTCAACAAATCTACAGAGAACAGCAGAGTCTATCAGCTATGTCATTATTCATTATACTGCTCCATGAAAAGCAGATACTTTCCTTAAACAGAAAACCTTAAAACTCTGCCTATATTTTCTCACAAAATTCTTGAAAAATATAGTGTCAATGAAGAACAAATGAACTACAAAAACGTACCTATACAATTCAGTCCTTCTATGATTACATATCAAATATTCCACTTCAAAGACTGACATGTTAGTTGAGAGAGAAGATGGTGGAGTAGGAGAACACTAGGCTCATCTTGTCCCAAAATACAAATAGATAACTATCAAATCATTCTAAATACCCCAGAAACCTACCTGAAGACTGACAGAACGAACTCCACAACTAAAGGGAGAGAAGGCACATCGAAGAAGGTAGGAAGTGTGGACACTTCAGGGGAGAAAGAGACTGTGGGTGCTGCAGAGGAGAAGGAGCTGTGGTCACACATAAGGGTGAGATAGAGTAGAGAACACATGGGAACACACAGGAGAACATTTCTCCAAGGCCATTGCATGGGAAAAATGAGAGGGGCTGATTTTCAGGAGTTCTTGCAACCAGCAGGATTTAAAGGCTGGAGTTCTAAAGACAGACAGAGGAGGCTGAGATGGAGCCCTGAGGGCACTGCCCTGCTCCTAGAGAGGAGCAGGCAAACAACCCTGAGGCAGACCACAGGGAAATAGGGATTTGAAGAATGCCTGTGGCATACAGTAGGGAGATTACTCACTGTACTTGGAGCATATCCCTGAGAGGTAGCATCCAGATATACCCCTCCCAGGACAAAGGAGCTAGTTGATACCATTTCCCTCTCCTGCCCTTCAGCATAAACCAAAAAGCCACCTGCAGAAAGCAGCTGAGCCCCAACCCTAGCGGCCTATTCTGCTGACACCAACTCCCACATCTCTAAGCTCTGGTGCAACTGCCCTTCTCAGTCAGCCTTTCTCAGTCCCAGCATGTTGAAACCCTCCCCCAGACCAGTGCAAGCCCCTGCCCACACTACACTGCTAAGGCCTGGAGTTTAAAAGACAGCAGACTTTTGGCTGGAATAGATCTCAGAAGGCACTGCCCTGCTCCTGGAGATAAAGCAGGCAAACAACCCAAAAGCAAACAGTGTAGAAATAGCAATTTGAAAAAAGCCTGGGACATACAAGAGGGTTATTGTTTGCTTTTCTCAGAGTGCTTCCCTGACAGTACCAAGCACTGAGACCCCTCTCCAGAGACAAAGGAGCTGGCTGGTACCATTTCCCTGCCCCACCCCTCAGGATAAATACAGAGCCACCTGCAGTAAACAGCACATTACCTACAGTGTCTGCATAACCTGCTTACACCAAGGCCCACACCCTGCACACTAGAGGTACTGACCTTCTCAGTCAAACATGCCTCAGTCCCAGCGTGGCAGACTCTTTCCCCAGAAGACCAGCAGAAACTCCTGCCCACACATATCTCCTGCCCAGACAGCTCTGCAGGGCTTCATTTCTAGTGGAAGTACTATCAGGTCTCACTTAAACAGCAGACTGGAGAACACCTAGTTAAAATTTCTACATTCTGCCTAGGACCAAACACTGCCCACTAAAAACAATGAGAGCCTCTGCAGGTGAATAGCCTGAAGGACAGAGCAGCCTAAACACAACAGAATACCACACAATGCACACACCAGGGACACTCCCTGAATCAGGATGCCCTGGACACTACATAACATCTTCATAAAGCCATTACTTTCAGAAGCAGGAAACATAACTGGCTTTTCTAAAACACAGAACACAAAATAAGGCTAAGACGTAGACAAAATGTCAAGTTGGAGGAATTCATCCCAAATAAAAGAAGATAAGGGCAAAGCCAGAGACCTAAACAAACCAATATAAGTTAACATGCCTGATGGAGACCCTAAAGCAACAATCATAAGGATAATCTCTGGGGATGAGAAGAGAATGGAAGACATCAGAGAGGCCCTTACCAGAGATAAAAGACTTAAAAATCAGTCAGAAGTAAAAAATGCAGTAACTGATATTGGACACAGGCTTAATGCAATGAACATAAGCCTGAAGACGAGAGAAATGAATAAGTGATATAGAAGACAAAGTAATGGAAATTAATGAAGTTGAACAAAAGAGAGAAAGAACTGTGGAACATGAAAATAGACTAAGGGAACACAGTGACTCGATTAAATATAATAACATTCATATTACAGGAGTCTCAAAAGAAGAAAAGATAGAAAAGAGGGCAGAAACATTTTTTGAAGTGTTAATAGCTAAAAATACCCCTAATCTGGGGAAGGAAACAGATATCCAGATCCAGGAGGCACAGAGAACTCCCATCAAAATCAACAAAGGCAGGCCCACATCAAGACATATTGTAATTCAATTGCAAAATATATGGATAAAGAAAAAATCATAAAAGCAGCAACACAAAAGAAGCCCCTAACTTACAAGGGAAGACTCATAAGGGGAGGTAAAGATTTCTTAACAGAAACTTGGCAAGCCAGAAGAGAGTAGCATGATACATTCAATGTGCTGAATGGGAAAAATCTGCAGCCAAGAATACCCTATCCAGCAAGGCCATCCATCATTCACAATAGAAGGAGACATAAAGAATTCCCCCAAACAAACAAAAACCAGAGGAGTTTGGGACCACTAATATAACAAATATTAAAGGGGACTCCTTGAGTGGAAAAATCTCCAAAAACGACACAAGTAATAAAATGGCACTACACATATCAATAATTAATCTTAACATAAATGGACTAAATCAAAAGACATAGGGTGTCTTTTGCATAAATGTATAAAAAAACAAGACCCATCTATATGCTATCTACAAGTGATTTATTTTAGGGGCACCTGGGTGGCTGAGTTGCCTAAGCGTCTGACATAGGCCCAGGTCATGATCTCATGGCTAATGAGTTCGAGCCCCTCATTGGGCTCTGTGCTGACAGCTCAGAGTCTGCAGCCTGCTTCAAATTCTGTGTCTCCCTTTCTCTCTCTGTCCCTCCCCCACTCATGCTCTTGGCCTCTCTCTCAAAAATAAACAAGAGAGCTGGCAAGATGCCGGAGAAGCAGGGAGCTCTGTAATCCGCGCACACCCGTATGGATTGAACTGAGAAGGACTGAAGGGATAAAACTTGGATTTGCAAGTGGGGGAAAGAAGAAACGGACGCCAGAAAAAAGACAACCTCAAAGATGCCTGAGTGACTGACTGTGATCTGGGAAATTAGGGGACGGGCGGGAACCGGTGGTGCAGGGGAAGGAGCCCCCGAGCCCAACACAGGGAGAGCGCGCTGTGCCCTGGAGAGACCAGGGGAAGAGAAAGAGAGACGGAAAACGCACCTAGAACCATCTCTAAGGGAGGAAAAACTCGCCTCTCTCCCCATATATATCTGCCGAGCGCCGGGAGAGAAGTCCGTCCCATCTGGCCAGCAAGTTCTTCCTTGGGCGCACCGGGAGCGGCGGCGGCACAGATAAAGGCGGCGGTGGTGCGAAAAGCTGCAGCGGCGGCGCCGAGAAAGGCACCTTGAAAAGCAGCGGCGGCGGCGGCGGCTCCGTGAAAAGGGCGGCGCAAGCTGGGCCAGGAGGCCGGCCGCCAGCGGGAACGCATCCCATCCCCGGTGGCGGTGTTGAACTGCACAGACTGGGATTTGGAAGTGAGGCGGAGCTTGGAGAATACAGTTTGGCTCGCCCGCGGCACAGGGAGATCGGACTCAGAAGGGCAGCTTGCAAAGCTTGGTTCCGGCAAAGCTTTGAAGCTGCGCCATACTTCTCCCCGCAACCACCAAGGTGGGGCCTCGGAGAGAGCAGCCCCCAAGACCTGACCTGACGCCAGACCACGCCTATCCGCACAGGGGAGTTGTCTTTTTTTTTTCTTTTTTTCTTTGTTTCTCCTTCTTTTCTGCTGCCATCCAGATATATTTTCCGTAGCATGTTCTTCTCTCTCCTCTTGCCTGGTTATATGCTTTTAGACTGCCCACAGACTTTTGCTGTCTCTGTCCCCACCTTGTTTTTGTTTTTTTCTTTTTGTTTTTGTTTCTTTTTCTTCTCTCTTTTCTTCTCTTCTTTCCTTTCATTCCTTTCCTTTCCTTTCCTTTTCTTTACTCGCTTTCCCCTTTTGGC
>CM053579.1:48078934-48096532 GCA_028646485.1 Cryptoprocta ferox
GGGGAAGGAGGAAAAAGAGTTAGGGAGAGGGAGGGAGACAAAACACGACTCTTGAATACTGAAAACAAACTGAGGGGGAGAGGGGCAAAGGTAATGGGGGGTGATGGTCTTGGTGGAGGTCACTTGTGGGGAAGAGTACTGGGTGTTATATAGAAACCAGCCTGACAATAAAGTATAAAGTTAAAAAAAATAAATAAATAAACAAACATTTACAAAATTAAAAAAAAAAAAGATTTACTTTAGACCTCTTTAGACCTAAAGACACCTACACATTGAAAGTGAGGGGATGGATAAACATTTATCATACAAATGGATGTCAAATGAAAGCTGGAGTAGCAATACTTATATGGAAAAACTAGACTTTAAACCAAAGACTGCAACAAGAGATGAAGAAGGGCACTACATCATAATAAAGGGGCCAATCCAACATGAAGATCTAACAAATGTATTTATGCATCAAATATGGGAGCACCCAAATATATAAAACAATTAATAACAAACATAAAGGAACTCATTGAAAATAATACAATAATAGGAGACATTAACACACCACATAAATCAATGGACAGATAATCTAAACAGAAAAACAACAGGAAACAATGGCTTAGAATGACACACCGGACCAGATGGACCTAACAGCTATACTCAGAACACTCCATCCTAAAACAGCAGAATACACATTCTCTTCACATTCACATGGGTCACTCTCCACAATAGAGCACATACTAGGTCACATATCAGGCCTCAACAAATACAAAAAGATTGAGATCATTTCGAGCATTTTTTCTGACCACAACACTATGAAACTTGAAGTCAACCACAAGAAAATATTAGGAAAGACCACAAATATATGGAGGTTAAACAACATTCTACAAAACAATGAATGGGTCAACTAGGATATCAAAGAAGAAATTTTAAAATACATGGAAAGAAATGAAAAAGATAACACAATGGTCCAAAACCTTTCAAATGCAGCAAAAGTGGTCCTAAGAGGGAAGTATATAGCAATACAGATCTACCTCAAGAAGCAAGAAAAATCTCAACCCAACTTTATACCTGAAGGAGCTAGAAACAGAACAAAGCCTAAAACTAGTAGAAGGAGATAGAAATAGAGCAAAGCTCAAAACTAGTAGAAGGAAATAATAAAGATTAGAGCAGAAAAAAATGATACAGAAATTTTAAAAAACAACAGAACAAATCAATGAAACCAGGAGCTGGTTCTTTGAGAAAATTAATAAAATTGATAAACCCCTAGCCAGATTTATTAAAAAGAAAGGCGAAAGGGTCCATTTAAATAAAATTATAAACAAGAGAGGAGAAATAACACCGCAGAAACACAAATAATTATAAGATAATATTATAAAAAACTATATGCCAACAAGTTGGACAACCTAGAAGAATGGATACATTCCTAGAAAGATATATATTACCAAAACAGAAACAGGAAGAAACAAAATTTTAACAGATCGATAACCAGCAAAAAACTGAATCAGTATTCAAAAATCTCCCAACGATCTAAAGTCCAGGGCCAAATGGCTTCAGAGGAGATTTCTACCAAATATTTAAAGAGTTAATACCTATTCTTCTCAAAATATTCCAAAAAATGGAAAAGGAAGGAAGACTTCCAAATTAATTCTGAGGCTGGCATTACCATGATAAGAAAACCAGATAAAGAAAGACACCCCTAAAAAAGAGAACTACAGGCGAATATCCTTGATGAACAGGGATGAAAAATTATCAATAAAACACCACTAAACCAAATACAACTGTACATTAAAAGAATCATTCACTATGAACAAGTAGGATTCATTCCTGGGTTGTAAGGGTGGTTCGATATTCACAAATCAATCAACAAGATACACCACATTAATAAAAGAAAGGATAAAAACCATATGACCCTTTCAATAGATGCAGAAAAAGCATTTGATAATGTATGTCCATTCCTGCACGATAAAAACATTCAACAAAGGAGGGTTAGAGGGAACATACAGCAACACAATAAAAGCCATCTATGAAAAACCCACAGCTAATATCATCCTCAATGGGCAAAAACTGAGAGCTTTTCCTCTACAGTAAGGAACAAGACAGATGTCCACTCCTACTACTGCTACTTAACATAGGACCAGCCATAGCAAGCAGACAACAAAAAGGCATCCAAATTAACAAGGAAGAAGTCAAATTTTTCATTATTTGAAGATGACATGATATTCTATATCAGAAACCCTAAAGACTCCATCAAAGTATTGCTAAAACTGATAGAAGAATTCAGTAAAGTCATAGGTTACAAAATCAATGCACAGAAATCTGTTGCATTTCTATACACCAAAAATGAAGCAGCAGAAAGAGAAATCTAGAAATCAATTCCATTTACAACTGCACCAAAAACATAATATACCTCGAAATAAATCTAACCAAAGAGGTGAAAAACCTGTACTCTGAAAACTATAAAACGTTCATGAAAGAAATCAAATAGGAAACAAAGTAATGAAAAGATATTTCATGCTCATGGATTTGAAGAACCAATATTGTTAAAATGTCTATACTACCCAAAGCAATCTACACATTTAATGCAATCTCTATCAAAATACCAACAGCAATTTTCACAGAGCTAGAACAAACAATCCTAATCTTTGTATGGACCCACAAAAGACACTAAATACCCAAAGCAATCTTGGAAAAGAAAAGCAAAGCTGCGGGCATCACAATTCTGGACTTCAAGTTATACTACAAAGTTATAGTGATCAACACAGTATAGTACTGGCACAAAAATAGACACATAGGTTAATGGAACAGAATACAAAACCCAGAAAGGAATCACAACTATATGGCCAATTAATCTTCAAGAAAGTAGGAACGAATATCCAATGGAAAAAAGACAGTCTCTTCACCCAACGGTGTTGGGAAAACTGAACAGCAACATGCAAAAGAATGAAACTTGGACCACTTTCTTACACCATACACAAAAATTAATTCAAAATGGATGAAAGACCTAAATGTGAGACAGGGAACCATTAAAATCCTAGAGGAGAAGAGAGGCAGTAACATCTTTTTTTTAAGTTTATTTATTTATTTTGAGAGAGAGCGAGCAGGGCAGAGGCAGAGAGGGAGAGGGAATCCCAAGCAGGCTTCACTCAATCAGAGCAGAGCTGCACACAGGGCTCAAACTCATAAACTGTGAGATCATGACCTGAGCCGAAATCAAGAGTCAGAGGTTTAACCAACTGAGCCACCCAGGCACCCTGGCAGTAATCTCTCTGACATCAGCCTTAGCAACTTCTTACTAGATATGTATCCTGAAGCAAGGGAAATAAAAGCAAAAATGAAAATGAACTACTGGGGCTTCATCAAAATGAAAACCTTCTGCACAGAGAAGGAAACAAAAAACCAAAAGGCAATATACAGAATGGGAGAAGATATGTTCAAATAACATATTTGATAAAGGGTCAGTATCCAAAATATATAAAAAACTTACAAAACTCAATATCCAAAAAACAAATAATTCAACTTAAAAATGCGCATGAATAGACATTTGTCCGAAGAAAATATACAAATGGCCGACACATGAAAAGATGCTATACATCACTCAGCATCAGTGAAATACAAATTAAAATTACAATGCGATATCATATCTCACCAGTCGGAAAGGCTAAAATCAACAACATAAGAAACAATGGGTATTGGCAAGGATGTTGTGAAAGGGGAACCCTCTTGCAGTGTTGGTGGGAATCCAACTGTTCTGGAAAACAGTATGGAGGTTCCGCAAAAAGTTAAAAATAGAACTACCCTAGGATCTAGCAATTACTACTAGGGATTTACCCAAAGAATACAAAAATACTAATTCAGTGGGATACATGCACCCCATTACAGCATTACCAACAATTGCCAAATAATGGAGGAAGCAGTCCAAATGTCCATTAACTAATGAATGGATAAAGAAGTGGTATACCTATTCAATGGAATATTACTCAGCCATAAAAAATGAAATCTTACCATTTGCAAAGATGTGGGTGGAGCTAGAGAATATTATGCTAAGTGAAATAGGTCAGTTAGAGAAAGACAAATACTATATGATTTCACTCATGTGTGGAATCTAAGAAACAAAACAAAGAGCATACGGGGAAAAAAAGAAAAGACAAACCAAGGGAAAAGGCAAACCAAGAAACAGACTCTTAACTATGGAGAACAACCTGATGGTTACCAGAAGGGATGAGGGTGGAGGGATAGGTTAAACAGATGATGGGGATTAAGGAGTGCACGTGTTTTGATGAGCACCAGGTGTTGTATAGACGTGATTATCACTATTTGTACACCTGAAACTAATATGCTGCCCATTAACTAACTGTAATTTAAATAAACACTTAAAAAACAGACAAAAAAAATAAAAGACCTGTAGAAAACTATAGAGGTGACACAGCCACGAACTACAAAGCCTTTAGTATCTCAATATTGGAAGGTTAGAGGCTCTTATGCTTTAATTACACTCTTATAAGTTAGGATTCATAGAAGATCAATGAAAATGGTGTTCTCATTCCTACTCTACTAGAATTTTACCTCTACTAGAATTTTTAAGAACTAGGGTTATTCTTAAAAAAAAAAAAAAAAACTTAAGTCATAATAACTACTTTATGTTTCATAGGACAGTCTTTGAATAAACAATTTCTGCAATAACCTCTGCATTCAAATTTCTAGCTAATTGGCTTAGGGTTTGAATGAAGGAAGAACATTTTATACATGAAGGGTATGGTAATCAAAAAAGCACATTACATTTTATACTTTTTAAAGATTATTTGTCATTAAAAGTATCATGAATAAGCAACAAGGGTCTGAAAGAAACCAACAGTCTAAGAAGAAACAAGGCTGTATAAAAGTATTCATCTCAATTAAAAAAACTGGTAATGTTAACACAACAAATTTCTATTCTACTTGCTGGAAACTACTGACACTGTCATGGGAAAGAGGTTATCAGTCCACTGGACTGAAGGAGGTGTGACTTAAATGGGGATCTAAAGGTCAGAAAATATATGGCATTACACTAAGTGCTGGGAATATAAAGACTTTTTTTTTTTTTTTTTTTTGAGAGAGAGTGCGCAAGAGTTGGGGAGGGGCACAGGAATAGGGAAAGAATCTTAAGCAGGCTCCATGCCCAGCGCGGAGTCCAACGTGGGGCTCAATCTCAGGACCATGAGATCATGACCTGAGCAGAAATCAGCACCCCATAAAGATAATGGATTATGATTTGGGGCAATTTACTTGAGTCCTCTCAACCTTAGTTCTTCATTTGTAAAACGGTGATCATAATAACTACAACATAAAGTTATCTTGAGAGTTAAGTGAAAGAACATATATAAAGTATTTTAGCATGGTGCCTGCTCTTGTAGTGAGCACTTAATAAATGGTAGCTTCCAGTGACTTATTAATGGCCAAATGAAAAGACTGTTCAACTCCCTCCTCTAGGCTTCAGTGATAACACACTATTCTGGTTCACTTTTTACCACTGCCCATTCCTTCAGTCTCTGCGCCTCCTCCAAGAAGTCTTTATTATCCTCAACCAGGTTTGAGCTCTGTCTTTTAAATCCTCAGATCACTTTGTACTTTTCCTGATGCAAGGTACTTGCATCTTGCTCTGCATAACAGAGTACACTACTTCATTGCCTGGCATTTATGTATTCCTGTAGATTTTATTGAGTACCTAATGTAAGTCATACCGGTACTAGGGATACAAAAATTAATGTCATAATTACTGTCCTCAAGCAGCTTATAGGAGGGTAGAACAGGCAAGTAAACAGTATATTATTTGAAGTGCAGTAAGTCCTAAGGTAACAGTTTGCCCAAGGTCCTCTGGAAGCTCAAAGAGGAGTTATTTAAATCAGACTGGGAAAATCGGTAACGGTATCTTGGAAAATACATTTTGCGCTTAGTATATGAAGAGCTGTTATGCAAATATCTGTTAAATGAATGAATGGACTATGAAAAGGAACTAACTAGATGAAGATGTTTCTCAAAAGGTCCAGAGAAAGAGCAGGAGAAAAGGCTTGGAGTACAGATGTTAACAAGATTTCCTGAGAGACAAGAGATGAAGCTGGAAAGCCAAGGCAGGGTTGTGTGTTCCAGACATAGGAGTCTTAACCTGACTCCGGAGGGCAGATGATTGAATGCCAATAAAGCTTTTAAGTAGTAAAGGTATATAATTAGATTTGCATTTTAGTATAAGCAGTCTGCCAGTTAGGGAAAATGGATTCCATAAGACCTAGGCCAGAGACAGCAAGTCCAGTTGGAAAGATGTTGTGATAATTTAGGTAAATTACGAGAATCAGAAATGCTGAAATGAAGAATGAATCAAGACGGATACTGAGTCACCTTAAACTCTGGCTGAACTGAATTATTCATACTTCTTCTGCAAACAGTGCATTTTAGATATTTGTCAACTACTGTTATTGAAACCTAATCAGGGAACTGCAGCTAGCAGCCAGCTGAGTCACTTCCGGTACAAAGATACCTAAGTAAAAGCACCTTTTCCAATTACACAACTCAAAAGAAACTTAGGTTTATGATTCAAACCTGGAGAGGACCAACAGTAAATACAAACACCGCGCACTACAGAAAGACTTTGAGATGTCTCTATTCTGGTCTATTTCACCCCAAATAATGTTTGAAGTCTTTCAAAGCGTCATGAGACCCCACCCTGTGCGCCCAGTCGAATGCCTTGGAGTCTTTTCTCTTTGTTTCTGACCAAGCAGATTGGTGCAGCTTGTAGCCAGGCCAGCCTTTTTCACCCAGCGGTTTCCCAGTTTTTACTGTGTCGCTGTATAAACAGTTAACCGCGGGAGTTTAAGAAGAGAGTACTGTCAGAGACTGAAGAAATCCAAAGGGGAGAGGTAGCTGTTTTGAGGCTTCTAACATTTAAGACTCCCTGAACCTTGCCAAATCTCTCACAACCTCACCTCCACCCCACCTCCTGCTGTGGGGCTCTCTTCTGAAGTTAGGAGGATCCCTTCTATAGTTACTAGAATGCTATGTCTGCACCCAGAAACTACAAAAGGGTTCTTTTCTTTTAACTTACCCTAACAGCCGCCATGTCTGTGACCTTCTCCAAGTTTTTATACGGTGAGCGGAGAGGACAAAACAGTTCAACTCGGCTCACCTCACGATCCCCGCCTGATTGCGTCCCTTGTCTACTGGCTCCGCCCTCTCTCCACCCTCCTAATAAGGCTTTAGGTTGGCTGTCTTCCAGTAAAACCGTTCATCCTTGTGATTGACTCTTGATAAAGCCTTTCAGAATACTCTCCGTAATCCAGTTGAAAGCTATTTATCTGGGTGCAGAAGTTTGCACTATTTCCGTTATTTCAGGCATATGTGATTTGTCTAAATAAGGATCTAAAACCCAAGTCCAGCTGCCTTAATAGCTATAAAGTCAGGTCCAGGCAAATTGAACAAACCTTTCTTAAAAATTTAAAGAGAAAGGAAAAGAATTTTATTCAAGCCCAAGTTCAAACAGCTACCCTGATACTCAATCTTCACAAAGAAGCGAATGCTCCGGGGAAGAAACCCTTGATGCAGGATTATATATGTGTTGTTTTTTTTTTTTCATAAAGAGTTACAAATCATCCTGAGGAAGGACATTCCAGAAGGCTAAAGACTTTATCTTATGCTTTTTAATATGTGCAAGGCTGTATGACTAATCTTTTGGGAACCAGGGAGATTTTTTTTTTCTTTTTCTTATCTTTATGTTTGGAATGCTCCTTTTTGCTTTTTTTTTTTTTTTTTTTTTTTTAATGAAGCATATGTACAATGTGTGCTTGGGGCAGAAATAGAATCCATAGTTTGATGTTTGAAGAGTCATTTTGACCTTGGTAAATGTTAAAGAATACTTTCCCTAGGAGCCCAGGAGCAGGACCCACAAACACATGAAAAGTTGAAAATTTAGTCACAAAAAAAACATGTTACCTCTGCAATACATGGTCAAGTTCATTGATTCTAAAACTATGTCACTATGAACCTACTATATGCCAGGCACTTGTTCAAAATACAGAACAAAACAGTTTATGTTTCCTAGAGGAAAAGACAGACAAATAAACCTTACAAAGTGCCAACTGCTATGAAGGAAAATAAAACAGTATGGGGATAAGGAGAGAATTTACTTGTTTAAATAGGTTAGAGAAAGGCTTTCTGACAAGGTGACACTTGAGAAAAGTCCTGACGGGATTTAGGAAAGAGTGTTTCACGTAAAAGAACAACAATGAAGAAAGGCCAGTGTGGCTGGTGTGATAAGTTCAAAAGGAGTAAAATAACACTGTTAATCTGACCATCAACATACCTAATATTAATTCATTTATTCATTCAACAAATATTTAAGTGCAAACTATATGCCTGGCATCAGTGATATACCTAATATATTTGACACCCTAAGCAGATCGTATTTTTTAATTTTTCAACGTTTATTTATTTTTGACAGAAATAGAGCATGAGTGGGGGAGGGGCAGAGAGAGACACAGAATCCAAAGCAGACTCCAGGCTCTGAGATGTCAGCACACAGCCCAACAAGGGGCCTGAGCCCACAAACCGAACCATGAGATCATGACCTGAGCTGAAGTTGGATGCTTAACCAACTTAGCCACCCAGGCACCCTGACACCCTAAGCAGATCCTTTTTTAATGGCGACTTCTTATATGTGACAAAATTAAGAAAAAGTGATGACCAAATAATATTTTATTGTATAATATATACCACATCTTCTTTATCATCTATCAATGGACACTTAAGTTGCTTTCATATCTTGGCTATTCAACCATTAAAAAGGATGAGATATTGTCATTTACAACAACATGGATGGATTTAGAGGATATTATGCTAAGTGAAACAAGTCAGATACAGAAAAACAAATACCATATTATTTCACTTATATGTGGAACCTAAATAACAAAACAAATGAATAAACAAATAGAAAGCAGAACCAGACCTACTAATACAAAGAACAAATTGATGGTTGCCAGAAGGGAGGGAGTAGGGGAAGGGCAAAATGAGTGAAGGGGAGTGAAAGACACAGACTTCCAGTTATGGAAAAAATAAGCCAAGATAATAAAAGGTACAGCATAGGGAATATAGGCATTGTATTGTAATAGCCTTTTATGGTGACAGATGGTACTACACTTGTGATGAGCATAACATAATGTAGAGTTATTGGCTCACCATGTTGTACACCTAAACTAATATAACAATGTGTGTCAACTGTACTCAAAAATAAATGAATATTAAAAAAAGAAATTATGATGAAATTAAACTAGTAATTAAGGCCGTAAAAAACACTGAAAAAAAAGTAATGGATCAATATTTTCTAATTGCATTAATGTATTTTTTTACTTTTTAATGTATTTTTAAGGAGAAAGAACTTAAACCTACATATTGGTCTACTACATAATAAATAAAAAAATATTACAGCTTTTACTTTTGAGCTTTAATATCTGCATATTTGTCAATGACTTCATCAAAATCTAGTATTTCTAAATATTCAGTAGATGATATAGGTAGACTTTTGATCTATCTTTGTTTATAGTTGAAAGATGGACACTTTTTTACTAATTTTTATTAGTAAAGTTTATTTAATATTAAGCAACATATAAACAAATAAGAAGTCTTAAATTTGGGGTGCCTGGGTGGCTCAGTTGGTTAAGCGGCTAACTTCAGTTCAGGTCATGATCGCACAATTCGTGAGTTCGAGACCTGAGCCTTCTGTGGGCTTTGTGCTGACAGCTCAGGGCTTGGAGCCTGCTTTGGAATCTGTGTCCTCCTCCCTCTCTGCCCCTCTCTCTGCCCCTCCCTCTGCTCCTCCCTTTCTGCCCCTCCTCCGCTTGCATGCCCCACCACCCCTGTGCTTGCATGCTCATGCACATTCGCGCACTCTCTCAAAAATAAATAAATGTTAAAAAAAAAAAAAAAAGAATGATTTTGCTTTGTATTACTACTGGTTTTAAATTCTCTATGAATAATCTATTTCCTTCTTGCCTGCAGTCATGTCTGACTACTCCCATTCCTGCCCTTGGGGCCCCAGAGCCTGCTATTGTTCTATTTGCTGGATATGAAACAATGAACAAAACAGACACCAATACACAATCATTGGTCTGTTGTAGCTTAACTGTAAATTTTTGACCAAGAAAACACAAAAAGAAACAAGATCATTTCAAACAGTGATAAATACCAAGAGGGTGAGAGGGTTGAGGTGGTAGTTACTCTAGATTGGAAAGACAGTGAATATATCTTCAAGGAGCAGACACTTGAGCTGAAACTTGAGTAACAAGAGGGTTCACTTATGTGAATATGTGAGTATTTAGGTGAAAGGAACAACAAATGCAAAAGTCCTGAGGTGGGAACAAATTTACTAGAGAATCATGAGTGAGGCAGAAAGTAGAAGTCAGGCAGGAGCCAGCTCATATGTAAAAAACTTCAATTTTGTTTTTATAAGAAATACTTAATTTAAATACTGCTTAAATATTTTTTGATTTATTATTGTAGATTTACCAATTGTTACTGATTTATCTGGCACAAAATACTGCTCTGTGTAATGAACAGCATTAGAAGCAAAATAAGATTTTGGTCTTTAAAAAAAGTCATAACATAAAGGAGTTGAACTAGACCAGACATGCTGAAAGCTAGTGTGCTTAAGAATCATCTGGATAACTTGATAAAATGAAGATTCCTGGATATCAGCCCTGGTTATGAGTATTCATTTGTTCTGACATGAGAGAATTCTGCAAAAGTTCCCCAGTTGGTTCTAATGTAGGTATTCTTGGGCTATACTTTAAGAAACTAATTAAGACTAATTAGACTAACTAAATGACTTACAATGCTATGTCATTTCCAGCACCAACATGTTAAGATTCTATAAAGGCTTTTATATAATGCTATTTGATCATCCTGGGTAACTTCAGTATTCTTTTGGACCATATGATGTGCTCATCTCCAATGGCTTCTAATATGATTTCACTTCAGCCGATTCATTTCTTGAATTTGTTATCAATAGGAGAACCACTTCACCCCTGAAATTTTAAATTGAACAACTATTATCCTTTAAGTTCTTGGAACCATACCTTTTCTTTGGTTTTGTCAATATCTCTATACCTTGATGTCTATATTTACCCCAAATTTAGCAGTATAAAAAACAAACATTATTTCACAGTTTCTGTGGCTCAGGAATTCAAAAATGGCTTATCTATGTTATTCTGCCTCCAGGTCTCTCATGTTCTTCTCAAGATGTTAGCTGGAACCACAGTTATCAGAAGGTTGGAGGTTGGAGGATCCACTTCCACGATGGCTCATTCATTTTTCATAGCTGTTAGTAGGAAGCCTCAGTTTTTCACCATGTATTTCCACAGAGTTGTTCAATAATAAAGTGGCAGGAAGATAAATTAAGAAACCAATTGCACCAAAAATAATAAATATCTAAGAAGAAATTTAACCAAGGAGGTGAAAGACCTGTACTCTGAAAACTATAAAACATTGATGAAAAAATTAAAGACAAAACAAACAAATGGAAAGATGTTCCATGCTCATTGATTGGAAAAAACTAATTGCTGGAGTCCAGCTCCAGCAGGTCCAGGGCTCCCTGAAGGATGGACAGTGTCGGCGAAAGGGAGTGAGAGAGCCTTGGCTTCTTTCTGATCACCAGACAGGCATCTCTGATCTCCAGTCAGGCATCTCTGCACTGCAAGCAGGCATCACAGCACTGACCTGAGAGTCAGCTTTATTTATTGAAAAAAATGTGTGGGGTACAAAACAGGAGTGACAATTGCCTTAGACAATGATTTCTGATTACAAATTCTTTGGTATGTAAAAATTTCCCAGAACATAGATTGGTAGACGACTCATGCATAGTCTTTATCAATAGTGATTGAAGTAGGTGACTAGATGCTTATCACAGGAGGAAGGAAGGTATCTTTAGCATTCAAATACAAGGCAATGTTTTTAGCATAGCAAAAGGCAAGAGTTACTTCTTTTGTGAGCAGAGGTCAATAGCCTGTTTTCTCGAGGGGAAGAAAAACAGGTTTCTCGAGAAACGTAATATTTGCTCCTATAATCACAAAAGAAGAAACTCCTATAAGTTCCTTCACATGGGCAGATACCAGTCAACCAGGCGCCTTGGGGGTCGGTGCTCAAGCAAAATTTGAGTGGGTGTAGACATCTGGTCGGTCGCCATCTGACAGCGGGAGGCCCCCGCCTTTCAAACCCGCCTTACTTCAGAAATGGCTTCCAGCAACTAATATTCTTAAAATGTCCATACTGCCAAAAACAAACTGCCGATATAACAGTCCTTATCAAAATACCAACAGTATTTTTTGCAGAACTAGAAAAATTAATACTAAAATTTGTATGCAACCACAAAAGTCCCCGAATAGCCAAAGAATTCTTGAGAAAGAAAAACAAAGCTGGAGGTATTACAGTCTCAGTTTTCATTACAAACCTATAATAATAAAAGTAATATGGTACTGACACAAAAATAGACACATAAATCAATTGAACAGAATAGAAAACCCAGAAATAAATCCACATTTATATGGTCAATTAATCCATGACAAAATAGGCAAGAATATACAATGGGGAAAAGATAGTTTCTTCAGTAAATGGTACTGGGAAAACTGGACAACTACATAAAAAAGAATAAAACTGGACCACTTTCTTACATCATACACAAAAATAAACTCAAAATGGATTAAAGACATACATGTGAGACCTAGAATCATAAAACTCCTAATAGAAAACCTAAGCAGTACTCTCTTTGATATGAGACTTAGCAACATTTTTCTAGATATTTCTACCCTGAGGCAAGGGAAACAAAAGCAAAAATAAACTATTGGGACTACACAAAAATACAAAGCACTTGCACAACAAAGGAAACCATCAACAAAATAAAATACAACCTAGTAAATGGGAGAAGATATCTGCAAATGATATAGCCAATAAGGGGTTAATATCCAAAATATATGAATAACTTGTATAATTCAACACCATAAAAACAAATAAACAGATTAAAAAATGGTCAGAGGACTTGAATAGACCTTTTTCTAAAGAAGACATACAGATATCCAACAGGCACATGAAAAGATGCTCAACATTACTAATCATGAGGGAAATTCAACTCAAAACCACAATGAGAGATCACCTTACACCTGTCAGAATGGTTAAAATCAAAAACACAAGAAATAGAAAATGTTAGGAAGATATGGAGAAAAAGAAACTCTCATGCACTGTTGGTGGAAATACAAACTGGTGCAGCCGCTTTAGAAAACAGTGTGGAGTTTCCTCAAAAAATTAAAAGTATCACATGATCCAATAATTCCACTACTGGGTATTTACCAAATGAAAATGAAAACACTGAAAAAGATACAAGAAACTTCTCGCTTATTGACCATTATATACATAGGAAGCAACCTGTGTCCAACGATAGATTAATGGATTAAAAAAGCTGTGGTATAGAGTTCTGGTCCAAGATGGTAACATAGGAAGGCCCTGAACTCCCTTCCTCCATGAAACACACCGAATTACACTTATTTATAGAACAGCTTCTCCTGAAAAACTGAAGGCAGACTAAACAACTTCTGCATGACAAAAGATAGAACAGCAAAAGACATCAGGAAGAGAGAAGGAAATATGGTAACAAATGAATTTCCCACCCTAGATCCTGTGAACTACAGTTGGAAAGGATAGTACTGAGGGGCTGGGAATAGAAAAAGGAGTCTTGGTTTAAAAGAGCAACTAGCATGTAAAAGAAACAACACTGGAATTCTGCCAAATGGCAGAGGAGCCATGAGAATGCTTTCTGGGTCATAGGGACTGAAGAACTTCAGGTTTGTGTTCCCTCTCCACTTTTAAAGCACAAACCAGGGCAAGGTCCTGGATTCCATAACTGTCTTGTTGTCTCTGCAAGCCCTGGGTTCACAAGCCCTAGGTCTGCAAACCCACACCAGCCTCGGTCACTCCAGGGCACAGGAAAAAAAAAGAAAGAAAGAAAGAAAGAAAAGTTGCATGTTTTCTTCTTTTTTTATTTCGATTTTCTTTTTTTTCCCCATTTTTTTTCTTTAAGAAGCTGCAGCTTAAAACAGCAGCTAGCATATAAAACAGCCAGCATTGGACCTTCACCAAATGGCTGGGTGGGCAGCTGCAATGCTCTTTAGGTGGACTGATGGACAAGATCTGGACTTCCCCCAACATTGAAAGCATGGAACAGTATACAGTCCGGACACCCTAACTGACCTGCCACATCAGTGAGCCCCAAGCCCATAGCCCACACCAGCTCCAGCTGTCCCACCAAGATGGTCACAGGGCAGTGCACACTAGATTAGTGATCACTACAGCTCCAGCTTTTGTACCAAGGTGACACAGGCACAAAGCACAGTAGAACACTCCAGGCCTTGACCACTTTGGCTTCAGATGGCTTTCTGGGGAAACCTGAGTGCAGAGTGCTCTGGAAACTTGGTTAATGTCTGCTTCAAATCCAACTTCCCTGCCAGGGTGCCCCCTATGTGGAGCACTCTGGGAAACCCTGGCCCAAAGCTGCATCACTTTCAGCTTCCCCAACAGAGCACTCACTGTGTACAGCACCCCAGAACATACCTTCCCACACCAGTCTTGGCTTCAATTGCCTGACAAGAGCACTCACTGAACTGAGCACCTTGGGACATACAGGCTCACACACAGTTCAGCTTCAGCTGCCCTGATAGGGCACATTTTGCATAAAGAGCCCAGGGACCACCTTGCTCCACACCCATTATAGCTTTAGTAGTCTGCCAAGGTATCATCTGCAAGGAAGACTATAGGAACTCCTGTCCTGTACCTCACCTGCAGCCACCTCTTCTGGGCACCCTAAGTGCAGAGAGTCCTGGAATACCTTCAGATTCAGCTATCCTGCCAAGGTGCCCTCTGTGTGTAGAGCCTGGGGCCCCCCTGGCTTGCACCCAGTTTAATTTCAGCTATCCTTCCTAGGCACCCTCAACACAGAAAACTCAAGAGACCTCCCAGTTAGCATAATACGTCAGGCTCCAGATGTACCACCAAGGCACTCCCCACACAGAGTGCCCCAGGAAACCCAAGCTTGCACCCATTTCAGCTTCATCTGTCTGCCACGGTGCCCTCAATATATAATCCCAGAACACACTGGTGTGTATCCACCTCAGCTTAAGTGTTCTCACAGTATGCCAACTGTGTGGAAAGCCCCAGAACCCCAGCCTACATCAACCACAGCTCTAGTCAGCCAGCAAAAGTCACCAACCACACACAATCTACATAGATGATCATACATTAGACCATTCCTTCAAGTTTAGATGAAGTAGTTGTTCTGCCTAATTCAAAGAAACAAACACAGAAAGTCAAGCAAGATAGGGAGACAGGGGGATATGCTACAAAAGAAAGAACAAGTCTAAACCTGAGAAAATAACTAAATGAAATGAGATAAGCAATATGCCTGTGTAAGAATTTAATGTAATGAGGGGCTCCAGGGTGGAGCAGTAGGTTAATGTCCTACTCTTGATTTCAGTACAGGTCATGATCTCACGGTTCATAAGATCAAACCCCATATCACGCTCTCTGGTGACAGCACAGAATATGCTTGAGATTCTCTCTCTCTCTCTCTCTCTCTGCCCCTTCCCTGCTCTCTCTCTCTCTCAAAATAAATAAATAAACATTAAAAAAAGAATTTAATGAAATGATTGTAAAGATGCTCACTGGGCTAAAGAAAAGAATGGAAAAATTCAGTGAAACCTTCAATAAAGAGACAGGGAATATAATAAAGAACCAAAGAGCTCCAGCCTCCTTCCCTCGGCTCTAGAACATCTGCTGCTTTGGTGCTGTAGCTTTGTGCCATTTTTCTTATGGATCCTACACGGTTCTGGACACTAGTGCAGTGAACCTGTTACTCCCCAGAGTTGATTTTAAACGCTGGGAGATGAAATAGGTAACAAGGTTTTCATAGCTGTTCTCTGATAATAATGTTTTTGCCTGCAAATTTCAAAAGTAATTTCACATTTGAAGAGACAATTCCTGTTTTTGTCAGGTGGATATCCAGTTTCCCCAGCACATTTTGTTGAAAATACTGTTCTTTTCTCATGAAATGATCTAAGTACCCTTATCAAAAATCACTTGAAGGAGGGAGCAGGCAAGATGGTGGAGAAGCAGGGAGCTCTGTAATCCGCACATGCCTGAATGGATTGAACTGAGAAGGACTGAAGTGATAAAACTTGGATTTGCAAGTGGGGGAAAGAAGGAACAGACGCCAGAAAGAAGACAACCTCAAAGAACCTCAAAGATGCCTGAGTGAGTGACTGTGATCAGGGAAATTAGGGGATGGGCGGTCCCGGTGGTGCAGGGAGAAGGAGCCTGAACCCAAGACAGGGAGAGAGCGCGCTATGCCCCAGAGAGACCAGGGGAAGAGAAAGAGAGACGAAAACGCACCTAGAATCATCTCTAAGGGAAGAAAAACTCGCCCGTCTCCCCATATGTAGCTGCCGAGCGCCAGGAGAGAGGTCCGTCCTGTCTGGCCAGCGAATCCTTCCTTGGGTGCATCGGCAGCAGCATCCATTTCAAGCAGCACCTCGAAAGACGGTGGCACAGATAAAGGCGGCGGCAGCGGGAAAAGGGGTGGCGGCGGCGCCACGAAAAGGGCAGTGCAAGCCTGGCCGGGAGGCCGGCCGCCAGCAGGACCGCATCTCATCCCCAGTAATGGTGTTGAACTGCACGGACTGGATTAGGAAGTGAGGCGGAGCTTGGAGAATGCAGTTTGGCTCGCCTGCAGTACAGGGAGATCAGACTCAGGAGGGCGCATTGCAAAGCTTGGTTCCGGCAAAGCTTTGAAGCGGCGCCATACTTCTTCCCACAACCACCAAGGTGGGGCCTCAGAGAGAGCAGCCCCCAGACCTGACCTGACGCCAAACCACGCCCATCCACACAGGGGAGTTGTCTTTTTTTTTTTTTTTCTTTAACTTTTTTCTTTGCTTCTCCTTTTTTTCTGCTGCCATCCAGATATATTTCCCGTAGCATATTCTTATCTCTCCTCTTGGCTGGTTATATGCTTTTAGACTACCCACAGACTTTTGCTGTCTCTGTCCCCACCTTGTTTTTCTTTTTCTTTTTGTTTTTGTTTCTTTTTCTTCTCTCTTTTTTTCTCTTCTTTCTTATCTTTCCTTTCCTTTCCTTTTCTTTACTTCCTTTCCCGTTTTGGCTTGCTTGTTATTTGATTTGTCTGTGCGTTTGCGTGCTTTTGTTCCCTGTATGCTAGTCTGTTTCCTTTTCAGGGATACCTCAAAAAACAAGCCAAAGTATACGGGGGGGAGAGTCCCAAATATCACTGACCAGGGAAATAAAATAATCAAAGGCACAACAAGAGAAACTGAGAGACACCATTAAAAGAACACTTTTTGAAACGACAGGCCCTGGACAGTCAATGAGCCTCCTTTAATAGAGCAATACTAACAGGTGCACAGTACATAACGAGCTTTTAAAACTGACAAGAGACAGAAAGCTAGCCAAAATGACGAAGCGAAAGAACTCTCAAGCAATTCAAGAAAGAAGGCACAGCCACAGAACTGCTCAAAACAGGCTTAAACAACATAACTGAAC
>CM053579.1:48106607-48137538 GCA_028646485.1 Cryptoprocta ferox
TTTTTCCATTTCTTTGTGTCATCTTCAATTTCCTTCATAAGTTTTCTGTAGTTTTCATCATACAAATCTTTTGTATCTTTGGTTAGGTTTATTCCTCGGTATTTTATGGTTTTTTGTGCAATTGTGAATGGGATCAGTTTCTTGATTTCTCTTTCTGTGGCTTCGTTATTGGTGTATAAAAATGCAACCAATTTCTGTACTTTGAATTTGTACCCTGCAACTTTGCTGAATTCATGGATCAGGTCTTGTAGGCTTCTGGTGGAGTCTGTCGGGTTTTCCATGTAGAGTATCATGTCGTCTGCAAAAAGTGAAAGTTTGAGTTCATTCTTGTCAATTCTGATGCCTTTTATTTCCTTTTGTTGTCTGATTGCTGATGCTAGGACTTCCAGCACTATGTTCAACAACAGTGGTGAGAATGGACCTCCCTGTCGTGTTCCTGATCTCAGGGGGAAAGCTCTCAGTTTTTTCCCCATTGAAGAGGATGTTAGCTGTGGGTTTTTCATAAATGGCTTTTATGATGTTTAAGTAAGTTCCTTCTATCCCGACTTTCTCGAGGGTTTTTATTAAGAAATGATGCTCTATTTTGTTAAATGCTTTTTCTGCATGTATCAACAGGATCATATGGTTTCTATCTTTTCTTTTGTTGATGTGATGTATCACATTGATGGATTTGCGAATATTGAACCAGCCTTGTAACCCAGGAATGAATCCCACTTGATCATGATGGATAATGCTTCTTATATGCTGTTGAATTCGATTTGCTAGTATCTTGTTGAGTATTGTTGCATTTATAGTCATCAAGGATATTGGCCTGTAGTTCTCTTTTTTTGCTGGGTCTCTGTCTGGTTTGGGAATCAAAGTGATGCTGGCTTCATAGAAGGAGTCCGGATGTTTTCCTTCTATTTATTTATTTTTTTTTTTTGCAATAGCTTGAGAAGAATGGGTATTAACTCTGCTTTAAATGTCTGGTAGAATTCCCCAGGGAAGCCATCTGGCCCAAGGCTCTTATTCGTGGGGAGATTGTTGATCAGTGATTCAATTTCTTTACTGGTGATGGGTTTGTTCAGATTTTCTATCTCTTCCCATTTGAATTTTGGTAGGACATGTGTGTTTAGGAATTTGTCCATTTATTCTAAGATGTCCAGTTTGTCAGCATATAATTTTTCATAGTATTCCCTGATAATTGATTGTATTTCTGAGAGATTGGTTGTAATAAATCCATTTTCATTAGTGATTTTGTCTATTTGGGTGCTCTCTCTTTTCTTTTTGAGAAGCCTGGCTAGAGGTTTATCTATTTTGTTTACTCAAAAACCAACGCTTGCTTTCATTGATCTGTTCAACTGTGTTTTTGAATTCTATGTTGTTTATTTCTGCCCTGATCTTTATTATTTCTCTTCTTCTGCTGGGATTGGGGTGCTCTTGCTGCTCTCCTTCTAGTTCCTTTAGGTGTGCTGTTAGATTTTGTATTTGCGCTTTTTCTAGTTTCTTGAAATAGGCCTGGATTGCAATATACTTTCCTCTTAGCACTGCCTTTGCTGCATCCCAAAGAGTTTGAATTGTTGCATTTTCATTTTCATTTGTTTCCATGCATTGTTTATTTTCTTCTCTGATTGCCTGATTGGCCTAATCGTTCTTTAGTATGGTGGTCTTTATCCTCCATGTTTTTGGAGGTTTTCCAGATTTGATTGATTTCAAGTTTCATAATGTTGTGATCTGAAAGTGTGTATGGTATGATCTCAATTCTTTTATATTAATTGAGAACTGCTTTATGACCTAGTATGTGGTATATCTTGGAGAATATACCATATGCACTTTAGAAGAAAGTGAAATCCATAGCCTCAGGATGTAGAGTTCTAAATATATCTGTCAAATCCATCTGTTGCAATGTGTCGTTCAGTTCCATTGTTTCTTTATTGATTTTCTGTGTAGTTGATCTATCCATTGCTGTAAGTGGAGTATTAAAATCCCCTGCCATTAGCACATTCTTATCAATAAGATTATTTATGTTTGTGATTAATTGTTTTATGTATTTGGTTGCTCCCAAGTTCGGTGCATGGATGTTTATAATTGTTAGCACTTCCTGATGGATAGACCCTGTAATTATATAATGCCCTTCTTCATCTCTTGTTATTGCCTTTTCTTTCAAGTCCAGTTTGTCCGACATAGGTATGGCTACTCTGGCTTTCTTTTGACTTCCAGTAGCATGATAGATATTTCTCCATCCCCTTAATTTCAATCTGAAGGTGACTTCAGGTCTTAAATGAGTCTCTTGAAGACAGTAAATAGATGGATTTTGGTTTTTTATCCATTCTGCTGACCTATGTCTTTTGATTGGGGCATTTAGTCCATTTACGTTCAGTGTTATTATGGAAAAATATGGGTTTAAAGTCATTGTGTTCTCTTTAGGGTTCATGCTTGTAGTGATGTCTCTGGTGCCTTGTGTTCCTTGCAACATTTCCTTTATAGAGTCTCTCTCAGGATTTCTTGTAGGGCTGGTTAGGTGGTGATGAATTCTTTCAATTTTTGTTTATTTGGGAAAACCTTTATCTCTCCTTCTCTTCTGAATGACAGGCTTCTGGATAAAGGATTCTTGGCTGCATTTTTTTTTTCTGTTCATCACATTGAAGATATCCTTCCATTCCTTTTTGGCCTGCCATGTTTCAGTAGATAGGTCTGTAACTACTCTGATAGGTTTCCCTTTGTATATTAGGGCCCTTTTATCCCTAGCTGCTTTCAGAATTATTTATCCTTATATTTTGCCAGTTTCACTATGATATGTCATGCCAAAGGTCTATCCAAGTTACGTCTGAGGGAAGTTCTCTCTGCCTCTTGGATTTCAATGTCTGTTCCTTCTCCAGATTGGGGAAGTTCTTGGCTTAATTTGTTCAAGTACCCCTTGGGCACTTTTTTCTTTTTCTTTTTCTTTTTCTTTTTCTTCCTCTTCTTCTTCCTATGATACCAGATATTGTTCCATTTGATTGTATCACTCAGTTCTCTGATTCTCCTTTTGTGCTCCTGGATCAATTTGTCCTCTTTTTCTTGGCTTCCTCTTTTTCTATAATTGTGTCTTCTAATTCACTTATTCTCCTCTCTGCCTCTTCAATCCGTGAAGTGGCAGCCTCCATTTTATTATGCACCTCATTTATAGCATTTTTTTAATTCGTCACAACTCTTTTCAAGGTCCATAGTCTTTGTATAAATAGCTTCCCTGATGTCTTCCATGCCTTTTTCAAGCCCTGAGATTAATTTTATGACAATTGTTCTATATTCTTGCTCAGTTATGTTGCTTATGTCTGTTTTGAACAATTCTGTAGCTGTGACTTCTTCCTGAAATTCTTTAGAGGAGAATTCTTCCATTTTGTCATTTTGGCCAGCTTTTTATCTCTTGCCAGTTTTAAAAGCTTGTTATGCTCTCTGGACCTGTGACTATTGCTATATTAAAAGAGGCTAATTGACTGTCCAGGGCCTGTCTGTTCAGGAAGTATTCTTTTAATGGTGTCCCTTGGTTTCTCTTCTTGTACCTTTGGTTATTTTATTTCTCTTCTCAGTGATATTTGGGACTCTCCACCATGTGTACTTTGGCTTGTTTCTTGAGGTAGCCCTGAAAAGGAAAATCGACAGACAAACACACAGGGAACAAATGCACACAAACGCACAGACAAATCAAGAAACAAGCAAACCAAAAGGGAAAAGAAAAAAAAGGCGGGGGGGGGGGGAACTAAAACAACAAAAGACAAAGGACAGTCTAAAAGCATAAAACTAGAAATCCCAGCTACAGATAAAGAGCAGGGTGGAGGCAGTGCTAATGGAAGAGCATATACAAAGAGATAAGTGACAGGGGTGGGGAAGAAGCGAAATTGAACATTGACCAGGCAGTGAGACTAAAAGGCTTAATTCAAAGAGAGATAGAGGAGAATATGGTAGGAGGCGAGGAGGAAAAAAAAAACGAAGATAATGTTACCCAGAGAAACTATATAATCTGATTATTCCAGAGAGAGAGAGAGAAAGGATGGTAATGACAGAGATGTAGAATATGTGTCAAGAGAATAGATTAAAATGACTGTTTAAGCAAACTTATAACCAGAGAGCCCAGTCCAGCGGGGGAGGGGGGAGAGTTAAGAATGAGATGGGGGTGAATATATCTGAATAGCAAGAATTGAATATATCTGAATAGCAAGAATTGATCTAGAGTAATCACAGCAATATATCAATGCTGGTCTTGCCTCGGGGTCTGTTAAAAAAAAAAAGGCAGCTCTCTGGCGCAGATGGGCATAATTTGGTTTATGCCTGTCTTGCCTCCTCTGCGGGTCCAGCGGGCTGCTTCCTGAAGCCCTGCCTTGGTGGTTGTTGGTAGAAAAATGGCGGCGCCCCAGTCCCTTATCGATCCAAGCATTGCAACTCGCTCTCCTGGATCCAATCTCTCTGTGCCTTGGGCGCAGCCAAGGTGGGCAGAGTTGTATTTCCCATGCCCCACCTCATTTCCAGATCCTAGTCCACGCACTCCAATGATACCATCTGAAATGTACTCAGGCAGGCAGGGCAGCAGGCCAGGCAACTTCCCAGCAGGGGACAGAGCAGGGGGAGTAGGGGAGCTGTTTCTCCTGGTGCTGCCTGGGAACCGGGCGCCCAGCCCAAGGAAAGCACCACAGCCAGAGAGAAAGGATATCTCTCCAGAAGCCCTGCAGTTACAGATGGGGTGATAGGATCCCTCTCTGTCCTGGGCCAAGGTTTTTCTCTTCTCCAGAGACTTTTCTATGATAGGTTTCAGCGTCTGTTTCTCTTGCCCTCGTCTCTCCATCTCTCCGCAGCTCTCTGCAGCTCTGCGCAGCTCTCCAAGGAACGGGCTCCCTCCCTTCTGTGCCTCAGGGACCTGGCTGGTTTTTATCTTCCCTAGTTCGCAATCACGCAAACCCTACACCTAACTGTGCTAGAAAAAGAACAACAAACAAAGTCTGAATTTAGCAGAAGGAAGGAACTAATAAAGAATAGAGGAGAAATAAATGATATAGAAAATTTTTAAAAAAATAGACCAGGTCAATGAAACCAAGAGCTCCTTCATTTAAAAAATTAATAAAATTAATAAACCCTTTTCCAAACTTGCCAGAAAGAAAAAGAAAAGACACTAGTAAAAAAAATCACAAAGGAAAGAGGAGAAATAACAACCAACACCACAGAAATACAATTATAAGAGAATATTATGAAAAATTTATGTTAACAAATTGGACAACCTGGAAAAAATAAATAAATTTCTAGAAAGATATAAACTACCAAAACTGAAACAGTTAGAAATAGAAAATGAGCACACTGATAACTAGCAAATAAAAAATTTTTTTGAATCAGGAATCAAAGAATCCCCAAAACAAAACCCCAGGACTGGATGGCTTCACAGGTGATTTCTATCAAACATATAAGGAAGAGTTAATACCTATTTTCACACCCTTTCAAAAATTAGAAAAGAACGGAACGTTTCTGAGTTTATTCTATGATACCAAAACCAGAAAAAATACATCACGAAGAAAGAGAACCATAGGCCAATATCCCTGATGAACATAGCTGCAAAATTTCTCAGTATAATAATACTAGCGAACAGCATTCAACAATGTGCTAAAAATTTTTTTCACCATGATGGGATTTATTCCTGGGATTAAATGATAAGAACTATATAATCATTTCAGTAGATGCAGGAAAAGCATGACAAAGGACAACATTCTTTCATGATAAAAAACCCTCAACAAAGTAAGTTTAGAGGGAACATACCTCAACACAGTAAAGGCCATCTATGAAAAACTCACAGCTAATATCATCCTCAATCCTCAATGATAAAAAACTAGGAAGTTTTCCTTATTATGTTCAAGAAAAAGATAGCCATGTCCACTCCCACCACTTTTATTTAACATAATACTGGAAGTCCCAGCCACAGCAATCAGACAACAGAAAGAAACGAAAGGCATACAAATTGGCAAGGAGAAAGTGAAACTTTCACTCTTTGCAGATGACATGATAGAAAACCCAAAAGTCTCCACCAACAAACTGCTAGAACTGATAAGTGAATTTTGTAAAGTCTTATAATACAAAATCAACGTACAGAAATCTTTTTCATTTCTATACACCAAGAATGAAGCAGGAGAAAGAGAAATTAAGGAATTTATCCCATTTACAATAACACCAAAAATCACAAGATACCTAGGAATAAACCTAACCAAAGACCATTTACAATCGCACCAAAAATCACAAGATACCTAGGAATAAACCTAACCAAAGAATGTGAAACACCTTTACTCATAAAACTATAAAACACTGATGAAAGAAATTGAAGAAGACTTCAAGAAATGGAAAGACATTCCATGTTCATGGATCAGAAAACCAAATATTCTTAAAATGTCTATAAAACCTAAAGCAGTCTACACCTTTAATGTATTCTCTGTCAAAATACTACCAGTTCTGTTTTTAACAGAACTAAGACAAACAATCCTAAAAATTCTATGGAACTGTAAGAAATAAGCCCACTGACCCAATCAAAGGAGGGATGCAGAGACTCGGAGCACAGTGAAGTGAGGCTTTAATCAACATTCTTGCAAGAGCACGTGTCTGATCGACAGGCACAATCAGAGCAGTTACAGCAGACAATTCATCTCCTTGCGTGCAAGTCCATCCCCTGATTCCTCATTGGTTGAGTACTACAGAGGTTACAGCATAACGTGGAAGTCACCTATGCTCATGTAAGGCC
Organism: Cryptoprocta ferox; assembly: GCA_028646485.1. NCBI lineage: Eukaryota > Metazoa > Chordata > Mammalia > Carnivora > Eupleridae > Cryptoprocta > Cryptoprocta ferox. The sequence continues at coordinate 48,113,335 of CM053579.1, forward strand.
AAAAAGTAGTCTGTTTGGAATAAATGTAGATTCTTTGAGGTGATGCAGAGACTTCAGTTCTTTGGTACATGCTCATTGCAAAGTCTGCAAAAAATAAGCCGACAAAATGGAGAGGGGAAAGAAGAACCGAGAAGTGATGTGTCTAAGGTTTTAGGACTCCATTGTGTGTTGGGGGGGTGGTTTGTACATATTTCCAATAGGTTGTAAACCTATTGTTAACTAGACAGCACATCTTTTATTTGGTATTTCTCAAAATGAATAATCTCACTTACTTCTTACAGGAACCACAAAAGACCCCAAAGTGCCAAAGCAACCTTGAAAATGAAAAGCAAAGTTGGGGGCATCACAATTCCTGACTTTAAATTATATTACAAAGCTGTAGTGATCAAAACAGTATGGTGCTGGCACAAAAATAGGCACATGGATAAAAATAAATAGAATAGAAAACACAGAAGTGAACCCACAACTATATGATCAATTAAACTTCAACAAAGCAGGAAAGAATATCCAATGGGGAAAAATGTCTCTTCAAAAAATGGTGTTGGGAAAACTGGACAGCCACATGTGAAACAATGAAACTGGACCACTTTCTACATCACACACAAAAATAAATTCAAAATGGATTAAGATCTAAATGTGAGACCTGAAACCATTACAATCCTGGAGGAGAACACAAGGCAGTAACTTCTTCAACATTGCCTGTAGCAACTTCTTTCTAGATATGTCTCCTGAGGCAAGGGAAACAAAATAAAAAATGAATTATTGGGACTATATCAAAATAAAAGCTTCTGCACAGGAAAAGAAACAATCAACAAAACTAAAAGGCACCAAATAGAATTAGAGAAGATGTTTGCAAATAACATATCTGGAAAAGGGTTAATATCCAAAATATTTAAAGAGTTTACAAAATGCAACACCCCAAAATCTAATAATCCAATTAAAACTAGGCAGAAAACATGAATAGACATTTTTTGAAAGTAGACATAGAAGTGTTCAACAGATACATGGAAAGATGGTGAACTTCACTGATTATCAGGGAAATGCAACTCAAAACTACAATAAGATATTACCACACACTTGCCAGAATAACACAAGAAACAACAGGTGCTGGCAAGGATGTGGAGAAAGGGGAATCTGCTTGCACTCTTGGTGGGAATGCAAACTGGGTCAGCAACTCTGGAAAACAGTATTGAGATTCCTCAAAAAGTTAAAACTAGAATTACCCTAGTATCCAGCAATTGCACTACTAGGTATTTACATAATGGATACAAAAGTATGAATTCAAAGGGATACATGCTTCTGAAAGTTTATAGCAGCATTATATACAATAGCCAAATAATGAAAAGTTCCCAAGTGTCCGTGGACTGATGAATGCATAAAGAAGATGTGGTATATATGTACTATGGAATATTACTCAGCCATAAAAAAGGATGTAATCTTCCCATTTGCAACAACACGGATGGAACTAGAAAGTATTATGCTAAGTGAAATAAGTTAATCAGAGAAAGACAAATACCATATGATTTCACTCATAATTGGAACTTAAGAAATTAAAAAATTGATACAAGTGGAAAAAAAGAGAGCCTAACCAAGAAACACTCAACTACAGAGAAAAACTGATGGTTACCAGAGGGGAGGTAAGCAACAAGAGGGCATGGATTAAATAGGTGATGGGGATTAAGGACTGCACTTTTGGGATGAACGCTGGGTATTGTATGGAAGGAAGTGTTGAATCACTATATTGTCCATCTGAAACTAATATTACACTATATGTTATCTAACTAGAATTTAAACAAAGACTTAAAAAAAGAAAATAATCACATGAAAATAATTAGTATTCTTCAGAGAAATGATAAAATCTACAATGAAATATCACTACACTCCTATTACAATGGTTAAAACAAAAAATAGTCGCAATACCAAATTCTAGCAATGATGCAGACAAACTGGACCACTCATACATTGCTTATGGCAATGTAAAATGGTTCAGGTACTCTTGCAAACAGTTTGGAATTCTCTTAAAGACAAAACATTCAACTACCCCATGACCCAGCAGTTACAGTCTTCGGCCTTTCTCATAAACAAAGAAACAAAAACATTCTCACACAAAATCCTGTACACAAATATTCATGGAAGTTTTATTCATAATAGCCAAAACCTGGGAAAAACCTAGATATCCTCCTATGACTGGTGAATGGTTTAACAATAACTGATACATCCATACCAGCAATAAAAAGAAATGAGCTCTTGAATCACCCAAGAACTTGGATGAATATCCAGAGAATTATATTAAATGAAATAAGCCAATACCCAAAGTATATGAAGTATGATTCCATTTATATAATATTCTTGAGCCAACAAAATCATGGAAATGGAGAATATATTAAACAGGGGTAGGAAGGAGACAATTCCAGAGAGAATTGTGTATGGCTATAAAAGGACAAGAGGGATCGTTGTGGTGATACATATGATCCATATTTAGACAATATCAATATTAGTATTCTGATTTTGATACTGTACTATAGTTGTACAATATATAGTATTACATTGTACTATGTTGTACAATGTATTGTAGTACAGCTGTACAATTTGGTACCACTGAAGGAAACTTTGTAAAATGTACATACCATCTCTCTGTATTATTTCTTGCAACTGTATATGAATCTACAATAATCTAAAAAATGTTTAATTAAAAAATATCTCTTCGGCTCATATGAAGAATGGAGTTCAAGGAGATCAGATTAGATGAAATAGACTAGTAATCCATGTAAGAGCTAGTATAAGCATCAATGATAGCAGTAGAAATGGGAAGAAATGGATAGATTAAAGAGATATAGAAGGGGTAAAAATACCTGGATTTTATTTTTGGTTAAATATGGGGAGTGGGAGAAGAGGGGATGTCAAGGATGAGTTAATCCTAGGTTTCTGACTTATGGAGAAAACACTAGACCAGTAGTTAAGGAGAGTGGAAAAAGCCTTAAATAAGTGGTACAGCTGTATCAGTATGCACTAGCTAAATAGAGAGGTATGTGGGTCCATAAAAGTAGGGGGAATGAAAAAGATTTGGTGTGTTTAAAATCAGTTAGAAAGATCCAGTGGAGGGAGGGAGGAATGAGGGGAGGGAGAGAGACAGAGAGAGAGAGAGAGAGAGAGAGAGAATGTAAATTGGAGAAAACATGTACTAATAGTTGAAAGATATTATCTTCATCTATTTGAGTGAGGAACTAGAATCAGATTGGATAATGACCAGTCACTGGATAGCAAAGAGAAGATCCTAGATTGAAACTCATATCTATGTGACTTTTGACCTATCAATCACGCTGATTTCTTGTGATATTTTTAACTCTGTGAATAAATTGACCAGTTGTTTTCAAGCTAGGACTTGATGAGTTAACAACAGAATGAAATATAGAAGCATTGTGTTGAACTGAGCCTCTCCTTTTAATAGAAGAATGAAGCCTATTTACCTTTATTATGACTACTGATATGTTTTGTCTTATTCATGGTATATTATTTTGTTTAATTTTTTGTTTGTTTGCTTGCTGCCTTGCCTAAAATGCTTTTCATTTTATTCCCTTCATTCCTTTTCTTGTATTGAACAAATTTGTTTTATTTTTCCTTAGTGCTTTGGTAAGCATACAAGCGATTTCTATTCTTTCAATGATTAACTTAAAAATTTAAATAGACTATATATATTTAAAATTTTTTTAACATTTATTTATTTTTGAGAGACAGAACATGAGCAGAGGAGGGCAGAGAGAGTAGGAGACACAGAATTCGAAGCAGGCTTCATACTCCGAGCTGTCAGCCCAGAGCCCCATGCAGGGCTCCAACTCACGAACTGCTAGATCATGACTTTAGCCAAAGTCGACCGCTTTAACTGACTGAGCCACCCAGATGCCCTTATATAGACTATATTTAATCTATATATTTTTTCCTGTAAACATGTAGCTAAATCAATATTCTCTTATTAAAAAATTGTTTTAAGTTGATTTATTATTTTAGAGAGAGACAGACAGACAGACAGAACACGAACGGGGGAGGGGCAAAGAAAGAGGGAGATAGAATCCGAAGTAGGTTCCAGGCTCTGAGCTGACGTGGGGCTCAAACTCATGGACTGCGAGATCATGACCTGAGCCACAGTTGGGTGCTTAACTGACTGAGCCACCCAGGTGCCCCAATATTCTCTTCTAATAAATACAATTTTAATTTCCTTTTCACTCCAGATACTTCATATATTTTATTGAAATCACTGGAATTTTATTTCTTATTCATTATTAAAATGTTTCTATTATTTCATTATTTCATTCATAAAACAATTTTTAAAATATTGTTTAACAACTATCTTAAGCTTTAAGCCCATATTATCAATTTACTTGGATTAAAGTGTTTTAGTGGTTTGCTTTGTTCAGTGTTTGTTCACCATGCTTTGTCATGCTCAACATTTACCTTCTTTGTTTCATTTTTCTTCTTACAGGACTCTACATAAGTAATTTGTTTAGAGAAGATCTGTACATTATAAATGCACTGCATTTTACATTCCCAAATATTTTAATTTTATTCTTGCATAAAGGACAATGTGAGTATAAAAGTCTCAGTTCAAAATTATTTTCTGGAGAGCTTTGAAGATACTGATCATTTGTTTCCAAACATCAAGTGTTCAAGGTGAAATGTTTTATGGTAATCTTATTCTCATTCCTGTAGAAGTTTATTTCCCTTCCCACTTGCTTGAAGTTTTTCAGAGTTTCCTTTTATATTTAGTGCTGTGGATACATGTCTCTTAACATTTTCCCCTAGCTTTGATTTTTGGTAATATTTTGGGAGAGTTCCTTGGCTTGAACTTACATTTCACTTATTTGATTTTCTGGTATACACATTTTGCTATGTATCCCATGTTTTAAACCTTCGTATTTTGATGATGAGATTTTTAATTTCCAAATACCATTTCATAGCATTCTTGATGTGGGGGGTCAGCAGAAGGCAGAGTTTAATAGATGGAATAACATTTCAAATCTCTCTGAGAACATTAATTAAATTGACTTTGAACTGTTTTCCTTTTACCTTATAAGTTCTGTTTATTTGGGGAGTTATCTCTGGAGTTTGGTGTTTACTTTCTTCAAATATTTACTGAGTTTTAATGCTTTTCCTACTTATGGACTTGTTTATTTATAAGCATTTAGATAAAAGTTGGCATACTGGTAACTCAGCTCGAGAGTCACAAGTGTTGTTTGTCCAGCACAACATAGGACACCCAGACTGGAGGGTTGCCCAGGTAATTTATCTTATAGACATGTGAGCTCCTTCCTCCTGATGACTTTTAAAAGATCTGGGCATTTCCTCCCTTCTGGGACATATGGGATTCATGTGCTTTGAACTTCTAGTGCAAATAATGAAGTCAAAGTAAGTGAAGGCTTACCTGTAAAGGGTTTATGCTGCTTTTCAAAAAATTAAAATTTATCTCTATATAATTTAAATTACTGTAAACAGAGCACTCCATTCTTTATATGTATGTGATCTCATCCTCAATTTTAGGCTATCATAAATGGTAGAGAATAATTAAATACCTAATTTTCAACATTTTAATTCACTCTTAAATGATATAGTTTCATACCACTTCCTAAAATATTCATTGTGTTTTCAATGTTTTATCCTCTGCCTCTTAGCTAACCTAGTTCAGAATATTTCTCCTTCAGTAATTTTTTTGAAATAATGAATTTTGCTTAATCATACACATGGTACTGAGCCTAGCTCTCCAACGAATTAAAATTCAAATGTTAACATGTGTAATGTCATGGTGATAATCACATGCTTTTGAAACGATGAAGAGAGTGGGAAGTGTGGTCTCTTAATGCAGCCTTAATCTGGGAGACCCAGAATAGAGTGAAGAATATTTCCTTTCTCTGAAACTAGGTTCCATGATCCACTACTTTTAGTTGTCAATCAGAAAGTGAAGATATGCTTATCGGATGGGTAGTATCACTTTCTGGACCTACATTGTCAGTTAAATACCCTTAGCTTTCTAGATTTTCTTTTCACTGGACATATATCTTACTCCTTTCCTCACACCCAACCTTCCACTCAAGCCCTCAGACCTTGCTAGAGAAGATTGACATTGATTAAAATTTTGGACAAAGTTTAATTGTGAAATATCGGGAAAACATTATTTTCTCTGAGACAGTTAATTCCCATTCAAAGTTGAAGCTGTGACATTAATTTTATGAGTTTTCACAGATTAGTGTAATCTGAATTTAAATTATTTATATAATTAGTGCCATTTAATAACTCAAGTTTATATCAAAAGTAAAATATGCCCATTCTTTAAAAGATTAGCTACACCTTGCATATAACGTTTTTTTTTTTTTTTTTTTTTTACATTGAGAATATCTTCATTCAATAGCAAAATGAATGGTTTAGGAAGGAAGGATTTGGATTGCATGTTTCTAAAGGCATCTGTGCTTGTAAAACTCACCTAGTCAAATTTCTACCATCTGTTGTCATTAATACTGTTTTTAGCTCAGTAAAAACAAGCCATTAGTGGATAGATATGTTTAATTTAAAAATAGTAAGTTAGAAATGCTGCCCTGTGCAGATATATATCAAGAGGAAAGTTGCAGTGCTCCATAGGAAAAAAAAAAAAAGAAATTCTCATGAGATTATCACAGAAAGAAATGTGAAAATGAAGTATTTTTGCCAAGCTCTGAGGAAAAGTCTAGTATTTCTGAATATCTTGGTGATGGTAATTTTTCTTTTGTTCTTTCATTTAACAAACATGTACTGGTTGCCTGTTACATGCCAGATGAATATTCTAGTTCCACATTTTCTTGTTTGAACACATGTGAGTCATTCATAACTTCATGCAAGTAGGAAACATTCCCCAGACTCTCCTATGCTAGTATGAGTCCAAAAGGTGGTTGAGATAAACAAGGTAAATCCAACCATCAATCTTTATCCAGCCATGCTTTGTGCATATGGAATTTATGTGAAGCATTAATTTCCTTCTTAGAAAAATAAGATACACATATAATTGACTTACCTTATTATTAGACTTTATGAAACACATGCTAAGGAAGCTAAAGGAGGTTTCAGTTTTCTCAATGTATTTGTTTTTTCATTTGGTTTCAAGTTTTTATTTAAATTCCAGTTAGTTAACATGTAGAGTAATATTAGTTTCAGGAGTAGAATTTAGTGATTCATAACTTAAATATAACAGAGTGCTCATCACTACAAGTGCCTATTTATAGGCTATTTTTGTTTCTTTTATTTCTTTTATTTTATTTTAAGTTATAAAAACAACACAGGTTCTTTTGGTTTGTTTCAAGTTTTTATTTAAATTCTTGTTAGTTAACATATAGTGTAATATTAGTTTCAGGAGTAAAATTTAGTGATTCATAACTTAAACACCCAGTGTTCATCACAAAAAGTGTCCTCCTTAATACCCATCACCCATTTAGCCCATTGCTCCCCCACCTCCCCTCCAGCAACCCTCAGTTTGTTCTCTATAGTTAAGAATCTATTTTATAGTTTGCCTCTCTCTCTTTTGTTCTTTCTCCTATGTTCATCTGTTTTGTTTCTTAAATTACACATATGAATGAAATTATGTGGTATTTGTCTTTCTCTTGACTGACTTATTTTGCTTAGCATAATACATACTAGCTCCTGCCACCTCATTGCAAATTGCAAGTTTTTATTCTTTTTGATGGCTGAGTAATATTCCATTAAATATATATACCACATCTCCTGTATGCATTCATCAGTCAATGAACATTTGGGCTATTTCCACAATTTGGCTATTGTTGATAATGCAGCTATAAACGTCCAAGTACATGTGCCTATTCCAATCAGTATTTTTGTTTCCTTTGTGTAAATACTTAGTAGTGCAATTGTTGGATCATAGAGTAGTTCTATTTTTGACTTTTTGAGTATCTTTCATACTGTTTTCCAGAGTGGCTGCACTAACACAGATTCATAGTATCATATTTACACAAAAGTACTCAAACAATATAGATGTAGAAGCAGTAAATAATAAATATTTATATTCTCCTTTCCCATAATAAACTGTATATTTTTTTATAAATTGTTTTTAATGTTTTATTTATTTTTGAGAAAGAGAGAAACAGTATGAGCAGGGGAGGGCCAGAGAGAGAGAGGGAGACACAGAATCCGAAGCAGCCTCCAGACTCTGAGCTAGCTGACAGCACACAGCCGGATGCAGGGCTCAAACCCATGAACCATGAGATCATGACCTGAGCCGAAGTCGGACGCTTAACCAACTGAGCCACCCAGGCGCCCCAGTATATATCTTTTTAAACCTCTTTCAATGTATATTTGCAATTGTGTTCTTTTATAATTTTTATATAAATACTTTGCAGCAGCTAGACAGAACAAAGTAAATCTATGGAGGATAGATAGATATGGAAGGATGACGTCAAAGTCAAAATGGTACTAAAAAAAAGTGACCTGAAGAACAGTACGGATAATATTTGTTTAGATTTTGCCATCATGATTGGGAATATCTCTCTATTTTTATTTCTATTAACAGTGGATCTAGGGGAAAGATAAAGACAGGTTTTTAAATTTAGGAAAATAATTCTAGAAACTATTATATCAGCAAACTAAAAAAATAATTATAAGTCTAAAAGTGAATATTTTCAAGCTTTCATAGGTGTACGCACCTAACGTTTTCCCCCAGAAATGACAATAATGACAATAGCAAAATTTCTATTTATGAATTTACAGACCTTAGAACCAAATCTGGGGCTGCTTTTCACATGGTCAATTTCCAAAGACCAAATTAGAAAAGAAAGAGAAAAAGCTACATGATAAAATAAAAAGCTCTCATAAAGGTAAACATATGGACCAATATAAAATGAGTATTTTGTAATCTCAATTTATAACTCCATTTTATATTTTTTATAGAATTTAAAAACATATGCATCAGTAGTGGTTAAGAGTCTATGTTAATAGGTATATATCAATAACATAAAGCGAGGACTGGAGCAGTAAAGGAGTAGAGATTTTTATATACATTTGAAGTTAAATATTATTAAAATATATTGTTAAAACTTCAGAATATTATATACAATCTCCATGGTAATCTCAAATAAATGACCTATAGAATATACATGAAAGGAAATTAAAAGGGAATAAAAATGTGTCACTACAAAAAAAATTACTAAAGCATCTGACTTTTGGTTTCAGCTCAGGTCATGATCTCATGATCTCATGAGTTTGAGCCCATGTTAGGCTCTGCACTGGCAGCATGGAGCCTGGTTGGGATTCTCTCTCTCCTTCTCTTTCTAAATAGACTGCTAAAACTCTGTGCTAATGCATGGAGACCCAAACACTACTGTGCCTTGGCCAGGTCTTGCAACGAATAAAACTGAAAACCAATGACACTAACAATTGATTTTTCAGGAGAAATTTTGTAGGCATGAAGGGAATGGCATGATATATTCAAAGTGCTGAAAGGAAAAATATACAATCAACAACACTCCATACAGCAAGGTTATCATTTAGATTTGAAGGAGAGATATAGAGTTTCCTAGACAAATAAAAGTTAAAGGAGCTTATAATCAGTAAACCAGCCTTATAATAAATGTCAAAGGGGCTGCTTCAGGTGAAAAAGAGATGGCCATAATTATACATAAGAAAGTTATGAATAAAATGATGTAAAATATGACACCATATAAATAAAATTTGGAGGGGTAAGTAAAAAAATGTTCTTAGAATATGTCTGAGCTTAAGTGAACATTAACATAATATAGATTGTTATATACTTAGGATGTTATATATAAAACTCATGGTAACCACAAGTTCAAAATTATACTGCACACAAAAACATGAAGAGTGAGAAATTCCAACACAATACTACAGAAACTAATCAGTCACAAAGAAAGAGATCAAGAGAAGAAGAAAGGATCAGAGAAGAACGACAAAGACATGCAGAACACAAAAAACAAAATGGCAATAAGTGCATGCTTATCAGTAATTATTTTAAATAGAAATGACCTAAATGCCCCAATCAAAAGACATAGGGTGGCAGAATGGATTAAAAAACAAAACCTATCTATACACTGCCTACTGGAGACTGACATGAGACATAAAGACACATACAGAATAAAAGTGATGGGACGATTAAAAAAATTGCCATGCATAAGTAAGAAAAAAAAAGTTGGGGTAGCAATACTTACATCAGACAAAATAGACATTAAAACAAAGACTCCATGCAACAGGAGGCAAAGAAGAGAATTATACAATGATAAAGAGATTAACCTTTGTAAATATCTATACACTCAACACTGCAGAACTTAGTACATGAAGCAAATATTAACAGAAAAAGAGAGAAATTGATGGTAATACAGTAATAGTAAGGAATTTTCATCAATTTTGATTTTATTTTTGTGTGTGGTGTAAGAAAGTGGTCCAGTTGCATTTTTTGGATGTTGCTGTCCAGTTTTACCAACAACATTTGGTGAAGAGACTGTCTTGTGTCCATTGGATATTCTTTCCTGCTTTGTCAAAGATTAGTTGACCATATATTTGTGGTTCCAATTCTGAGTTTTATATTCTGTTCCATTGATGTAGGTGTCTGTTTTTGTGCCAGTACCATACTGTCTTGATGACTATAGCTTTGTAATACAGCTTGAAGTCTGGAATTGTGATGCCTCCAGCTTTGTTTTTCTTTTTCAAGATTGCTTTGGCTATTCAGGGTCTTTTATGGATCCATACACATTATAGAACTCTTTGTTCTAGTTCTATGAGAAATTCTGTTGGTATTTTGATAGGGATTGCATAGAATGTATAGGTTGCATTAGGTAGTATAGACATTTTAACAATATTTGTTCTTCCAAACCATGAGTATGGACTGTTTTTCCATTTCTTTGTGTCATCTTCAATTTCTTTCTTAAGTGTTCTCTAGTTGTCAGAATACAGATCTTTTACCTCTTTGGTTATATTTATTCCAAGGTATCTTATGGCTTTCAGTGCAATTGTAAATGGGATCAATTCCTTGATTTCTCTTTCTATTGCTTCATTATTGGTATATAGAAATGCAACAGATTTCTGCACGTTGATTTTATATCCTGTGACTTTGCTGAATTTGTGTATAGATTTTAGGAAATTTTTGGTTGAGTCTTTCAGGTTTTATACATAGATTACTATGTCATCTGTGAATAGTAAATGTTTGACTTATTCCTTGCTGATTTGGATGACTTTTACTTATTTTTGTTGTGTGATTGCTGAGAATAGGGCTTCTAGTACCATATTAAATGAAAATGGTGAGAGTGAACATTTCTGTCTTGGTCATGACCATAGAGGCCTAAAAATGAGACATGAAACCATCAAAATCCTATAGGAGAACATAGGCAGCAACTTCTTTGACCTTGGCTGTGACAATTTCTTACTAGACAGGTCTCCAGAGACAAGGGAAACAAAAGCAAAAATAAACTATTGGGACTTCATCACGATAAAAAGCTTCTGCATAGCAAAGGAAACAATCAACAAAACTAAAAGGCAATCTACGGAATGGGGTAAGATATTTGCTAGTGCTATATCTAATAAAGGGTTAGTATATGAAATATATAAAGAACTTATCAAACTCAACACCAAAAAAAAAAAACCCAGTAAAGAAATGAGCATTTTTCCAAAGAAGACTTACACATGGCCAATAGACACGAAAAAAATGCTCAACATCACTCATCAGGGAAATACAAATCAAAACCACAAGAGGATAACACCTCACAGGTGTCAGAATGGTTGAAATTAACAACACAGGGAACAACAGATGTTGGTGAGGATGTAAAGAAAGGGGAACTCTTTTACATTGTTCGTGCAGTCACTCTGGAAAACCGTATGCAGGTTTCTCAAAAAGTTGAAAATAGAACTACCTTGTGACCCAACAATCACACTACTAGATATTTACACAAAGGATTAAAAAATTCTGATTCAAAGGGGCACATGCACCCTGTTGTTTACAGCTGCATTATCAAGAATAGCCAAATTTTGGAAAGAGCCAAATGTCCATCAACTGAGGAATGCATAAAGAAGTAATGGTATAGATTAGGGGGCAAGATGGCGGAGAACTCTCAAACAAACAAGGGCTCTCAAATAAAGCCAAAGGACTCTGAACCACAAGAGTCTGGGGGGGAAAGAGACAGAGTCCACTAAGAAGACAGCATCATAAGTGCCTGATTGCAAACTGGGGAAGGGAAAAAGGGGCCAGGACATGGAGGCACGGGGGGAGGGAGCCCCTTCTAGGAGAGACAAAGGGAAGAGAAAGAGCGGCTGGGGAATAGTAGAACTGTACCTGGAGAAGAGAAAATCCTCCGCCGGGGACAGAGAGGGAGAATATCATCGCATATCTAACCGCAGGGCTTTCAGAGAGAGATCCCATCTCTAACTGCAGAGCTTCTTTGGGCTGGCTGCCCCGATCGCAGAAATTCCCTCCAGGATAGAGGTATGCAAGGGATGCCCGGCTCCGTTTCCTGCTCAGAAGTGCCTTGGGTCCCAGAATCTCCCTCCGGGATGGACGGTATGCAAGGGATGCAGTCAGCATCAGGAGGATCCTGTCCCTTGCTCCATCCCCTGCTCAGACCCCTGCAAGGAAGTGCCCCAGCTTGTGGGATTATAATTTGGGTGGTATCATTATTGCGCACAGAGTAAGAGCTCAAAACACCGCTGAGTGTGGGGTATAGAACATGGCCCACCTTGGCTGCGTCCCTGGCACAGTGAGATCGGACTCAAAGGAATGTTTTGGAACACCTGATTTAAGAAGGGACTGGGGGGTCGCCATTTTTCTCTGCACAACCACCAAGGTGGGACCTCAGGGAGTGGCCCTCTGGACACACAGTGGAGTCGAGACGCACCTACACCAAACCATGCCCATCTGTGCTGGGTAGCTGCTTTTTTATTCTTTTATTGTTTATTGTCAAGTTGGTTTCCATATAACACCCAGTGCTCATCCCAACAAGTGCCCTCCTCCATGACCATCACCCCCTTCCCCTCTCCCCAACCCCCATCAGTCCTCAGTCTGTTCTCAGTTTTCAATAGTCTCTCATGGTTTGCTTCCCTCCCTCTCCCCAACACTGTTTAACCTTCCCCTCTCCCATGGTGCTCTGTAAAGTTTCTCCTATTCTACTTATAAGTGAAAATATATGGTATCTCTCCTTCTCTGACTGACTTATTTCCCTTAGCATAACATCCTCGAGTTCCATCCATGCTGATACAAATGGCCAGATTTCATTCTTTCTCATTGCCATGTAGTATTCCATTGTATATATAAACCACATCTTCTTGATCCATTCATCAGTTGAGGGACATTTAGGCTCTTTCCATGATTTGGCTACTGTTGAAAGTGCTGCTAAGAACATTGGGGTACATGTGCCCCTATACATCAGCACTCCTGTATCCTTTGCTTGGGTAAATCCCCAGCAGTGCTATTGCTGGGTCATAGGGGAGTTCTATTGTTAATTTTGTGAGGAAATTCCACACTGTTTTCAAGAGCGTCTGCACCAGTTTACATTCCCACCAACAGTGTAGGAGGTTGCCCATTTCTCCACATCCTCGCCAGCATCTATAATCTCTTGATTTGTTCATTTTACCACTGTGAGCGGTGTGAGGTGGTATCTCAGTGTGGTGTTGATTTGTATTTCCCTGATGATGAGTGACACTGAGCATCGTTTCATGTGTCTTTTGGCCATCTGGATGTCTTCTTTGGAGAAGTGTCTATTCATGTTTCTGCCCATTTCTTCAGTGGATTGTTTGTTTTTCAGGCATGGAGTTTGGTGAGTTCCTTATAGATGTTGGATACTAGCCCTTTATCTGATATGTCATTTGCAATGATCTTTTCCCATTCCATCGGTTGCCTATTAGTTTTATTGATTGTTTCCTTTGCCGTGCAGAAGCGTTTTATATCGATGAGGTCCCAATAGTTCATTTTTGCTATTGACTCCCTTGCCTTTGGGGATGTGTCGAGTAAGAAATTGCTGCAATTGAAGTCAAGGAGGTTGTTTCCTGCTTTCTCCTCTAGGGTTTTGATAGTTTCCTGTCTCGCATTCAGGTCCTTCATCCATTTTGAGGTTATTTTTGTGTGTGGTGTAAGAAAGTGGTCTAGATTCATTCTTTTGCATGTTGCTGTCCAGTTGTCCCAGCACCATCTGTTAAAGAGGCTGTCTTTTTTTTCATTGGATACTCTTTCCTGCTTTGTCAAAGATTAATTGGCCATCCATTTGTGGGTCCAATTCTGAGTTCTGTCTTCTATTCCATTGGTCTATGTGTCTGTTTTTGTGCCAATACCATACTGTCTTGATGATGACAGCTTTGTAGTAGAGGCTAAAGTCTGGGATTGTGATGCCTCCCGTTTTGGTTTTCTTCTTCAATATGACTTTGGTTATTCGGGGTCTTTTGTGGTTCCCTACAAATTTTAGGATAGTTTGTTCTAGCTTTGAGAAGAAAGCTGGAGCAATTTTGATTGGGATTGCATTGAATGTGTAGATTGCTTTGGGTAATAATGACATTTTAACAGTGTTTATTCTTCCAATCCATGAGCATGGGATGTTTTTCCATTTCTTTGTGTCCTCTTTAATTTCCTTCATAAGCTTTATATAGTTTTAGGTCTACAGATCTTTTACGTCTTTGGTTAGGTTTATTCCTAGCTATTTTATGGTTTTTTGCGCAGTTATGAATGGGATCAGTTTCTTGATTTCTCTTTCTGTTCCTTCAGTATTGGTGTGTAAAAATGCAATTGATTTCCGTAGGTTGATTTTGAACCCTGTGACTTTGCTGAATTCATGGATCAGTTCTAGTAGGCTTCTGGTGGAGTCGGTCGGGTTTTCCATGTAGAGCATCATGTCATCTGTTAAAAGTGAAAGTTTGACTACATCGTTCCCAATTCTAATGCCTTTTATTTCCTTTTGTTGTCTGATTGCTGATGCTAGGACTTCCAGCACTATGTTACACAACAGTGGTGGGAGTGGACATCCCTGATCTCAGGGGGAAAGCTCTCAGATTTTCCCCCTTGAGGATGATATTAGCTGTGGGCTTTTAATAAATGGCCCTTATAATGTTTAATAATGTGCCTTCTATCCCATCTTTCTCGAGGGTTTTTATTAAGAAAGGATGCTGTATTTTGTCAAATGCTTTTTCTGCATCTATCGACAAGATCATATGGTTTTTATCTTTTCTTTTGTTGACGTGATGTATCATAGTAATTGATTTGCAAATACTGAACCAGCCCTATAACCCAGGAATGAATCCCATTTGATCATGGTGGATAATTCTTCTTATATGCTGTTGAATTCGATTTGTTAGTATCTTGTTGAGTATTTTTGCATCTGTATTCGTTAAGGATATTGGCCTGTAGTTCTCTTTTTTTGCTGGGTCTCTGTCCGGTTTGGGAATCAATATGATGCTGGCTTCGTAGAATAAGTCTGGGAATTTTCCTTCCATTTCTATTATTTGGAATAACTTGAGAAGAATGGTTATGAACTTTAATTAAATGTCTCGTAGATTTCCCCAGGGAAGCCATCTGGCTCAGGGCTTTTATTTGTTGGGAGATTTTTAATCACTGATTCTATTTCTTCACGGGTTATGGGTCTGTTCAGATTTTCTTTCTCTTCCATTTTGAATTTTGGTAGTGCATGTGGTTAGGAATTTGTCCATTTCTTCTAGGATGTCCAGTTTGTCAGTATATAATTTTTCATAATTTTCCATGATAATTGCTTGTATTTCTGAGGGATTGGTTGTAATAAATCCATTTTCATTCATGATTTTGTCTGTTTGGATGCTCTGTCTTTTCTTTTTGAGAAGCCTGGCTAGAAGTTTATCAATTTTGTTTGTTTTTTCAAAAAACCGTCTCTTGGTTTCATTGATCTGTTCAACTGTGTTTTTGAATTCTATATTGTTTATTTCTGCCCTGATCTTTATTATTTCTCTTCTTATGCTGGATTTGGGGTGTTCTTGATGTTCTGCTTCTAGTTCCTTTAGGTGCGCTGTTGGAGTTTGTATTTGCGTTTTTTCTAGTTTCATGAAATAGGCCTGGAGTGCAATGTACTTTCCCCATAGGACTACCTTTGCTGTATCCCAAAGAGTTTGGATTGTTGTACTTTCATTTTCATTTGTTTCCATATATTTTTAAATTTCTTCTCTAACTACCTGATTGGCACATTCATTCCTTGGTAGGATGTTCTTTATCCTCCATATTTTTGGAGGTTTTCCAGACTTTTTCCTGTGATTGATTTCAAGTTTCATAACAGTGTGATCTGAAAATGTGCTATGTATGATCTCAATTATTTTATATTTATTGAGCGCTGCTTTATGACCCAGTGTGGGATCTATCTAGCAGAAGGTGCCATGCAAACTTGAGAAGAAAGTGAATTCCATAGCCTCAGGATGTAGAGTTCTAAATATATCTGTTAAATCCATCTGGTTCAATGTGTTGTTCAGATCCATTGTTTCTTTAGTGATTTTCTGTCTTGTTGATCTATCCATTGCTGTAGGTGGTGGGTTAATGTTCCCTGCCATTTGCACATTCTTATGAATAAGATTGTTTCTGTTTGTGATAAGTTGTTTTATGTATTTGGGAGCTCCCAAATGCGGTGCGTAGACATTTATAATTGTTAGCTCTTCCTGATGGATAGACCCTGTAATTATTATATAGTGACCTTCTTCATCTCTTGTTACTGCCTTTACGTTAAAGTCCAGATAACATAAGTACGATATAAGTATGGCTTCTTGAGCTTTCTTTTGACTTCCAGTAGCTTGATAGATATTTCTCCATCCCCTCACTTTCAATCCGAAGGTGTCCTCAGGTGTAAAATGACTCCATTGTAAACAGCAAATAGATGGATCTTGTTTTTTTTGTCCATTCTGCTATCCTATGTCCTTTGATTGGAGCATTTAGTCCATTTACATTCAGTGTTATTATTGAAAAATGGGTTTAGAGTCCTTGTGTTATCTATAGGATTCATGCTTCCAGTGGTGTCTCTGGTACCTTGTGTTCCTTGCAATATTTCCCTCATAGAGTTCTCCTTAGGATTTCTGGTAGGGCTGGTTTGGTGGTGATAAATTCCTTCAATTTTTGTTTATTTGGGAAAAACCTTTATCTGTGCTTCCATTCTGAATGACAGACTAGCTGGATAGAGGATTCTTGATTGCATATTTTTTATGTTCATCACATTGAATATTTCTTGCCATTACTTTCTGGCCTGCCAAGTTTGCCAAGTTTCAGTAGATAGTTCTATAACTACTCTGATAGATCTCCCCTTGTATGTTAGGGCTCTTTTATCCTTAGCTGCTTATTGAATTCTGTCTTTATGCTTATATTTTGCCAGTTTTGGTATTATATGTTATGCCGAAGATAAATTCAAGTAACGTCTGAGGGGAGTTCTCTGTGCCTCTTGGATTTCAATGTCTCTTTCCTTCCCCAGATTGGGGAAGTTCTCGGCTATAATTGGTTCATGTACCCTTTCAGCCCCTTTTTCTCTCTGTTCTTCTTCTAGAATTCCTATGATATGGATATTGTTCCTTTTGATTGTGTCTCTCAGTTCTCGAATTCTCCTTTTGTGCTCCTGGATTAATATATCTCTCTTTTTCTCGGCTTCATTCTCCTCACCTCCTACCATATGCTCCTTTTTCTTTCTCTGAATTACATCCTGCCCGCACCTCTCAAACAAAGAAGGGCTGAAGCCAAAGGACACTGAATCTCACGAGTCTGGGAAGAAAAGCCTTTTAGTCTCTCTGCCTGGTCAATGTTCAATTTCTCTTTTTCCCCACGCCTGTCATTTCTCCCTTTGTATATGTTCTTCCATCAGCACTGCCTCCACTCTGCTCTTTATTTGTAGCTGGGATTTTTGGTTTTATGATTTTAGAATGTCCTTTGTTTTATGTTTTTTGTTATTTTTAAATTATTTTTGTTGATTTACTTGTTTGATTGGTTTGTAAGTTATTTGAGAGTCTCAAATGGTTTGCTTCTCTCCTTCTCTGTAACTTTTTTTCCCTTCCCCTCCCCCATGGTCTTCTGTTAAGATTCTCCTGATCAAAATATGACTGAAAACAAATGGTATCTGTCTTACTCTGACTGACTTATTTCACGTAGCAGAATACCAACCCAGTTCCATCCATGTTGCTACAAATGGCAGGATTTTATTCTTTTTCATTTACAAGTAGTATTCCATTGTATATACAAACTTCATCTTGACCATTTGTCAGCTGAGGGACTTTTAGTCTCTTTCTGTAATTTGGCTATTGTTGAAAGTGCTGCTATGAACATTGGGGTACATGTGCTCCTATGCTTCAGCACTCCTGTATCCCTTGGGTAAATCCCTAGCAGTGCTATTGCTGGCTCATAGGGGAGTTCTACTGTTAATTTTTTGAGGAACCTCCACACTGTTTTCCATAGCAGCTGCACCAGTTTACATTCCACCAACATTGTAGAAGGATTAAGAAGATATGGTTTATATACACAATGGAATACTACATGGCAATGAGAAGGAATGAAATATGGACATTTCTAGCAATGTGGATGGAACTCGAGGGTGTTATGCTAAGTGAAATAAGTCAGGTAGAGAAGGACAGATACCATATATTTTCACTCATATGTGGAGCAGGAGAACCTTAACAGAGGACCATGGGGTTGGGAAATGGGGGAAAAATATTTAAGTAGGGGGAGGGAGGCAAATCACAAGAGACTCTTAAGTACTGAGAACAAACTGAGCGTTCATGGTGGTGGGGGAGAGAGGAAAATGAGTGATGGGCATGGAGGTGGGTACGTGTTGGAATGAGCACTGGATGTTATATGGAAATCAACTAGACAGTAAAGCCTAAGGGGTTGTTGCCAAGATGGCGGAGAAGTAGGGAGCTCTGTAATTTTTACCCGCCCACATCTATCAAACTAAGAAGAACTTACTACTCTGAAGCCACACTACTCTGATCTTCAAGAGTGGGAGGAAAAGACACAGAGTCCAAAAAGAAGACAGGCTCATATGTGCGTGAGGCTACCTCAAGAAACAAGCCAAAGTACACATGGTGGAGAGTCCCAAATATCACTGAGTGGGGAAATAAAATAACCAAAGGCACAACAAGAGAAACCAAGAGACACCATTAAAAGAACACCTCCTGAATGGACATGCTCTGGACAGTTAATGAGCCGCTTTTAATACAGCATAATCACGGGTGCAGAGTCCATAACGAGCTTTTAAAACTGACAAGAGACAGAAAGCTAGCCAAAATGACGAAACGGAAGAACTCTCCCCTAAAGATATTCCAGGGAGAAGTCACAGCCACAGAACTGCTCAAAACAGATGTAAGCAAAATAGCTGAGCAAGAATTTAAAACAATTGTTATAAAATTAATCACTGGACTTGAAAAAAGCTTGAAATCTTCACAAAAGCTATTGATACAAAGACTAGGGACCTTCAAAATAGCTGTAATGAATTAAAAGATGCTATAAATGAGGTGCATAATAAAATGGAGGTGGCCAATGAATGGATTGAAGAGGTGGAGCGGAGAATAGGTGCGTTAGAAGACACAGTAATAGAAAAAGAGGAAGCGAAGAAAAAGAGAGAGAAATTGATCCAGGAGCATGAAAGGAGAATTAGAGAACTGAGTGATACCATCAAATGGAATAATCTCTGTATCATAGGAATTTCGGAAGAAAAAGAAAGAGAAAAGGTTCCTGAAGGGGTGCTTGATTAAATTATAGCTGAGAATTCCCCCAATCCGGGGAAGGAAATAGAAATTGAAATCCAAGAGGCACAGAGAACTCCCCTGAGATGTAACTTGAATTGACCTTTGGCACGATATATCACAGTGAAACTGGCAAACTATAAGGATAAAGAGAGAATTCTGAAATCAGCTAGGAATATAAAGGCCCTAACATACAAAGGGAAACCTATCAGAGTGGTTACAGACCTATCTATTGAAATTTGGCAGGCCAGAAAGGAATGGCAGAAAATCTTCAACATGATGAACCGAAAAAATATGCAGCCAAGAATCCTTTATCCAGCAAGCCTCTCATTCAAAATAGAAGGAGAGATAAAGGTTTTCCCAAATAAACAAAAATTGAGAGAATTCATCACCACCAAACCAGCCCTACAAGAAATCTAAGAGAGACTCTATGAAGGAAATGTTGCAAAGAATATAAGGTACCAGAGACACCACTACAAGCATGAACCCTACGGAGAACACAATGAATCTAACCCCATATTTTTCAATAATAACACTGAATGTAAATGGACTAAATGCTCCAATATAACGACATAGGATAGCAGAATGGATAAAAAAAACAAAGTCCATCTATCTGCTGTCTACAGGAGACTCATTTGAGACCTGAAGACACCTTCAGATTGAGTGTAAGGAGATGGAGAAATATCTATCATGCGACTGGAAGTCAAAAGAAAGCCAGAGTAGCCATACTTATATCAGACAAAATGGACTTTAAAGTAAAGGCAGTGACAAAAGATGAAGAAGGACATTATATAATAATTATAGGGTCTCTCCATCAGGAAAAGCTAACAATTATAAACATCTACATGCCAAATTCGGGAGCAACCAAATACATAAAAAAATTAATCACAAACATAAACAATCTTATTGATAAGAATGTGCTAATTGCAGGGGATTTTAACACTCCAATTACAGCAATGGATAGATCAACGAGACAGAAAATCACTAAAGAAACAATGGACCTGAACCACACATTGGAACAAATGGATTTGACAGATACATTTAGAACTCTACATTCTGAGGGTATGGAATTCACTTTCTTCTCGAGTGCGAATGGTACATTCTCCAAGATAAACCACATACTGGATCATAAAGCAGCCCTCCAGAAATCTAAACGAATTGTGATCATACCATGCACACTTTTAGATCACAATGCTATGAAGCTTGAAATCAATCACAAGAAAAAGTCTGGAAAATCTCGAAAAACATGGAGGTTAAAAACCACCCTACTAAAGAATGATTGGGCCAATCAGGCAATTAGAGAAGAAATTAAAAAATATATGGAAACAAATGAAAACGAAAATAGAACAATCCAAACTCCCTGGGATGAAGCAAAGGCAGTCCTAAGAGGAAAGTATATTGCAATCCAGTTCTATTTCAAGGAACTAGAAAAAGATCAAATTCAAAATTTAACAGAGCACCTAAAAGAACTAGAAGGGGAGCAGCAAGAGCACGCCAAACCCAGCAGAAGAAGAGAAATAATGAAGATCAGGGCAGAAATAAACACTATAGAATCCAAAAAAAAAAAAAAACAACAGTTGAACTGATCAATCAAAACGAGTTGATTTTTTGAAAAAAAAATAAACAAAATTCATAAATTTCTAGCCAGGTTCATCAAAAAGAAAAGAGAGAACACCCAAATAGACATAATCACAAATGAAAATGGGTCTGTTACAACCAATCCCTCAGAAATACAATCTATCATCAGGAATACTATGAAAAATTATATGTCAACACATTGGACAAACTAGAAGAAATGGACAAATTCCTAAACACTCATGCACTACTAAAATTCAAACGGGAAGGGAAAAATCTGAACAGACCCATAACCACTGAAGAAATCGAATCAGTTATCAATCATATCCCCACGAATAAGAACCCTGGGCCAGATGGTTTCCCAGGGGAATTCTACCAGACATTTAAAGCAGAGTTAATACAGATTCTTCTCAAACTATTTCAGAAAATAGAAATAGACGGAATTAGAAATAGAAGGAAAACTTCCGAACTCATTCTACAAAGCCAGCATCACTTCGATTCCCAAATCAGACAGAGACCCAACCAAAAAAACAAAACTACAGGCCAATATCCAAAATGAATACAGATTCAAAAATACTCAACAAGACTCTAGCAAATCGAATTCAACAGCATATAAATAGAAGTATCCACCATGATCAAGTGGGATTCATTCCCGGGTTACAGGTCTGGTTCAATATTTGCAAATCTATCAGTGAGATACATCACATTAACAAAAGAAAAGATAATAACGATAATATCCTGTCAATAGATGCAGACAAAGCATTTGACAAAATACAGCATCTTTCCTTAATAAAATCCCTCGAGAAAGTCAGTATAGAAGGAACTTACTTAAACATCATAAAAGCCATATATGAAAAGCCCACAGCTAACATCATCCTCATGGGGAAAAACTGAGACCTTTCCAGCTGAGATCTGGAACATGACAGTGATGTGCACTCTCACCACTGTTGTTCAACTTAGTGCAGGAAGTCCTAATATCAGCAATCAGACAAAAAAAGGAAATAAAAAGCAGCAGACTAGGCAAAGATGAAGTCAAATTTCACTTTTTGTAGATGACATGATACTCTACAAGAAAAACGCGACCGACTCCACCAGGAGCCTACTAGACCTGATCCATGAATTCAACAAAGTCTTAGGGTACAAAATCAACGTACAGAAATCGGTTGCATTTTTATACACCAATACTGAAGCAATAGAAAGAGAAATCAAGAAACTGATCCCATTCACAATAGCATGAAAAATCATAAAATATCTAGGAATAAACCTAACCAAAGATGTAAAAGACTTGTATGATGAAAACTACAGGAGAAGATGGCTGAGAAGTAGGGAGCTCTGTAGTCTGCTCTCGCCTGCATCGATTGAACTGAGAAGGACTGAAGGGAGAATACACTGATTTGCAAGTAGGGGAAAAGAAGAAACAGACGCCAGAAAGAAGACAACCTCAAAGATGCCTGAGTGAATGACTGTGAACTGGAAATTGGAGGAAGGGACGTGCCACGGAGGTGCAGGGGGAAAGGAGCCCCAACCCAACACAGGAAGAGCACGCTGTGCCCCAGAGACACAAGGGGAAGAGAAAGAGAGACTGAAAACACTCATAGAACCATCTCTAAGGGAGGAAAAGCTCGCCTGTCTCCCCATATATATAACTGCTGGGCGAGAGGAGAGAAATCTGTCCCATCTGGTTGGCGAATTCTTCCTTGGGCGAAGCGACAGCTGCATCCATTCCAAGCGGCACCGGGAGCGGTGGCGGGCGGCAGCCCTCCTACAGCACAAGCCACTTGGAGGGTGGCAGCGGCAGAGGCGGGCCTGGCCAGGAGGCTGGCTGACAGCGGGAACGCATCTCATCGCCAGTGGTAGTGTCGAACTGCATGGACCAGGATTTGGAAGTGAGGCGGAGCTTGGAGAATACAGTTTGGCTAGCCGGCAGCACAGGGAGCTCGAACTCAGAAGAGCGGCTTGCAGCACTTTGTTCCAGCAAAGTTTGAAGCGCCACCATTCTTCTCTCCAAGACCACCAAGGCGGGGCCTCGGAGAGCAGCCCCCGAGACACACCCACCTACGCCAAACCACGCCCATCTGCACAGGAACGTTGCCTTTTTTTCTTTTATTTTCACTTTTTTCTTTGCTTCTCCTTCATTTCTCCTGCCATCCAGATATATTTCCCTTATCTTATTCTTATCTCTCCTCTTGGCTGGTTATACACTTTTAGACTGTCCACAGTCTTTTGCTGTCTATGTCCCCCCCTTATTTTTGTTTTTGCTTTTGTTTTTTTTCTTTTTCTTCTTTTTCTTCTTCTCTTCTCTCTTTTATTTCCTTTCCTTTCCTTTTCGTTACTTCCTTTCCCCTTTTGGTTTGCTTGTTTGTTTGATTTGTCTGAGCGTTTGCATGCTTTTGTTCCCTGTATGTTAGTCTGTATTCCTTTTCAGGGCTATTTCAAGAAACAAGCCAAAGTGCACATGGTGGAGAGTCCCAAATATCACTGACCAGGGAAATAAAATAATCAAAGGCACAACAAGAAAAACCTAGAAACACAATTAAAGAACACTTTCTGAAACAACAGGCCCTGGACAGTCAATGAGCCTCCTTCAATAGAGCAATACTAATAGGTCCACAGGGCATAACGAGCATTTAAAACTGACAAGAGACAGAAAGCTGGCCATGATGACAAAACGAAAGAACTCTCCTCTAAAGCAACTCCAGGAAGAAGTCACAGCCACAAAACTGCTCAAAACAGGCTTAAACAACATAACTGAACAAGAATGTAGAACAATTGTCATAAAATTAATTGCTGGACTTGAAAAAAAGTCAAAGAGCCTATTGATACACAGACTAGGGATCTTCAAAATAGCTGTGTCGAGTTAAAAAAAAGCTATAAATGAGGTGCATAACAAAATGGAAGCGGCCACTGCACAGAGTGAAGAGACAGAGAGGAGAATAAGTGAATTAGAAG
>CM053579.1:48137638-48195588 GCA_028646485.1 Cryptoprocta ferox
AAAACGTCCCGAATATGGGGAAAGAAATGGACATTGAAATCCAAGAGGCCCAAAGAACCCCTCTAAGATGTAACTTGAATCGACCTTCGGCATGACATATCATAGTGAAACTGGCAAAATATAAAGACAAAGAGAGAATTCTGAAAGCAGCCAGGGATAATAGGGCCCTAACAAACAAAGGGAAACCTATCAGAATGGTTACAGAGCTTTCTAACGAAACTTAGCAGGCCAGAAAGGAATGGCAGGAAATCTTCAATGTGATGAACAGGAGAAATATGCAGCCAAGAATCTTTTATCCAGGGACCCTGTCATTCAAAATAAAAGGAGAGATAAAGGTGTTCCCAAAGAAACAAAAATTGAGAGAATTTGTAAACACCAAACCGGCCCTACAAGAAATCCTAAGAGGGATTCTATGAGAAAATGCTGCAAGGAATACAAGGTTACCAGAGACACCACTATAAACATGAACTCTACAGAAAACACAATGAACCCAAACCTACATTTTTCAATAATAATGCTGAACGTAAATGGACTGAATGTTACAATCAAACGACACAGGGTAGCAGAATGGATAAAAAAACAAAATCTATCCATTTGCTGTCTACAAGAGACTCATTTGAGACTTGAAGACACCTTCAGATTGAAAGTAAGGGGATGGAGAAATATCTATCATGCCACCGGTAGTCAATAGAAAGCTGGAGTAGCCATACTTATATCAGACAAAATAGACATTAAATTAAAGGCAGTAACAAAAGTTGAAGAAGTACATTATATAATAATTACAGGGTCTCTCCATCAGGAAGAGCTCACAAGTATAAACATCTATGCGCTGATTTTGGGACCACCCAAGTACATGAAACAATTAATCACAAACAGAAACAATCTTATTGATAAGAATGTGTCAATTGCAGGGGACGTTAACACTCGACTTACAGCAAGGGAGAGATCAACCACACAGAAAATCACTAAAGAAGCAATGGATATGAACGACACATTGGAACAGATGGGATTGATACATATATTTAGAACTCTGCATCCTGAAGCTAGGAAATTCACCTTCTTCTCAAGTGCCCATGGCACATTCTCCAAGATAGATCACATACTGGGGCATAAAGCAGCCCTCCATAAATACAAATGAATTGAGATTATACCATGCACACTTTGGGATCACAATGCTATAAAACTTGAAATCAATCCCAAGAAAAAGTCTGGAAAACCTCCAAAAATGTGGAGGTTAAAAACCACCCTACTAAAGAATGATTGGGCCAATCAGGCAATCAGACAAGAAGTTAAAAAATATATGGAAACAAATGAAAACGAAAATACAACAATCCAAACTCTCTGCAATGCAGCAAAGGCAGTCCTAAGAGGAAAATATATTGCAATCCAGACCTATTTCAACAAACTCGAAAAAGCACAAATTGAAAATCTAACAGAGCACCTAAAGAACTAGATGGGAAGCAGCAAGAGAACCCCAAACCCAGCAGAAGAAGAGAAACAATAAAGATCAGGGCAGAAATAAATGATATCAAGTCCAAAAACACAGTTGAGCAGATCAAGGAAACCAAGAGTTGTTTTTTTTGAAAAAATAAACAAAATTGACAAACCTCTAGCCAGACTCCTCAGAAAAATAGAGAGAACACCCAAATAGACAAAATCTTGAATGAAAATGGATCTATCACAACCAACCCATCAGAAATGCAAACAATCATCAGAGATTACTATGAAAAATTATATGCAAAGAAACTGGACAATGTAGAAGAAATGGACACATTCCTAAACACACATGCACTACTAAAATTTAAACAGGAAGAGATAGAAAATCTGAACAGACCAATAACCAGTGAAGACATCGAATCAGTGCTCAAAAATCTCCCAATGAATAAGAGCCCAGGGCCAGATGGCTTCCCTGTATAATTCTACCAGACATTTAAAGCAGAGTTAATACCCATTCTTCTCAAGCTATTCCAAAAAACAGAAATAGAAGGAAAACTTCCAAAGTCATTCTAAGAAGCCAGCATCACTTTGATTCCAAAACCAGACAGAGACCCACCAAAAAAAGAGAACTACAGGACAATATCCTTAATCAATACAGGTGCAAAAATCCTCAACAAGATACTAGCAAATCGAAGTTAAAAGCATATAAAAAAATTTATCCACCATAATCAGGTGGGATTCATTCCTGGGTTTCAGGGCTGTTTCAATATTCGCAAATCCATCAGTGTGATACATCATGTTTACAGAAGAAAAGATAAAATCATATGATCCTGTGGATAGATGCAGAAAAAGCATTTGACAAAATACAGCATCCTTTCTTAATGAAAACCCTTGAGAAAGTTGGGATAGAAGGAATGCACGTAAACATTATAAAAGCCATCTATGAAAAGCCCACAGCTAATATCATCCTCAATGGAGAAAAGCTGAGAGCTTTCCCCATGAGATCAGGAACACGACAGGGATGTCCACTCTCACCACTGTTGTTTAACATAGGGCTGGAGGTCAGTATCAGCAATCACACAAGAAAAGGAAATAAAAGGCATCAGAATTGACAAGAATGAACTCAAACTTTCACTTTTTGCAGATGACATGATACTCTACATGGAAAACCCGACTGCCTCCACCAGAAGCCTACTAGAACTAATCCAGGAATTCAGCAAAGTCGCAGGGTACAAAATCAATGTACGGAAATCAGTTTTATTTTTATACACCAACAATGAACCAACAGAAAGCTAAATCGAGAAACTGATCGCATCCACAATTGCAGGAAAAACCATAAAATACCTAGGATTAAACCTAACCAAAGATGTAAAAGACATATACGATGAAAAGTGTAGGAAGCTCATGAAAGAAATTGAGGAAGACACTAAGAAATGGAAAAACATTCCATGCTCATGGATCGGAAGAATAACCATCGTTAAAATGTCATTATTACCCAAAGCAATCTACACATTGAATGCAATACCAATTAAAATTGCACCAGCATTCTTCTCAAAGCTAGAACAAACTATCCCAAAATTCGTATGGAACCACAAAAAAACCCGAATAGCCAAGGTAATACTAAAGAAGAAAACCAGGGAGGCATCACAATCCCAGACTTTAGACTCTAGTACAAAGCTGTCATCACCAAGACATTATGGTACTGGCACAAAAACAGACACATAGACCAATGGAATAGATTAGAGAGCCCAGAGCTGGACCCACAAATGTACGGCCAATTAATCTTTGAGAAAGGAGGAAAGAGTATCCAATGGTAAAAAAGATAGCCTCTTTAATATGTGGTGCTGGGAGAACTGGACAGCAACATGCAGAAGAACCAAACTAGACCACTCTCTTACACCATACACAAAAATAACCTCAAAATGGATGAAGGACCTGAACATTAGATTGGATACCATCAAAACCCTAGAGGAGAAATCAGGAACCAACCTCTATGACCTCAACCGCAGCAATTTCCTACGCGACACATCCTCAAAGGCAAGGGAATCATGAACCAATATAAACTATTGGGACCTCGTCAAGATAAAAAGCTTCTGCGCTGCAAAGGAAACAATCAAAAAACTAATAGGTAACCGTCAGAATGGGAAAAGATAGTGGCAAATGACATATCGGATAAAGGGCTGGTATCCAAAATCTACAAATTACTCACCAAACTCCACACCCAAAAAACAAACAATCCAGTGAGGAAATGGGCAGAAGACATGAGTAGTCACTTCTCTAAAGAGGACATCCAGATGGCCAACAAACAGATGAAATGATGCTCAGCATCACTCATCATCAGGGAAATACAAATCAACACCACACTGGGATAACATCTCATGCCAATCAGAATGGCTAAAATGAACAACTCAAGAGTCTACAGATGCTGGCGAGGATGTGGAGAAACGGGCACCCTCCTACACTGTTGGTGGGAATGTAAACTGGCTCATCCACTCTGGAAAACAGTGTGGAGGTTCTTCAAAAAACTATCAATCAAACTCCCCTATGACCCAGCAATAGTACTGCTTGGGATTTACCCAAGGTATACAGAAATCCTGATGCAGAGGGGCACATGTACCCCAATGTTTGTAGCGGCTCTTTCAACAATAGCCAAATCATGGAAAGGGCCTAAATGTCCATCAATTGACTAATGGATTAAGAAGATGTGGTTCATCTATACAATGGAATCCTACATGGCAATGGAAGAATTGAAATCTGGCCATTCGTAGCCAAGTGGATGGACCTCGAGGGTGTCATGCTAAGCGAAATAAGTCAGGAAGAGAAGGACAGATACCATATGTTTTCACTCATAGGTCTAACTGGAGAATCCTAACAGAGGACCATGGGGAGGGGAAGGAGGGAAACGAGGGAGAGGGAGGGAGACAAACAGGAGAGACTCTTGAATACTGAAAACAAACTGAGGGCGGAAGGGGGAGGGGGAAAGGGGAAGGTGGGTGATGGTCATGGTGGAGGTCACTTGTGGGGAAGAGCACTGGTTGTTATATGGAAACCAACCTGACAATAAAGTATAAAGTTAAAAAAAAAAAGAAAACTATAGGAAACTTATGAAAGAAAATGAAGAAGACACAGCGAAATGGAAAAACATTCCAAGTTCATGGTTCGGAAGAATAAACATTGTTAAAAGGTCATTATTACTGAAAGCTATCTACGCATTCAATGCAATCCCAATCAAAATTGCACCAAAATTCTTCTCCGAGCTAGAACAAAGTATACTAATATTTGTATGGAACCACAAAAATCTTGAATAGCCAAGGTAATATTGGAGACGGAATCTAAAATGGAGGCATCAGAATCCCAGACTTTAGCCTCTACTACAAAGCTGTCATCATCAAGACAGTATGGTTTTGACACAAAAACTGAGACACAGACCAATGGAATAGAATAGAGTACCCAGAACTGAACCCACAAATGTATGCAATTAATCTTTGACAAAGCAGGAAGGAGTATCCAATGGAAAAAAGACAGCCTCTTTAACAGGTGGTTCTGGGAGAACTGGACAGCAACATGCACAAGAATCAAACTAGACCACTCTCTTACACCATACACAAAAATAACCTCAAAATGGATGAAGGAACTGAACATGAGAGAGGAAACCATCAAAACCCTAGATGAGTAAGCAGGAAACAACCTCTATGACCTCAACTGCAGCAATTTCCTACGCGACACATCCCCACAGGCAAGGGAATCAGTAGCAAAAATGAACTATTGGGACTTCATCAAGATAAAAATCTTTTGTGTTGCCAAGGAAACAATCACGAAAACTAATAGGCAACAGACTGAATGGGAAAAGATTGTTGCAAATGACATATTGGATAAAGGGTTAGTCACCAAAAGGTACAAGGAACTCACCAAACTCAACACCCAGAAGACGAATAATCCAGTGAAAGAATGGGCAGAAGACATGAAGAGACACTTCTCCAATGAAGACATCTAGATGGCCAACAGACACATGAAATGATGCTCCGCGTCACTCATCATCAGGGAAATACAAATCAATACCACACTGAGATACCACCTCATGCCGTCAGAGTGGTTAAAATGAACATATCAGGAGACTATAGATGCTGGCGAGGATGTGGAGAAACGGGCACCCTCCTACACTGTTGGTGGGAATGTAAACTGGTATAGCCACTCTGGAAAACAGCGTGGAGGTTCCTCAAAAACTTAACAATAGAAACCCATTATGACCCAGCAAAAGCACTGCTAGGGATTTACCCAAGCAAGGGATACAGGAGTGCTGATATATAGGGGCACATATACCCCAATGTTCATAGCAGCGCTTTCAACAATAGCCAAATCATGTAAAGAGCCTAAATGTCCCTCAAATGATGAATGGATCAAGAAGATGTGGTTCATCTATCCAATGGAATACTAAATGGCAATGAGAAAGAATGAAATTTGGCCATTCGTGGCAATGTGGATGGACCTCGAGGGTGTCATGCTAACTGAAATAAGTCAGGCAAAGAAGGACAGATACCGTATGTTTTCACTCATATGTCCTACTGGAGCAACCTAACAGAGTACCATGGGGAGGGGAAGGGGGCAAAAAGAGTTAGGGAGAGGGAGGGAGAGAAAACATGAGAGGCTCTTGAATACTGAAAACAAACTGAGGGCTGTAGCCGGAGGGGGAAAGAGGAAGGGGGTGATGGACATGGAGGCGGGTACTTGTGGGGAAGAGTATGGGGTGTTATATGGAAACCAACATGACAGTAAAATATAACAAAAAAATAAAATAAAATAAACTCTATAAAAAAGATGCAGTGGTATATATATAATATGGAATATTACTCAGCAATAAAAAATTAAATATTGTTATTTGCACCAACATGAATGGAGCTAGAGTGTAGTATGCTACGTGAAATAAATCAGTCAAAGAAGGACAGATAGTATATGAGTTTACTTATATGTGGGTTTTAAAAAATAAAACAGATGAACACAGGGGAAGGGTTAAAAAAAAAGAGTTGGAAAAATATAAACCATAGAGAACTAACCGAGAGTTAATGGAGGAGATGTGAGTGGGTGATGGGGTAAATGGGTTATGGGTTTAAGGAGGGCAGTTTTTGTGTTGAGCACTGAGTGTTGTATTTAAAGTGACAAATCTCTAAATTCTCCTCCTGAAATCAATATTTCACTATATGTTAACTAACTGGAATTTATATAAAAATTTGAAAAAAAGAAAATAAACATAATGAGTAATTATAGGGGACTGTAACATCCCACTTACATCAATTGATCCATCATATAAGAAAATCAGTAGAGAAACAGTGTCTGTGAATGACACATTAGGCCACATGGATATAACAGATATATACAGAACATTCCATTCCAAAAAAACAGTATCAACATTATTTACAAGTGCACAAGAAACATTCTCCCGAAAAAATGATAATGTGTTAGTCTACAAAACAAGTCTCAATAAATTTCAGAAGTTGAAATCATACTGTACATATTTTCCAAGAACAAAAATTTAAAACTAGAAATAAATCAGAAGAAAAAATTTGGAAAGGCATAAACATTTCAAAGCTAAACAACATGATATGAAATAGGGAATGAGTCAATGAAACAATGAATAAAAAAATACATGAAAGCAAATGAAAATAAAAACACAATAGTCCAATATCTTTGGGATGCAATCTTTGGGATGTAGCAAAAGGAGTTCTATGAGAAAAATGTATAGTGATATAGGCCTACCCTCTGAAACAAACAAAAAACTCTAAGTTTACACCTAAAGGAACCAGAAGTAAAAAGAACACACAAAGCCCAAAGTTAGTAGAAGCAAGGACATAATAGTGATCAGAGCAGAAAGAAAAACAGACTAAAAATACAATTAAAAAAATCAAGGAAACCAAGAGCTCGTTATTTGTAAAGGTAAACAAAATTGAGGATCCTTTAGCTGGATTCATCAAGAAGCAAAGAGAAGGAATCCAAATAAATAAAATCAGAAATGAGAAAGAAGTAACAACTGACCCCATAGAAATACAATAAATTAAAAGAGAATACTACCAAACATAAGATGGAAACAAATTTTGAAAAATAGAAGAAATGAATGAATTCCTAGACAAATATAAACCTCCATAACTGAATCTGGAACAAAAAAAAAAATCTGAACAGGTCAATTACTAGTAACAAATTTAAATGAGTAATCCTAAAACTGCCAAAAAATAAAAGCCCAGGACCGGAGGGATTTACAGGTGAATTCTACCCAATGTTTAAAGATCAGTTAATGCTTTTCCTTCCAAAGTATTCCAAAACAATTGAACAGGAAGGAAAGCTCCTACAAACTTTCTACAAGGCCAACATTATGCTGATATGAAAACCAAGGACACTATAGGGGCACCAGTGTGGCTCAGTCAGTTAATCATATGACTCTTGATTTTGTCTCAGGTCAAGATATCACAGTCATGAGATCATGCCCTTCATTGGGCTCTGTGCTGATGGTGCAGACCCTGCTTGGGATTCTCTCTCTCCCTCTCTCTCTGCTCCTCCCCCACTTGCTCTTTCTCTCTCAACAAATAAAGATTTTTTAAAAATATTAAAATAAAGACCAAAGACACTACAAAAAACCCACAAAATTACAGGCCCAAATCCCTGATAAACATAGATGCAGAAATCTTTAACAAAATATGAGCAAATCATATTCAACAATAATTTCAAAGAATCATATACAGCAATCAAGTGGGATTTACTCTGGGAATGCAAAAATGACTCAATATTCACAAATCAATCAATGTGACATGTACATCAAAAAATGAAGGATACAAAATATATATGATCATCTCAATAGATGCTGAAAAAGCATTTTAAGAAATCTAAAATTTGTTCATTATAAAAGGTCTTAACAAAGCAAGGTGAGAGGGAACATACAATAACATAATAAAGGTCATATATATAAAAAACCCACAGCTAACAGCATACTTAATGGAGAAAAACTGAGAACTTTCCCACTAAGATTTCCCACTAAGGAAAAAGGCAAGTACGTCCACTGTTGTCACTTTTATTCAACATATTACTGAAACTCTTAGTGAAAGCAATCAGAAAATAAACAAAAAAAGAAACTTCCATATTGGTAAACAGCAAGTTAAACTGTCAGTCTTTGCAGATGCAGATAACATGATAGTATACATAAAATATCCTAAAGACTTCACCAAAAAACTACTAGTAGTAATAAAAGAATACAGTAACGTTGCAGGATAAAAAGTTAATACCCAGAAATTGGTAGTATTTCTGTACACTAATAATAAAGTAGGAGAAAGAGAAATTAAGAAAACAATCTCATTTAAACTTGCACTAAAAAGAATAAAATTTCAAAGAATAAATTTAACCAAGGAGGTTAAAGATTTCTACTCCAAAAAGTATGAAATACTGATGAAATAAACTGAAAACAACAGTAAGAAATGGAAAGATATTCCTTTCTTATGAATTGGAAACATTAATATTGTTAAAATGTCCATACCACAAAAAGTAATCTACAGAGTTAATGCCCTTTTCGAAACACCAATACCATATTTCACAGAACTATAACAAATAATTCTAAAGTTTGTATGGAATCACAAAAGACCTAAAAGAACCACTGCAATCTTGAGAAAGAAAAACAAAGTTTGAAGTATCACAATTCCAGACTTGAAGATACACTACAAAGATGTCATCATCTATAAAAATAGACAGATAAATCAATAGAACTGAATAGAAAACACAGAAATGAACCCACAACTATATGGTCAATTACTTTTCGATAAAGCAGGGAAGCTTTTCCAATGGGAAAAAGACAGTCTCTTCAAAAATTGTGTTGGGAAAATTGGCAGAAACAGGCAAAAGAATGAAACTGGACCACTTTCTTACACCATACACAAACATAAATTCAAAATGGATAAAAGACCTAAACATGTGACAGTAGACCATCAAAATCCTAGAGGAGAACACAGGCAGGCAGTGACCTCTTTGAATTTGGCCATAACAGCTTTTTCTAGATAGGTTTTCTGAGGCAAGGGGGAATAAAGCAAAAATAAACTATTGGGACATTACCAAAATAAAAAGCTTCTACACAGTAAAGGAAACAATCAACAAAACTAAAAGGCAACCTAAAGAATGGGAGAGAATATTTGCAAATGATATATCTGATAAAGGGTTAGTATCTAAAATATGTAAAGAACTTATAAAACTCAACATCCAAAAAATAAATAATCCAATTAAAAAATGAGCAGAAGACATGAATAGACATTTTTCCAAAGAAGAAATCAAGATGGCCAACAGACACATGAAAAGATATCTGCTCAACATCAATTATCTTCAGGGAAAACAAATCAAAATTACAATGAAATATCAACTCGCACCTGTCAGAAAATCAGCAACTCAAGAAAATAACAGGTGTTGGTGAGAATGTATAGAAAGGGGAACCCTCTTGTCCTTTTGGTGAGAATGCAGATGCAGCCACACTGGAAAATAGTATGGAGGTTCCTCCAAATGTTAAAAATAGAACCACCCTATGGACGAGCATTTATACTACTAGAGATTTGCCCAAAGAATTAATAAAAACCCAATTTCAAATAGATACATGCACCTGATTTTTATAGGAGCATTACCTACAAGAGCCAAACTATGAAAACCACCCAAGTGTCCCGTGATGAATAGATAAGGCGTGGTATACACACACACACACACACACACACACACACACACACACACACACACACTGAGGTATTACTCTGCCCCCAAAAAATAAAATCTTGCCACTTGCAATGTCATGGATGGAGCTAGAGAGTATTATGTTAAGTGAAATAAGTCACAGAAAAACAAATACCATAAGATTTCACTCATATGTGGAATTTAAGAAACAAAACAAGGAAAAGGAAAAAAAGAGAGAGAGAACCAAACTAAGAAACAGACACTTTTCCCCCCTTTCCTCGTTTGTTTTGTTTCACTTATATACAAGGGAAACCTCATAAGGCTATCAGCTGATTTTTCAGCAGAAACTTTCTAAGAAAATAGGTAGTGAAATGATATATTCAAAGTTCTGAATAGGAATAATCTGTAGTCAAGAATACTCTATCCATCAAGTCTATAATTTAAAATAGGAGAGATAAAGAGTTTCACAGACAAACAAAAACAAAAGGTGTTTGTGTGCACGAAACCAACCTTGCAAAAAATATTAAAGGGAATATTTGAGTGGAGAGGAGAGATAAAAAATGACAGTATGAAAATAGGAAACACAAATGAATATTTCTGTAAAACATGAGTTGATAAGCTCACAAAATAAAAGGTTATAAATAATGACATAATATAACTAAAATGATGTTCTCCTGGGGAAAATGGGTTCAAACTTAAATGACAATCAACTTAATATAAACTATTATATGCAGAAGATGTTATATACAAATCTAATTGGAAATACACATTAAAATCTGATAATAGGTATGCAAAGAATAAAGAGAAAGAAAATCCAAATATATCAGTGAAGAAAGCCAGGAAACCATGAAAGAAAGGAAAAAAAGATCAGAGAAAAACTTCAGAAACCACCACAAAATAAGTAATAAAGTGACAATAAATACATATCTATCAATTACTTTGAATATAAATGGACTAAACACACCAATCAAAAGACATAGGTTGACAGAATGGATTAAAAAACAACACTCATGTATATGTTATCTACAGGAGACTTATTTTATACCAAAAGACACCTGCAGACAGAAAGTGAGGAAATGGAGAAACATCTGTCATGCAAATGAATGTCACAAGAAGCCTGAAGTAGCAATATTAATATCAGACAAAATAGACTTTAAAACAAAAGTTGTAACAGAAGACAAAGAAGAGCACTATATAATAATAAAGGGGACAATCCAACCAGAAAATCTAAGAATTTTAAATATTTATGCACCCAATATGAAGCACTCGAATATATGAAACATTAAACAACAAACATAAAAGAACTAATCAATACTAATACAATAATAGTAGGGGATGTTCACACCCCACTTACATCAATGGACAGATTATCCAATCACAAAGTCAACAAGGAAACAATGGCATTGACTGGAACTTTGGACCAGGTGGACTAAAGAGATATATACAGAACATTCCATCCTAAGACAGCAGAATACACATTCTTTTCAGGTGCACATGGATCCTTCTCCAGAAGAGATTACATATTCAGCCACAAAATAAGTCTCAACATATTCAAAAATTACAAAATAATACCATGTATCATCTCCTAACACAATGCTAGGAAAGTAGAAATCAACCACAAGAAAAAATTCTGGAAAATGCACAAATACATGGAAGTTAAATAACATGTTACTAAACAATGAGTGGGTTAACCAAGAAATCAAAAAATAAATCCAAAAGTACATGGAAATAAATGAAATAAATGGAAATAAAATGAAAACACAAACTTTTATGATGCAGCAAAAGCAGCTTTAAGAGCTATGTTTATATCAATACAGTCCTACTTCAGGAAGAAAGAAAAACTCAAATGTACAACCTAAACATACACTTAAAGTGATAGTAAAAGAAGAATAAACAAAATCCAAAACCAGCAGAAGGAAGAAAATAATAAAGATTAATGCAGAAATAAATTGATATAGAATGGAAAAATAACACTAGAGCACATCAATGAAACCAGGAGCTGGTTCTTTGAAAAGAATAAACAAAATTCAAATAGCTACAATATGACTCATCAAAAAATAAAAAGAAAGGGCTAAAAAATATATTACAAATGATAGAGGAGAAATAATAACCAACACCACAGAAATACAAACAATTGAGAGAGAATATTATAAAAAAAAAACTATATGCCAACACATTGGACAGCCTAGAAGAAATTGGTAAATTCCTAGGAACATATAACCTACCAAAACTGAAGCAGGAAGAAACAGAATATTTGAATAGACCAATTGCCATAAAGGATACTATATCAGTAAAGAGAGAGAGAGAGAGAGAGGGAGGAAGAAAAAGAAAGAAAGAAAGAAAGAAAGAAAGAAAGAAAGAAAGAAAGAAAGAGAAACTCCCAATGAACAAAAGTTCAGGACCTGATGGCTTCGCAGGCCAATTCTTTGAAACATTTAAAGAGTTAGTACCTATTATTCTCAAACTAATATAAAAAATAGAATAGGAAGGAAAAATTGCAAATGTATTCTATGAGTCCAGTATTAGTCTGATACCAATACCAGATAAAGACAGCATAAGAAAAAAACTATAGGCCAATATCTTTGTAGAAAACAAATATAAAAACTCTCAATGATGTACTGGCAAAAAGAACCTGATAATATATTTTAAAAAATCATTCACCATGATCGAGGGGGATTTATTCCCAGGATGCAAGTGTGGTTTAATATTCACAAATCAATAAATGTAAATATCACATCAATCAGAGAAAGGATAAAAAGCATATGATCATCTCAATAGATGCAGAAAAGCATTTGACAAAGTACAACATAAAAGTATTCAATAAATTAGGTTTAGGGGGAACATACCCCAACACAATAAAGGCCTTATATGAAAAACCCACCCTGAAAATCATCCTCAATGAGGAAAAACTGAGAACTTTCCCCTAAGGTCAGAAACAAGACAATATGTCCACTCTCACTTTTATTCAACATACTACTGTAAGTCCTAGCCTCAGCAATCACACAACAATAAGAAATAAAAGGCACCCAGTTTGGTAAGAGAGAAGTAAAATATTCATTATTTGCAGATGACATGATACTATATGTAGAAAACCCAAAAGACTCCATGAAAAAAATGCCAGAATTGATTAATTAAGTAAATTTGCAGAATACAAGATCAGTGTGCATAAATCTGTTACATTTCTATACCTTAATAATGAAGAAGCAGAAAGAGAAATTAAGAAAATTCTATTTAGGGGCGCCTGGGTGGCTCAGTTGGTTAAACATTTGACTCTTGATTTCAACTCAGGTCATGATCTCACAGTTTGTGATATTGAGCCAACATGCGACTCTACACTGACAGCATTGAGCCTGCTTGGGATTCTCTGTCTCTTTTTCTTCCTGTCCTCCCCTGCTTGCTCTCTCTCTCTCAAAATAAATACATAAACTTAAAACAATCTTATTTACCAAGCATGAAACATAGTAAGAAACCTAATAGTAAACCTAGCCAAAGAAGTGAAAAACCTGTACTATGAAACTACAAAACATTGATAACTGAAATTGAAGACCACAGAAAGAAATGGAAAACCCATTTCATGCTCATGGATATGAAGAACCAGTATTTCTAAAATATCTACTCTAAAGAAAGCAATGTATAGATTTATTGCAATCCCTATCAAAATCCTAATAGCATTTTTCACAGAACTAGAACCAAAAATCATAAAATTTATGAAACCATAAAAGACCCTTAATTGACAAAGCAATTTTGAAAAAGTAAAACAAAGTCGGAAGCATCACAATTCCAGATTTCAAGTTATATTACAAAGTTGAAGCAATCAAAACAGTATGGTACTGGAAAAATATAGACACCTAGAGCAATAGAACGGAATGGAAAACCAAGAAATTAACCCACGATTATATGATCAATTAATGTTTGACAAAGCAGCGAAGGTTATCCAATGGTAAAAAGACAGCCTCTTCCACAAATAGTGGACATATACATGAAAAAAATGAAACTGGACCACTTTCTCTCAACATACACAAAAATATTAAACATGGATTAAGGATCTAAATATGAGACTTGAAGTCAGACAAATCCTCAAAGAGAACACAGGCAATCAGGTCTTTGACATTGGCCTTAGCAACATTTTTCTAGACATGTCTCCTGAAACAAGGGAAATAAAAGCAAAAATAAACTATTGGGACTACATCAAAATAGAAATCTTCTGTATACCAAATGAAATAATCAACAAACTAAGAGGCAAGGGGAGAGGATATTTGCAAAGGACATATCTTATAAAGGGTTAGTATCCAAAATATGTAAAGAACTTATACAACTCAACATCAAAACCCAAAAAATCCAATTAAATAATAAGCAGAAGACACGAGCAGACATTTCTCCAGAGAAGACACACAGATGGCCAACAGACACATGAAAAGATGCTCAACATCACTGATCATCAGGGAAATGCAACTCAAAACTACAATATCACCTCACACATGTAAGAATTGCTAAAATAAAAAAAAACACATAAATCAACAAGTGTTGGCGAAGATGTGGAGAAAAAGGAACACTTGTGCACTGTTTGTGGGAATGTAAACTGGTGCAACCATTTGGAAGACTGCAAGTTTCTCAAAAATTTAAAAATAAAACCATTCTATGATCCAATAATTTCACTAGTGGCTATTTATCCCCAAAATAAAAATGCTAACTCATAGGGACACATGCACCCCTATGTTTATAGGAACATTATTTACAAGAGCTAAGTTATGGAAGCAGACAAAGTGTTCATGGATAGATGAATGGATAAAGAAGAGTTGGTGTATATATATATATATATATATATATATATATATATAATGGAATATTTTTCATCCATAAAATTAATGAAATCTTGCCATTTGCAGTGACATGGATGGAGCTAGAGAAAATAATGCTAAATGAAATAAGTTGGTCAGAGAAAGACAAATACCATATGATTTAATTCATTTGTGGAATTCAAGAAACAAAAAAAAATGCTCAAAGCAAAAAGAGAAAGTGAGACGAGCCAATAAACAGATTCTTAACTATTGAGAACAAACTGATGGGTACCAGAGAGGAGGTGGTTGGGGATTAAGGAGTGCAATTGTGATGAACACCAAGTGAGGTATGGAATTGTTGCATTACTATATTGTACACCCGAAACTAATGTAACACTATATGTTAACTATACTGGAATTTTAAAAAAAGGCATAAGTTATGAATAGATATTTTTCCACAGAAGACATATAGAGGAGTACCTGGGTGGCTCAGTTGGTTGAGCCCAACTCTTGGTTTCGGCTCAGGTCATGATCTCATGGTTTGTGAGTTCCAATAACATTGCAGAGCCTGTGGATTCTCTCTCTCTCTCTCTCTCTCTCAGCCCCCTCTGTCTCTCCCTCAAAATAAAACTTGAAATAATTTTAAAAAGAAGCCACATAAATGTCCAACAGACACATGAAAACATTCTCAACATCACTGATCATTAAGGAAATGCAGATTAAAAGCAGAATGAAATATCACCTTATACTTGTCAGAATGGCTTAAACAAAAACACAAGAAATAACAAGTGTTGGCAAGAATGTGAGGAAAAGGGAACCTTCATATGCAGTTGGTGAGAATGTAAATAGGTGCAACCACTGTGGAAAACACTATGGAGGTTCATCAAAAATTAAAAAAGAAATAGTACATGACCCAATAATTCTACTACTGGGTATTGACTCAAAGAAAGTGAAAATATTAAGTCAAATGATACATGCACCTTTATATTTACTGCAACATTATTTAGAATAGCCAGGATATGCAAGCAACCTAAGTGTTTATCAGTAGAGAAATAGACAAGGAAGATGTGTTCTGGAATATTTCCACAGCTAAAAAAGACGATAAGATCATGCCATTTGTGACAACATGGATGGTCCTAGGTAGTATTATGCAAAGTAAAATATGACTAGAAAAGAAAAATACCAGTTGATTTCACTTAAATGGGGATCTGAAAAAACTCAAATGAAAAAACAAAATAAAGAATTAGACTTATAAATACAGAGGACAAACTAATTGTTGCCAGAGTGGAGATAGGTGGGGAAATGGTCAAAATGGGTAAACAATAGTGGGAGATACAGACTTCCAGTTATGGAATGAAAAAGTCACAGGAACAAAAAGCACAGCAAAGGAAATATAGTCAATAATGTAATAGCATTGTTTGGTGACAGATTGTAGCTATAATGTAATAGCATTGTTTGGTGACAGATTGTAGCTACACTTGTGATGAGCATACCATAAAATATAGAGAACTTGAATCACTATGCTGTTCACTGGAAACTAATGTAACATTGTTTGTCAAGTATATTCAAAAATAAAATATAAATGGACTAAATTTTATTTTTATTTTTTAAACTTCTTTTTAAAAAAATTTTAATGTTTATTTATTTGTGTGTGTGAGAGAGAGAGAGAGACAGACAGACAGACAGAGCATGAGCGGGGTGAGGGGCAGAGAGAGGGAGACACAGAATCCCAAGAAGGCTCCAGGCTCTGAGCTGTCAGCACAGAGCCTGATGCAGGGTTTGAAATCATGAGCTGTGAGATCATGACCTGAGCCAAAGTCAAACACTTAACAGACTGAGCCAGCAAGGAACCCCTAAATTCCTTATTTTTGATGTTTATTTTTGAGAGAGACAGAGAGAAGTTGTGAGTGGGGGAGGGGCAGAGAGAGAGAGAGAGAGAGAGAGAGAGAGAGAGAGAGAGAGAATCCCAATCAGGCTCTGCACTGTCAGTACAGAGCCCTATACAGGGCTTGAACTCATGATTTGTAAGATCATGACCTGAGTCATAACCAAGAGTTGGACGCTTAACAGACTGAAATATCCAAGCGCCCCAATGGACTAAATGTTCTAATCAAAATATATAGGGTTACTGTATGGATTAAAAAAAACCAATCCTCTAAATGTTGCCTACAAAAGACTCAGTTCAGATTTATTTTTTTTAATTTTTTAAAGTTTATTTATTTTTGAGAGAGAGAGACAGACAGACAGACTGTGAGTAGGGGAGGGGCAGAAAGAGAGGGGAGACACAGAATCCAAAGCAGACTCCAGGCTCCGAGCTGTCAGCCCAGAGCCCGACATGGGGCTCAAACTCACGAACTGTGAGATCATGACCCGAGCCGAAGTCAGATGCTCAACCGACTGAGCCACCCAGGTGCCCCTCAATTCAGATTTAAAAATACATGCAGACTGAAAGTAAAGAGAGGCAGAGAGATATTTCAAGCAAATAAGTAAAAAACAAAAAGGCAGAAAAACACAAAAAACAAGCCAGAGTAGCAATACCTGTATCAGGTAAAATAGACGTAAAATAAAGGCTGTGATAACAGAAACAGAGGAACATAATGATAAGGAAATTTACCAAGAAGATACAACACTTATAAATATTTATGCACACATATAGGAGCACATAAATACATGAAGTAAATATTAACGGACTTAATGGGGGAAATTGACAGTAATACCATAATAGTAAGGGCCTTTAACACCCCACTTAAATCAATGGAAAAGTCATCAAGACTGAAAATTAATAAAAAAAATATTGGCCTTAAATGTCCCATTTGACTAAATGAACTTAATATATATACACAGAACATTCCATCCAAGTGTAGCAGAATACATATTCCTCTCAAGCATACATAGAACATTTTCTGCATTAGATCACATATTATGCCACAAAATAGGCCCCAATAAATTTCAAAAAGATTGATATTAAATCAAACTAGAAATAAATTACAAGAAAAAAACTGGAAAAAAACACAAACGAGTGGAAACTAATCAACATGCTACCAAAAAACCAAAAACAAATGGGTCAATGAAGCAAAGAAATGAAAATCAAAAACTAACCTGAGACAAAAAAGAAAATATAACGTTCCAAAATTTATGTGACATGGCAAAATCAATTCTAAGATTATAGTAATATAGGTCAACCTTAAGAAACAAGAAAAATTTCAAACAATTTAAGTTTAAATATAAAAAAATTAAAAAGGAGAACAAAGTTTGAAAGAAGGGAACAATAAGTATCAGGGCAAAAACAAACTAAATAAAGACTTAAACAACCAATAGAAAACATAAATGAAACTAAGAGCTTGTTCCTTGAAAAGATAGAATTGACAAACCTTTACCACACTTATCAAGCAAAAAGAGACGGTCCAAATAAATAAAACCAAAAATGAAAGAGAAATTACATATGATACTACAGAAATTTAAAAAATTGCAGAAGACTATTATAAACAATTATAAACCAAAAAAAATTGGAAAA
The DNA here is from genome assembly GCA_028646485.1 of Cryptoprocta ferox. Lineage (NCBI taxonomy): Eukaryota > Metazoa > Chordata > Mammalia > Carnivora > Eupleridae > Cryptoprocta > Cryptoprocta ferox. Next base: position 48,156,050 of record CM053579.1, read on the forward strand.
TTTAGAGTTCTTAAAAACTAAGTTCTTAAAAACATACAATCTTCTAATACTGAATAAGAAATATATAATCTGAAAAAACTGTTTATTAGTAACAAAATGAAATTAATAAAAGTAATTAGAAAATTATAGTAATTAGTTACAGGTTAGAGTTAAGATGGTGGATCTGTAGGGGGACCCTATGCTTGCTTCATCCCTTGAACACAGGTAGATAAACATCAAATCATTCTGAACATCCAAGGAATCGATCTGAGGACTGGGAGAACAAACTGCACAACTACGTGGAGAAAAGAGGAATGTAGGAAGTGTGGAGAAGGGATTTGGAGGAGAAAAGAATCACGAATGCTGCAAAGGAGGAGAGAGAGAGAGAGAGAGAATGAGAGAGAGAGAGAGAGAGAGAGAGAGAGAGAGAGAGAGAAGTTTGCAGTACCAGGATTGCACAACAAAAACACTTCTTCAAATCATTGGGGAAATGAGAGGGGCTGATTATCACAAATTTTATAAGCTGCAGAACTCAAAGTCTGATGTTTTTAGAAGTCTGTGCCATCACTGAAGTGGAGCATGGCAGAAATAGTTCTACTCCTGTGGAGAAAGAGTGCAGAGGCCTGGGAGCAGACAATGTAGTCTGAGGATCCCCTGGGTCACACTGGGAGAGACACTTTTTCTTTGGAGTGCATTTGGAAGAGATGGCTCTGCCTCTTAGGGGACAAAATAGCTGGTGGGCACCATAGAGCTGCCCCTTTCATTAGCATAGCCAGAGAGGAACCTGCTTAGGGCAGCTAATCTGGATGCTGGCTTTTGCTATGCTTAAAAGTAAAATCCAAGCCCTTGTGTAGTCATGTGACTGCCCCTCTGGAACAAATCAGCACCAGCTACAGCATGGCGAGATTCTCCCCCAAAGGATCAGTGCAGGTCCATGCCATGTCAGGTCCCTAAAATTTGGAGTTTTAAAACCCAGCCATATGCCTGAGATAAAACATAGCAGCACTGCACAGGCAGGATGGGCAGATGGCTCAGACACAGACAGGGTGAAGGCAGGGATATGAGGCATCCCTGGGATGTATGAGGGGAGAATGATTGCTCTGCTGTGAGGATGTCCTGAACAGTACTGGGCAGGAAATCCTCTCCCCAGAGATGAAAGAGTGAGCTGATGCCATTTTTATCTTCCACCCCTCAGCACAGATGGACTTCAGTGACCAGCACAGTGCACACAGTGGAAGTTTAAGTGACTTAAAACCTATCCTCCTGAATTCTGCAGGTCCATTTTTGTTAGGTCAAGCTTGCCTGAGAGCTAAAGCAACAGTGGGCCCCTCCCCAGAAGACCAGCACAATACTCCTCAATCACCAAATCTACTGACTATAGAGTGCTGCAAAGCTACAGCTCTAGAGGCACCTGGGTGGCTCAGTCGGTTGAGAGGTCAGCTTCGGCTCAGGTCATGATCTCACGGTTTGTGGGTTCGAGCCCCGCGTCGGGCTCTGTGCTGACAGCTAGCTCAGAGCCTGGATCCTGTCCTCAGATTCTGTGTCTCTCTCTCTCTCTGACCCTCCCCTGCTTGCGCTGTCTCTCAAAAATAAATAAAAAAACATTAAAAAAAAAGCTACAGCTCTAGTAGAAATTGGATCAAACCTTTCCAATTGTTTATTTGATTTTATTTTTAAAAATTCATTTATTTATTAATTATTTATTTATTTTATTTTTTAAAATTTACATCCAAGTTAGTTAGCATGTAGTGCAATAGTGATTTCAGGAGTAGAATCCAGTGATTCATCTCCTACATATAACACCCAGTGCTCATCCCAACAAGTGTACTCCTTAATGCCCCTTGCCCATTTAGTCCATCCCACCCAACAACCCCTCCAGCAACCCTCAGTTTGTTCTCTATATTTAAGAGTTTCTTGGGGCTCCTGGGTGGCTCAGTCTGTTAAGCGTCTGGCTTCAGCTCAGGTCATGATCTCACGGTTGGTGGGTTCGAGCCCCATGTCAGGCTCTGTGCTGACAGCTCAGAACCTCGAGCCTGCTTTGGATTCTGTGTCTCCTTCTCTCTCTGCCCCTCCTCCACTCATGCTCTGTCTCTCTCTGTCTCTCTCTCAAAAAAAAAGTTTCTTATAACTTGTCCCCCTCCCAGTTTTTATATTATTTTTGATTCCCTTCCCTTATTTTCATCTGTATTGTATTTTATACTCCACATATGAGTGAAATCATATATTTGTCTTTCTCTGACTAATATCACTCAGCATAATACTCTCTAGTTCCATCCATGTTGTTGCAAATGGTAAGATTTCATGCTTTGTGATTGCAAGTAATGCTCCATTATGTGTATATATATGTATATGTGTACATATATATGTATGTATATATACGTGTATATATATATACACACACACACACACACACACACACACACAAGAAGGTCTTCTTTATCCATTCATCTGTCGATGTACATTTGGGCTCTTTCCATACTTTAGCTATTGTTGATAGTGCTGCTATAAACATTGGGGAGCATGTGCCCCTTCAAAACAGCACACCTACATCCTATGGATAAATGCCTGTATCTTTTGGATAAATACCTAGTAGTGCCACTGCTGGGCCATAGGGTAGTTCTATTTTTAATTTTTTGAGGAACCTCCATACTGTATTCCAGAGTGGCTGCACCAGTTTGTATTCCCACCAGCAGTGCAAAAACGGTTCCTCTTTCTCTGGATTTTCGCCAACATTTGTCATTGCCTGAGTTGTTAATTTTAGCCATTCTGACTGGTGCGAGGTCATATCTCATTGTGGTCTGAGTTGTATTTCCCTGATGATAAGTGATGTTGAGCATTTTTTCATGTGTCAGTTGACCATCTGGATGTCTTCTTTGGAGAAGTGTCTATTCAGGTCTTTTGCCCACTTCTTCACTGGATTATTTGATTTTTGGGTGTTGAGTTTGATAAGTTCTTTATAGATTTTGGATACTAACCTTTTATCTGATATGTCGTTTGCAAATATCTTCTCCCATTCTGTCAGTTGCCTTTTAGTTTTGCTGATTATTTTCTTCACGTTGCAGAAGCTTTTTTGTTGATGCGGTTTCAAAAATTCATTTTTGCTTTTGTTTCCCTTGCCTCTAGAAACGTGTTGAGTAAGAGGTTGCTATGGCCAAGGTCAAAGAGGTTTTTGCCTGCTTTCTTCTTTAAGATTTTGATGGATTCCTGTCTAACATTTAGGTCTTTCATCCATTTTGAGTTTATTTTTGTGTATGGTATTAGAAAGTGATCCAGGATCATTTTCCTGCATGTCGCTGTCCAGTTTTCCCATCACCATTTGCTGAAGAGACTGTCTTTATTTCATTGAATATTCTTTCCTGCTTTGTCAAAGATTAGTGGACCATACGCGTGTGGGTCCATTTCTGGGTTCTTAATTCTGTTCCATTGATCTGAGTGTCTGTTTTTGTGCCAGTACCATACCGTCTTGATGATTACAGCTTTGTAATACATCTTGAAGTCTGGGATTGTGATGTCTTCAGCTTTGGTTTTCTTTATCAAGATTGCTTTTGCTATTCGGGGTCTTTTCTGGTTCCATACAGATTTTAGGATTGTTTGTTCTAGCTCTATGAAGAATCCTGGTGGTATTTTGATAGGTATTGCATTGAATATGTAGATTGCTTGGGGTAGTATTGACATTTTAACAATATTTGTTCTTCCTGTCCAGGAGAATGGAATATTTTTCCATTTTTTTTATGTCTTCTTCAATTTCTCTCATAAGCTTTCTGTAGTTTTCAGTGTATAGATTTGGTTAGGTCACCTCTTTGGTTAGATTTATCCTTATGTATTTTATGGTTTTTGGTGCAATTGTAAATGGGATCGATTCCTTGATTTCTCTTTCTGTTGCTTCATTATTGGTGTATAGAAATGCAACCAATTTCTGTGCATTGATTTTATATCCTGAAACTTTGCTGAATTCATGGATCAGTTCTGATAGTTTTTATGGTGGAATCTTTCCATACTTTCCATATAGAGTATCATGTCATCTGCAAAGAGTGAAAGTTTGACCTCCCCCTGGCCGATTTGGATGACTTTTATTCTTTTGTGTTGTCCAATTGCTGAGGCTAAGACTTCCAATACTATGTTGAATAACAGTGGCGAGAGTGGACATCCCTGTTGTGTTCCTGACCTTTGAGGGACAGCTCTCACTTTTTCCCCATTGAGGATGATATTAGCAGTGGGTCTTTCATATATGGCTTTTATGCTCTTGAGGTATGATCCTTCTAATCCTACTTTCTTGAGGGTTTCTTCTAATCCTACTTTCTTGAGGGTTTATATCAAGAAAGGATGCTGTATTTTGTCACATACTTTCTCTGCATCTATTGAGAGGATCATGTGGTTCTTGTCCTTTCTTTTATTGATGTGATGTATCTCATTGATTGTTTTTGTGTATACTGAACCAGCCCTGCATGCCAGGTATAAATCCCACTTGGTCATTATGAATAATTTTTGTAATGTATTGTTGGATCCAGTTGGCTAGTATCTTGTTGAGGATTTCAGCATCCATGTTCGTCAGGGAAATTGGAATGTAGTTCTCCTTTGTAGTAGGGTCTTTGTCTAGTTTTGGGATCAAGGTAATGCTGGCTTCATATAATGAAGTTTTCCTTCCATTTCTATTTTTTGGAACAACTTCAAGAGAATAGGTGTTAACTCTTCTTTAAATGTTTGGCAGAATTCCCCTGGAAAGCCATCCAGCCCTGGACTCTTGTTTTTTGGGGAGATGGATTAATAATTCTATTTTTTTACTGGTTATGGATCTGTTCAAATTTTCTATTTCTTCCTGTTTCAGTTTTGGTAGTTTATATGTGTCTAGGAATTTGTCCATTTCTTCCAGATTGCCTATTTTATTGGCATGTAATTGCTCATAATAGTCTCTTATTATTGTTTGTATTTCTGCAGTTTTGGTTGTGATCTCCTCTTTCATTCTTGATTTTATTTATTTAGATAAAACTGGCTAGGGGCTTATCAATTTTGTTAATTCTTTCAAAGAACCGGTTTATGGTTTCATTGATCTGTTCTACTGGTGTTTTTGTTTTTGTTTTCTTTTTGGTATCGATAGCATTGATTTCTGCTCTAATCTTTATTATTTCCTTTCTTTTGCTGAATTTGAGTTTTATTCACTGTTCTTTTTCCGGCTCTTTAAGGTGTAAGGTAAGGTTGTGTATCTGAGACCTTTATTCCTTCTTTAGGAAGGCCTGGATTGCTATATACTTCCCTCTTATGACTACCTTTGCTGTGTCCAGAGGTTTGGGGCTGTGGTATTATCATTGTCATTGGTTTCCATGTGCTTTTTAATTTCCTCTTTAATTTCTTGGTTAGCCCGTTATTTAGCATGATGGTATTCAGTCTCCAAGTATTTGTTATCTTTCCACATTTTTTCTTGTTGTTGATTTCGAGATTTATAGCATTGTGGTCTGAAAATATGCATGCTATGATCTCGATCTTTAGTACTTGTTGAGGACTGATTTGTGTCCCAGTATGTGATCTGTTCTGGAGAATGTTCCACGTGCACTGGAGAAGAATGTGTATCCTGCTGCTTTGGAATGAAATGTTCTGAATATATCTTTTAAGTCCATCTGGTCCAGTGTGTCATTCAAATCCATTGTTTCCTTGTTGATTTTCTGTTTAGATGATCTGTCCATTGCTGTAAGTGAGGTATTGAATTCCCCTACTATTATGGTATTATTATCAATGAGTTTCTTTATGCTTGTGATTAATTGATTTATATGTTTGGGTCTTTCCACATTTGGAGCATAAATGTTTATAATTGTTAGGTCTTCTTGGTGGATAGACCCCTTAATTATGATATAAGGCCCTTCTTCATCTCTTGTTACAGTCTTTATTTTAAAATCTAGATTGTCTGATATAAGTATGGCTACTCTAGCTTTCTTTTGAAGACCATTTGCATGATAGATGGTTCTCCATCCCCTTTCAATCTGACGGTGTCTTTAGGTCTAAAGTGGGTCTCTTGTAAACAGCATATAGATGGATATTGTTTTCTTATCCATTCTGTTTTCCTATGTCTTTTGATTGGAGCATTTAGTCTATTGATGTTTAGAATGAGTACTGAAAGATATGAATTTATTGCCATTATGTTGCCTATAGAGTTGTAGTTTCTGGTGGTTTTCTCTGGTCCTTTCTAGTCTTTGTTGCTTTTGGTCTTTTCTTTTCTCCTCTCAGAGAGTCCTCCTTAAAATTTCTCAGAGGGCTGGTTTAGTGGTCATGAACTCCTTTAATTTTTGTTTGTCTGGGAAATTAAAAAAAATTTATGTTTATTTATTATTGATACAGAGAGAAACAGAGCAAGTGGGGGAGGGGCAGAGAGAGGGAGACACAGAATCTGAAGCAGGATCCAGGCTATGAGCTGTCTGCACAGAGCCTGACGTGGGGCTTGAACCCAAAAACCATGAGATCATGACCTGAGCCAAAGTCAGGCGCTTAACTGACTGAGTCACCCAGGCACCCCTGTCTGGGAAATTTTTAATCTCCCCTTCTATTTTGAATGACAGCCTTGCTGGATAAAGAATTCTTGGCTGCATATTTTTTTGATTTAGCACATTGAATATATCCTGCGACTCCTTTCAGGACTGCCAAGGTTTTGTGGATAGGTCTGCTGCAAACCTGATCTGTCTTCCCTTGTAGGTTAAGGACTTTTTTTCCTTGCTGCTTTCATGATTCTTTTCTTGTCTGAATATTTTGTGAATTTGACTATGATATGCCTTGTTGATGGTTGGTTTTTGTTGAATCTAATGGGAGTCTTCTGTGCTTCCTGGATTTTGATGTCTGTGTCTTTTCCCAGGTTAGGAAAGTTTGCCACTATGATTTGCTCACATAAATATCCTACCCTTTTTTCTCTCTCTTCATCTTCCGGGACCCCTATGATTCTGATGTTTGTTTTTAATGAGTCACTGATTGCTCTACTCTTAAATCATGCTCTTTTGTCTTAATCTCCTTTTTTTTCTGCTTCTTCATTCTCCATAAGTTTGTCCTGTTTATCTCTGATTCGCTGCTCTGCTTCATCCATCCTTGCCATCGTAGCAATCATTTTTGAGATTGCAGCAAAGTTATAGGATTTTTTATTTCATCCTGATTGGCTTTTACTTCTTTTATCTCTGCAGAAAGGGATTCTAACCTATTTTCAAGCCCCGCTAGTATTCTTATTATCACGATTCTAAATTCTGGTTCAGACATCTTGCTTGTATCTGTGTTGATTAAGTCCCTGGCTGTCATTTCTTCCTGTTCTTTATTTTGGGGTCAGTTCCTTCATTTAATTATTTTGAAGGAAGAAAAGGCATTAATAAGGTAAAAAATTAAAATAAAAATTAAAAACAACACAATAAAATCAAATAAAAGATGTAAGATCCTGGGAGTTTTTTTGGTCCTGTTGTTGAAAGGAGCTTGATATATTACAGAAAAAAGGGAAAGATAAGAAAAGAAAAGAAAAAAAAAGAAAAAAAAAGAAAAACGTTTGAAAATTTGAGAAAATATACAATGAAATGGAATAAAATGTAATGATGGTAGTAGAATAGGATTTGAAAAATTTACAAAAAAGTAAAAAATATAGTAGAAAAATTAAAGAAAAATATTTTTAATAAAAATCGAAAATAGAAATAATTTTTTCTCTTTCTGTATTCAAGAATAAGAATGGAAAAGAAAAGAAAAGAATTTGAATAGATGGACCAGGGTACAGAGCAATATGATTGAAATTACATCGGTTTTCCCTAAAAGTCAATCTATGAAGCACTTTATCATCAGTAAACTAAGCAGGCGGAGAGATTTGTGGCATTCCTCCTCAAGAGCATGGTTGGCCTAGTTGGGCGGGGCTTAGTGTAAGGGCTCCATTCTCCATCAGACAGCACTGCTTAACTTACTGGGGTGGATTGTTGTCGTGCATATAGGTGTGTATACGCATCTGTGAGAGGGATGAAAATGGTGTCCCCCAGCTACCCAGTCTCTAGTATCAGAACTCTGCTTTCCCTGACTGGCAATCGTGCCCTGCTCCTTTGTCTCTGGCTTCTAAAATCCATGCCCTGCTTTTACACTGTCTGTGACCAAGCCATCAGGCTTCCAGGTAGCACCTCCTTCCTGAGTTTTAGCTGCGATGGCGCTGTATTTCCCAACCCCTCAGTTATGAGGGACTGTGGCTTTGACCTGTTCTGACCCTCTGGGGGAGGGTCTCACTAAACGATGCTGGGTCCCCGCCCGCCGCCAGGAATGTTTATGGGACTGTTCTGCTGCTGATGCCCAGAGACTGTGGCTGTGTGCCAGACTACACTAGAAAAAGTTCATTTGATCATGTAGCAGCAGCATTTCAGGGATTATGGTAAATGACAACACACATCTGGTGCCAGGCTTCACCCTTAATATCCTTGTTCCAACACCAGTGAATGTGGTTGTACTCCACGGTCCACTGGGACTTTTGCCTGTGGGGTGGCTGCACAGTCTCTACCAAATGTCCCCTCAGTAGGGGAAGCACTTCTCCCCTTGTGGTCAGAGGACCCCTTGGACCTCTCTCTCTGCTTCTGAGGGTTCACCACCCACCAGAGCACTGCCAGGTATTGAGATTTTCAGACTCTGCAGTCCCACTGTTTATAGATTCTTCATGGAATTTACACCCTCTCCTTTCTCCCTTTTTAAGTTCCTTGTGCACTCTCTTTTCTCTCCAGCTGCTTTCATGCGGGGAGGATGGTTTCCCATACTCTACCCCCATCTCCTTCCTCTCTCCATCCTGTTTCCACAAGCAAAAGCAGCTCCCTGCCCTCCTCGGCTTCTTTCTCCCCCAGTTCACCTCTCCGTGCTGCATACCTGCTGAGTTCTGTGGTTCAGGTTTTTCAGACTATTGTGTTAATCCTCAAATCAATTTTCTAGGTGTGCAAGATGGTTCAGTGTTGATCTGGCTGCATTTCAGGGATGAGAGACGCAAAAAAAAAAAATCCGTGCTATTCCGCCATCTTGGCTCCCTCCCTGTCTTTCTTATTCCTGATTCCTGATGCCTTTAGTAATGTTTATAACAAAATGTGCCTAATATACATATTTTGCATTCTTCTAATAGTTTCATTTGTTTTTTCAAAGCTCTTTTACATAGACTAAATTCCTGGAAGGGACCATTGCTTAACTTCTTTTTTTAACTTAAATAGAAAGATAGCTAACACTTACTGAATGCTTATTCTATGTTAAACATGTATTCTAAACACATGTATTACCACATTTATACCATAAAATAGGTAGTTTTTATTACTCTTCTCACTTGGTAGATTAGGAAACTGACTCAAATAGATAAAAAGTGATTTACTTAAGGTCATAGAGATAGTATAAGTCAGAACCAGGTTTTGAACTCTTGTTTTCAGAGACCAGGCATTACATGGTAATGCTTCATTGACACAGAACTAAGCACAAAAAAGGTACTCAAAGTACTCAATTAAATATTGTTTATTGATACTGAAACTTAAATGATTTAAAATGTCTCCACCAGCAATTCTGTTACTTGTTCACTAGTTTATAGACTCAAACAAAATACTTTTTATCTCTTTCATCTTGAATGCTCAAAATTGGTCTATGGCTCTTAATGAGAAAATGCAAGGTTGGTCGCTCAGATTAGGTCCACTCTTGATAAAGTATGTCCAAGTGACAAAAATGAGTCAATGTGATATTGAAACGGATTTGGCGAAGATAAAAAAATATCCTCAATAGGTGAATTATTTTGAAGATGCTGAAGAAACTTGTCTGATAAAGCTGTAGTAAAAATAAGGGACAAGATGTTTTCTACTGTCAAAAGTAGAATGCTAATGGGGCGCCTGTGTTGCTCTGTCAGTTAAGTTGTCTGACTTGGCTCAGGTCATGATCTCCTGGTCCGTAAGTTTGTGCTGACAGCTCAGAGCTTGGAGCCTACTTCAGATTCTGTGTCTTCCCTGTTCTCTGCCCCTCCTCCATCTGCACTCTGTCTCTTTCTCAAAAATAAACATTAAAAATTTTATTTAAAAAAGTAGAATGTTGGTATTTCTTTTGGTGAAGGTAAACATTCACGCAAAGAATATCCACACAAACTATTTTTCTATGTGTATAATTGCTAGAATACATATTCTCTCTCTCTCTTTCTCTGTTTCTGTCTCTTCTCTCTCTCTCTCTCTCTCTCTCTCTCTCTCTCTCTCTCTGACACACACACGCACACACACACACATCTTGAACTAAATGAAAAGGTGTTAGAGGCTTGGATTTAATTTATGGATATGTCAGAGGCATTAGGATCTTCATGGAAATTAACCTCTGTCCTTTTGGGCTGGTGGATTCTTAAAAAGGAGTAAAGGACTTGCCTGTTGGTTTTGCCTTTCATGTTACTTTCATAAACACTGCATAATCTTCCCCAATCACCTTACTTTCTACCATTTCTTTTGCATATTTCACTTTTGTTCTTGTATATACCACCTCTCCAAAAATGGCTTTATGAAAACTGCAATTGCCCTATTAGGCACAGATGGAGTGTAGTTATTATGAAAAAGTAGGCAATAAACATAAACAACAAGTAATTCAGTTTTGATACAAGTTTATATTTAGTTTAGTACTAATTTTAGCACTAGGACTATGCTAATTTTAGCTTGCTCTTTCAGCCTGCTCCATCTCTGCAATTTTTTTCACTTCCATGTTGAAGAGATTTTTCTCAACTACTGCCACCTTCATAGTGTTTCCATTAGTTTTTAGCTCTTTTTTTTCATATGATAATTCATCTGTAGTGTCTTACATTCATTCCATTGACCCCACCTCAAATTACCACACAATTTTTTTCACACACAAAAAAATGTCACAGGATTCTTATTTGAATAAGAAGAGATATATTGCCTTGTTTTTTCCACACACTTAAGCCTCCCATAATAGATGCCTATTTTGGTTGGTTATAGAGTTACAAAATTATGAACTATTATAGTTGGGTAAGTAGAAAAGTTTAATTTTACAGATAAAAGAAGCCTATAAAGATTAAATCGCTTGTTACTCAAGCTCAAAAATTATTTTACAGATAAAAGAAGCCTATTTTACAGATAAAAAAAATTTATTTTACAGATAAAAGAAGCCTATAAAGATTAAATCGCTTGTTACTCAAGCTCAAAAATTACTTATGTATTGATTTTAACACACAGAGAGTGCTTACTGATACTACCCATAAAACAAGTTTTGGCACATGCTGTTGTTGTTTTTTTTATAAATAATAACAATGATATTCCTTGAGCCTAAGATTTCCAAAAGTGTTCCCAGAATGAGCAACAGTGTTTTTCAATATGTTATTTTAAAGGAGTAACAACTTAGTACTTTCACCTAACTTGAAACATATGAAACACAAATTATTCTGTCTGAAGAAACTATTTTACTTTCATGTTTAGGGAAAAATATATATATAACTTCAAACAGCATCAAGTAAAATATTATGGAAGCATGTCAGCTTTGACATAACTATATCTAGATTTTGTTTAAATAATCCAATATACATAATTTGCATGCCTTTTCTTGTATTTTGTGAGCCACTTCTGAGGAAATAATTTTTTATTTTATATTTCATTTCATTTTATTTTTATTTTAGAAAGAGAGAAAGCACACGAGTGGGGGAGTGGGGCAGAAGGAGAGAGAGAATCTTAAGCAGCCTCCACGTTCAACATGGAGGCCATCACAGGGCTCAATACCACGACCCTAAGATCATGACCTGAGCTGAAATCAAGAGTTGGACACTCAACCAACTGAACCACCCAGGTGCCCCCTGAATAAATAATTAAAAAAAATCTTTCATTATGACCTTTAATTTTTTATAAACTTTAATGTAATAATCGTTAATATGGATTATTAATATTTGTTGAAGATGTCATACTAAAAAGTATTATTCACATTTTAAAGTTGCCCAGAACTTTTAGAATTAATGCAATTAATGAAATCTGTGACATATGAAAAGCTCTATTCTTTCCTAAGCAATGTCAACAAAACTCCTTAAAACTGAACTAATCAACACAGTCACAAGACTATATAAATTATTGCACTTTACAACCACAAAAAATATGCTAAATGTCAATTGATGATTGGATTATTAGATTATCTTCTTAATGAAAATTTGAGTTTGAAATTAAAACAGTCTTTCTCTATAGTCTATTTTCCTTAAATTCATTCCCTGGAATAATATTCCCCCAATACTATTTTTATTAGCTATTCCTCAACTCAAGAATCTAATTGATGGGAGCACCTGGATGGCTCAGTTGGTTAAGTGTCCAATTCTGGATTTCAGCTCAGATCATGATCTCACAGTTTGTGAGTTAGAGCTCCATGTCTGGCTTTGTGCTGACAGAGTGGAGCCTGCTTGTTATTCTCTCTCTCTCTCTCTCTCTCTCTCTCTCTCCCCCTCCCACTCTCTTCTTCCCCTCCTCTGCTCATGCTCTCTCTCTCTCAAAAAAATAATTAAATAAGCATTAAAAAAGAATCTAATTGATTTTGATATTCATTAAATTGAGTGCAATCCCCTGGACAATCATTATAGTCCAGGACAATTTGGCAGTGCCCTTAACAACATTATTTTATCAGACAATATTTTCCTGAGATTTCCTCTGTTGCAGTCAGATCTGTCACCTCACTGTTTCATGCCTACAGTGCTCACCACATCTTCCCTGTGCTCTTGCTAATACTGCCTATTTTTCTGTGGAAAGAAAAACCTCTTTGCCTAGTCACACCTTAACCAGAAGCTGGTAGAACCATAAAATATGGGAACTATAAGTCCCCTTTAAGTCTAGTTATTCTATCACCCTCATTGTACTAAGACTCATATAAGTGAATTGACCAAAGGTTTGCATTTATTAACTGTAGAATCTGGAGTCTGGACCAGAAGCTAGGTTGTCTCATACTGAGACACCTCACCAGAAGCTAGGTTGTCTCATACTGAGACAACCCTGCACCTCATTATAGTGTCTTAAATTCACACCAATATTCATATCTTCACTCAGCCTATACTCATCTTTTCTATGTATACTTTTTTTGTTTTCATTTAAATACCAGCTAGTTAACAGTGTAGTATATTAGTTTCAGGTGTAGAATTTAGTGATTCAACATTTACAAACAAACCTGGTGATCATCTCTAGTGACCTCCTTAATCCATTTCACTTATATAACCCATACCAGGCACTTCCCCTTTGGTAACCATCAGGCTTTTTTTTTTTTTTTTCAGTATAGTTGAGTCTTTTTTTTTTTTTTTTTTTTGGTTTGCATCTCTTTTTTTCCCACTCATATGGCATTTGTTTTTCTCTGAGTGACTTATTTCCCTTAGCATAATTGATTCTAGTTCCATCCATGTCATTGCAAGTGGCAAGATTTCTTTCTTTTTTAATGGCTGAGTAATATTCCATTTTGTATATATCTATATCTGTCTATATCTGTATCCATATCTATATCTATCCATAGCCATTTCATCTTTATCCATGCATCAGTTGATGGATATTTGGGCTCTTTCCCTAATTTGGCCGTTATTGATGATGTTGCTGTAAACATCAGGATGCATGTATCCCTTTGAATTAGTATTTTTGTATCCTATGGGTAATTACTTAGCTGTATAATTCCTGGATCATTAGGTAGTTATAGTTTTAACTTTTTTGAGGAACTTCATACTGTTTTTCCCGAGTGGCTACAACAGTTTGCATTCTCAGCAACAGTGTAAGAATGTTCCACTTTCTCCATATCCTCACCAACACCTGTGGTTTCCTGTGTTGTTAATTTTAGCCATTCTGACTCGTATGAGATGATATCTCATTGTGGTTTTGATTTCTATCTCCCTGATGATGAGCATATTCTCATGTGTATATTGGCCATCTGTATGTCTTCTTTGGAAAAAAATGTTTATTCATGTCTTCTGCCCATTTCTTCACTTTTTTTTAGGTGTTGAGTTTGACAAGTTATTTATAGATTTTGGATACTAATCCTTAATCAAATATGTTATTTGTAAATATCTTCTACCATTCCTTGGGTTGCCTTTTAGTTTTATTGACTGCTTCCTTTGCTGTGCAGAAGGTTTTTATTTTGATAAAGTCCTAATAGTTTATTTTTGCTTTTGTTTCCTTTTCTTCAGGAGACACACCCAGTATAAAGTTGCTACAGCTGATGTCAGAGAAATTACTTCCTGTGTTCTCTTCTAAGACTTTTATGGTTTCCTGTATCACAGTTAGGTCCTTAATCCATTTTGAATTTATTTTTTGTATGGTGCATAAAAGTGATTCAGTTTCATTCTTCTGCATGTTGCTGTCCAGTTTTCCCAATGCCATTTGTTGAACAGCCTGTCTTTTTTTTTCCCATTTGAGATACTTTCCTGATTTGTTGAAGATTAATTGACCGTATAGTTGTGGGTTCATTTTGGGGTTTTTAAGTTTGTTATATTAATCTGTGTCAATTTTTGTGCCTGTACCATAAAGTATTGATTACTACAATTTTTTAGCTTAACTTGAAGTCCAGAACTGTAATGCCTCTAGATTTGGTTCTCTTTTTCAAGACTTCTTTGGCTATTTGGGGTCTTTTGTGGTTCCATAAAAATTTTAGGATTGTTTTTTCCAGCTCTATGAAAATGCTGGTGATATTTTAATAGGTATTGCAGTAAATGTGTAGATTGCTTTAGGTAGTATAGATCTTTTTAGCAATATTTGTTCTTCCAATCCACGAGAATGGAATGTTTTTCCATTTTTTTGTCATCTTCAGTTTCCTTCATCAGTGTTTTTATAGTTTACAGAGTACAGGTCTTTTACCTATTCATTAAGTTTATGCCTAAGTATCATATAGTGATTAGTGCAATTGTAGCTGGGATCAACACCTTAATTTTTCTTTCTCCTCCTTCATTATTGGTGTATAGAAATGCAACAGATTTTCATACATTGATTTTGTATCCTGTGACATTACTGAATTTGTATATCAGTTCTACAATTTTTTGGTGGAGTCATTATGATTTTCTACATAGAGTATCATGTTATATGCAAATAGTGAAAATCTGAATTCTTCCTTGCCAATTTTGATGTCTTTTATTTCTCTTTGATGTCTGGTTGCTGAGGCTAGGACTTCCTGACAATAGAGGAAAAGCTCTCAGTTTTTCCTCATTGAAATTGATATTAGCTGTGTTTTTCATATATGGCCATTATGAAGTTGAGGTAAGTTCCCTCTATCCTTACTTTGTTGAAAGTTATTTTTTAATGTTTATTTATTTTTATGAGAGACAGAGGCAGAAGGCAAGTGGGTTAGGGCCAGAGAGAGAGGGAAACACAGAAACCAAAGCAGGCTACAGGCTCTGAGCTGTCAGCACAGAGCCCAACGCGGAGCTTGAACTCACAAACTGCGAGATCATGACCTGAGCCAAAGTCGTACGCTTAACTGACTGAGCCACCCAGGTGCCCCGAGAATTATTTTTTTCAGTTTGTTTATTTATTTTAAGAGAGATAGAGACAGCACGAGTTGGGGGGGCAGAGAGAGGGGGAAAGAGAAAGAAAATCCCAATCAGGCTCCATACTGCCAGTGCAGAGCCTGATGCAGGACTCAAATCCATGAATCTGTGAGATCATGACCTGAGTGGAAACCAAGAGTCGAACGTTTAACCAACCCAGCCACCCAGTTTATATAATGAATAGATATTTTACTTTGTCAAATGCCTTTTCTGTATCTATTTAGAAGGTCATATAGTTCTTTTCCTTTCCTTTTACTAATGTGGTGTATCAGGTTGATTGATTTGCGAATATTGAATCAACCTTGCAGACCAGGAATAAATTCCACTTGATCGCAGGGAATGATTCTTTTAATATACTGTTGGATTCGATTTGCTTGTATTTTCTTGAGAATTTTTGTATCCCTGTTCATCAGAGACTTTGGACTGTAGTTCTCTTTTGAGTTGAGTCTTTGTCTGGTTTTGGAATCAAGGTAATGCTGGCCTCATAGAATGAATTTGGAAGTTTTCCTTCCATTTCTATTTTTTGGAATAGTTTGAGAAAATAGGTATTAACCCTTCTGTAAGTGTTTGGTAAAATTCCCCTATGAAGCTATTTGGCTCTAGACTTTTATTTATTGGGACATTTTTGATTATTGATATATTTTCTTTGCTGGTTATTGGTCTGTTCAAGTTTTCTATTTCTTTCTGTTTCAGTTTTGGTAGTTTATATGTTTCTAGGAATTTATCCATTTCTTCCAGATTGTATGATTGGGTAGCATATAGTTTTTGATAATATTCACTCACGATTGTATTTCTGTGATGTTGGTTGTGATTTCTCCTCTCTCATTTGTGATTTTATTTATCTGGATCCTTTCTATTTTGTTTTTGATAAGTCTGGCAAGGGGTTTGTCAACTTTACTGATATTTTTCAAGAACAAAATCCTGGTTTCATTGATCTGTTCTACTATTTTTTTAAGTTTCTATATCATGTATTTCTGTTCTAATCTTTATTATTTTCCATCTTATGCTTCCTTAGGCTTAATTTTTCCCCCATCTCCTTTAAGAGTAATATTAAGTTGTTTATTTAAGATTTCTCTTGCTTCTTGAGGTAGATCTGTATATGTTTCCCTTTTATGACCACTTTTGTTGTACCAAAAATGTTTTGGACCATCATGTTTTCATTTTCATTAGTTTTCATGTATTTTTAAATTTCTTATTTAATTTCTTGGTGACCTATTCATTCTTTACTAGCATGTTCTTTAACCACCATGTATTTGTTACCTTTCCAAATTTTTTCTTGTGGTTGGGTTCAAGTTTCATAGCATTATGGTCAGAAAATATGCATGATGTGATCTCAATCTGTCTATGCTTGTTGAGGTCTGATTTGTGACCCAACATTTGATGTATTCTGGAGAGTGTTCCATATGCACTCAAAAAGAATGTGCATTATGTTACTTTAGGATGAAATGTTCTGAATATATCCATGAAGTACATCTGGTCCCATGTGTAATTCAAAGCTATTTCTTTTTTTAATTTTTTGCTTAGCTGATCTGTCCACTGATGTAAATGGGGTATAAACAACCCCCACCATTATTGTATTATTATTGATGAGTTCCCTTATGTTTGTTATGGTTTTATTTATTTGGTTGCTCCAATTATGGGGCATAAATATTTACAATTATTTGATCCTGTTGTATGGTGCTCTTCTTCATCTCTTCTTACCGTTTGGCTTGAAATCTTAGTTTTTCTGATATAAATATTGCTACTCTTGTTTTCTTTTGATGTCCATTTGCATGATAAATATTTCTCAATCTCCTCACTCTCAATCTGGAGGTGACTTTAGGTCTAATATGAGTGTCTTGTAGACAGCATATAGATGGGTATTTTTTAGCATTTTTATTTATTTTTGAGAGACATAGAGAGACAGACCATGAGGTGGAGAAGGGCAGAGAGAGAGGGAGACACAGAATCCGAAGTAAGCTCCAGGCTCTGAACTGTCAGCACAGAGCCCAATGCGGGGCTTGAACCCACCAACTGCAAGACCTGATCTGAGCCAAAGTCGGACGCTCAACCGACTGAGCCACATAGGCAACCTGAATGGGTCTTTTTAAATCAACTCTGACCTTATGTCTTTTTATTGGAGCATGTAGTCCATTTACATTGAGAGTAATTATTAATAGAAATGTATTTAGTGCCATTTTTTTCCTGTTTTTTCATTGTTTCTGGAGATATTCTTTGTTCCTTTTTTGTCTTTGTCAGGTTTGGTCTTTACTTTGCACTCAAAGACTGCCTGTTAATATTTATTGCAGGGATGGTTTAGTGGTCACAAACTCCTTTATTTCTTTGTTTGGGAAACTCTTTATGTCTCCTATGGTGAATGACAGCCTAGTTGGATAGAGTATTCTTAGCTGCAGATCATGCTACTCCCTTGTGGCCTTCCAAGTTTCTGTTGAGAGATCTGCACCTAGCCTTAGGAGTGTTCCTTTGTACATTAAAGACTTCTTTTGTCTTGCTGCTTTTAAGATTTTTTTTTTCTTATCACTATATATTGCAAATTTAATTACATTCTGTCTTGATGTTGGCCTGGTTTTGTTGATTTTGATAGGACTTCTCTGTGCTTCCTAGATCTGAATGTCTATTTCCTTCCCCAGATTAGGAAAGTTTTCAGCTATTATTTCCACAGAAAAATTTTCTGCCCCATTTTCTTTATCTTCTTCTCCTGGGACTTCTGTGATATGAATGTTATTATGTTCAGTGGAGTCACTGAATTCCCTAATCTACTCTCATGTTCCATAATTCTTTCTCTCTTTTGTTCAGCTTCATTATTTTCCAATATTTTATCTTTTACATCACTTATTCATTCCTCTGTTTCTTCCAGTCTTCTGTTAATTGCATCAAGGCTGTGTCCAATCTCAGTCATTGCATTCTTTATTTCTGACTATTTTCTTTTTACCTCTTTTATCTGTATGGTAAGGACTTCCCTGAAATCTTCCATTCTTTATTCAAGTCCAGTGAGTATCCTTATTACTGTTGCTTTAAGTTCTCCACAGCCATGTTACTTATACCTATTTCACTTAGATCTTTGGTTGTGACCTTTTCTTGTTCTTTTATTGGGATGAATTCCTCTGTCCTGACATTTTGTCTAAGTCTCTGTCTTCTCTGTGTTACAAAAGCCTGTTATGTTTCCTGCTTCTGAAAGTGATAGCTTTATGAAGAAGAGGTCATACAATATCCAGGGCCTGGATCCTCAGGGAGTGTCTCTGGTGTGTGCTGCATGCACTCTGCTACTGTTTTTGCTACTTTGTTCTTCAGGCCAGTCATCTGCAAAGAGGTTCTTTGCCTGCAGTGGGACAATGTTTGATCCCTGGCCAGTGTGGTGAGTTTTACCTATGTGTGCTCTGGTCTCCTTGAATGAGACAGGATACTACTTCCAATAGAACTGAAGCCTTCTAGAACTGTCTGGTCTAGAGACATGGTGTGGGCCAGGGTTTCTTCTGGTCTTGTGGGGAAGGAGCATTCTTCACTGGGACTGAGGCAAACTTAAGTGGAAAGTGAACTACTGGCAGAGTGCAGGTGTATGAGACCCTATGTAAGCAGGTTAAGCATCCAGTGTTGTCATTGTTCTGTTTATCACAGGTGGGTGGTTCTGCACTTATATTGAAGGTTGGGGAGGGAAATGGCTCCAACCAGCTCCTTTGTTCCTGGAGAAGTTTCTCCATGCTTGTTGCTCTCAGGGAAGTTCCTGAGAAGAGTGAACAATCTCCTTTGTGTATCCCAGGTGATTTTCAGATGGATATTTCCATGCTATCTTCCTCTGGGTTGCCTGCTCTCCTACCCTCTAAGAGCAACATGGTGTCCTCTGGTCTCTGTCTCAGATAAGCTTGTTGACTTTTAAAACTCCAGGCTTTAGGGACATGGTGTGGGCAGGGGCCTGTGCTGGTCTTCCTAGGAAGTGTCTCTGGGCCCTGGGATTGAGAAAGTTTGACCAAGAAGGGCTGGCATGTGAAAACGTAGGGCCATGAGACCTGGAGTAAGCAGGCTAGGCAGCCAGTGTCAGGGTGAGATACCCTTTGCAGGTGTCTCTGAGCTTATGTTGAGGGATTGGGGAGAGAAATGGTACCCGCTGGCAGTTTTGTCACTAGAGACGTGTCTCTGTGAGTATCGTCTCTCAGTGTGGCACTCCAAGAGGAGTGAACAATCTCTTCTGTCTGCCTCAGGTATTCCTCAGATCTTTACCTCCATGCTACCTGTTCCCAGGTTTTTTTCCCACCTTCTCTCCAGAAATAAGACTTTGCCCTCAGGGCTCTATCCCAGCCAAGCCCATTGGCCTTGAAAACTCCACTCTTTAAACCCTGCTGGTTGCAAAAACTCATGAAAATCATCCCCTCCCCTCCCATTTTCCTAGCCAGTGGCTTTGGGGAAGTTTTCTTCCTCTATGTTCCACTGTGTGCTCCTCTTTCTCTAGCTGTTCTTTATTACCATGGCTCCCTTCCCTTTGCAGCACAGGTGATCCGTTTCTGCTCCAAACTATGTCTCCGCACTTCCTACCTGCCTAAATGTAGCCTCTTCTCTCCCTCTAGTTGTGTAGTTTGTTCTGCCAGTCCTCAGGTTGATTTCTTGGATATTCAGACTATTTTGATAGTTATCTAGTTGTGTAGGAAGGATGAGGCAAGCCTAGGATCCTCCTAATTAGCTGCCATATTAGCTCTTCCCTCTTTTATGTACTCTTATTGTATTTATAATTAATTCCATAGTGACTAGCATATGTGTGTAACCAACATTTGAGATTTAATTATATGCAAAGCACTGGAGTAACCATGCTACTTACATTTTCTCATTACTTACAGTAACTCAATGAGGCAGGCATTTTCATTCCAGTTTTGCTGAGAATTCATAGAAGGCTCTTAGAGACAAATTTGCCCAAATAAGTGATGGAAATGGGTATCAAATATATATCTTTGGGTCCAAAATGTTGCATGTAACATTCCCCAACAGTTTCAAGGTATTCTTGACTATTCAAATGGAGCTTAAATAGTAGGTTACCCCACATAAGTAGAAAATTGTGGAATAAGCTTCTTTAAATTTGGGTAGGGCTTTTAAGGGTGAATACCGGAGAGGATATATCTGAGACAAAAATCATATCTTTCATAATACATTATTTCTGGTAAGTTGAATAAAAGATTTATATTATTTTTGTTTGGATTTCATTAAGTTAAACTATTATCCCAAAGTATGTAAATAAAAAATTATCAAACATTAGATAGAAGGTACCAAAAAGACTATTAGAGCCATGGAAGATAGTTTTCTTTTTATATATTGTGAATTTCCTTGACTAATTTCAAATAAAAAATATTTTCACAGAGACCAAGTCAAGTAATTTCTAAAACTTATTTTGGACAATGGAGCGGATTTTAAGACAAGTCAATATATTCTGCATGTGCTTTGCTACTACATAGTTAAGGAAACACCCTTTGTATGAATTCTTTGTTAAAACAGATTCTTTGAAAAGAAATTTATTTTGGAGGAGGATTTTGGGAATATGGTGGAGTAGGAAGCACCAACAATCTGTCTCCCACCTAGCCAACGATTTTACTGGCAGAATCTATCTAGTGTAACTATTTTTGGAACTCTGAATTCTGTTGAAATTTTACTAAATGCAGGAGAAGGATGGTAAATTGTGGTTAACTTTGATAAAATTTTTCTATTATCACAGTATCTTACTGCCCTATGGCAAGCAGTGGTGCATGATTTTCTGATACAACCATCACACAGGCTGTGGAAGCCACAATGGGCAAAAAGGACTTTGTCCTCCAGATATCAGGTATCTGTGTTTTGATCTCTAATTGATTTTTCTGATCACAGTGGTGCAGACAACATGTGGGTGGCCACTGATGTTGCATTTCCCCTCATTATTGCAAGTCCATCCTCTCCCTGAAGTGAGTTCCAGGGAATTTTAAGAGCTGGTGACCTTCCTCGCCTCTTTGTTTTTCTCTTTTCCCCCTTTGGAAACTAGACATTAAAGACTAGGGTATTCAAAAACAACTAAATATATAAGAAAAATTAGAAATTCACTACACATGCCTAGGGAAGGGCACAGGCTCAGAAAAGACAAAAAAAAAAACCTTACATTTATAATTCAGGTTAATATTCAACACAGAGATAGTTTACAACAATCACAAAAACAATAAAATAAATTTAAAAAACCCAAAATATATCAAAACCCGGACAATGGGGAGAATCTGATTTCCAGAGTTATCACATTATTATATTCAAATATCCAGTTTTCCACAAAATATCACAAAACATAGGGAAAAAGCCAGAAAAGCATGTCTCGTTCAAAGGGGAAAAAAAGTCAAATTGTCTCTGAAAAAACCTGATGGCAAGTATGGTAGACAAAGACTTCAAAACAAATATCTTAAAGATGCTCAAAGAGAAAACACATGGCAGAGAAGTAGAGGGCTCCGTACATCCTGCCCGCATCTCTCAAGCAAAGAAGGGCTGAATCAAAAGGATTCTGAACTCCAAGAATCTGTGAGGAAATGAGTCAGAGTCTACTAGGAAGATAGCCTCATAGGTGTGTGATTGAGAACTGGGGGAGATAAAAAACAGGCTGGGACATGGAGGTGAAGAGGGGAGGGATCCCCTTCTGCAGAGAGACAAGGAAAGAGAAAAAGCAGCTGGGGAAACGTAGGACTATATCTGTACAAGAGAAAAATCTCGGTCCGGGATGTAGAGGGATCCTATCATCCCATCTCTAAATGCAGAGCTTTCAGAGAGAAATCCCATTTCTAACTGCAGGGCTGTCTTTGGACTGGGTGCACTGTTCCCATGCTGGGAGAAAAAGGGAGTTCCCTCTGGGTTTTGGGGCACCTCAGGGGTGCAGTCGGCATCAGGAGGAACCAGTCCCCTGCCCTGAAGTGCTGTGACTCACAGGATTACATTTTGGGCAGCATCATTAACACCCACGGAGTGTGAGCTTGGAATGCAGCTGGGTGTGGGCCATAAGAGACAGCCCACCTCATCTGCCCCCACGGCACAGTGAGGATAGATCCAAAGGAGTGATTTTGGACACCTGGTCCAAGGAGGAGGGACTGGGGGGTGGCCATTTTTCTCCCCACAGTGACCAAGGCAGGTCCTCAGGGATCAGTCCACGGGGCCCACAGTAGAGGCAGGACCCACCTACATGAAACCACACCCATCTGCACTGGATAGTTGCTTTTGTATGGGAGCCAGATAGATGCTGCAGAAACAGACGCCCCCCCCGCCCCACAAGACCAGCACTGATGCATTGCCATGATTAACTCTAGGGCTATTTCAAGGAACAAACAAAAGCACACATGGTGGAGAGTCTAAAACATCACTACGAGTAGGGAAATAAAATAACCAAAGTCACAAAAACAGAGACCAAGTGACATCCTTCAAAAACCACTTCCTGAACAGCCAGGCCCTGAACAGTGTATGAGCCTCCTTTATTATAGCAACACTCGCAGGTGCAGAGCATGTAACGAGCTTTTGAAACTTACAAAAGACAGAAAGCTAGCCAAAATGACGAAATCAAAGAACTCTCCTCAAAAGAAATTCCAGGAAGAAGTGACAGGTAAATAATTGATCAAAACAGATATAAGCAACACAACTGAAAAAGAATTTAGAAAAAAATGGTCATTAAATTAATTGCTGGGGTTGAAAAAGGCATAGAAGACAGCAAAAACTTTATTGCTACAAAGATCATGGATCTGAAAAATAGTCATGATGTAAAAATTTAGATTGGAGGGAGGAGCAAGATGTCAGAGATCTAGGGAGTTCCGTATTTCCTGCCTGCATCTCTCAATAAAAGAAGGGTTGAAGCCAAAGGACTCTGAACCACAAGAGTCTGGGAGGAAAAGAGATCCAGTCCACTAAGAAGACAGACTCATAGGTGTGTGATTGAGAACTGGGGAAGATAAAAACTGGCCGGGACATGGAGGCAAAGAGGGGAGAGAGCCCCACTCTGTGGAGAGACCAAAGGAAGAGAAAGAGCGGCTGGGGAATCTTAGAACTCTCCCTGGAGAAGAGAAAAACGTTGGCCTGGGACAGAGAGCGATCCTATCATCCCATTTCTAACTGCAGGGCTTTCAGAGAGAGAGATCTTATCTCTAACTGCCGAGGTTACTTTGGGCTGGGTGCCCTGGTCCCAGAAACTCCCTCCAGGATAGACGGTAAGCAAGGGATGCAGTCACAGTCTGCATCAGGAGGAAACAGTCCCCTACTCGATCCCCTGCTAGGAAGTGCCCTAACTTGCGGGATTACATTTTGGGTGGTATCATTAATGCACACGGAGTAAGATCTGGAAACGAGGCTGGGTGCAGGTAATAGAACATGGCCTACCTTGGCTGCTCCTGTGGCACAGTGAGATCGGACCCAAAAGAGTGATTTGCAACGCCTGGTTCAACAAGGGACTGTGGGGGTTGCCATTTTTCCCCCACAACCACCAAGGCGGAGCCTCAGGGAGTGGCATGCTGGACCCACAGTGGAGGGGAGACCCTCCTACACCAAACCACGCCCATCTGCACTGGGTAACTGCTTTGTTATGGAAGCCCGTATAGATGCTGCGGAAACAGCCCCTCTCCCAAGATCAGCACTGACACATTGTCGTAATTAACTGTAGATCAATTCTTGCTATTCAGATATATTCTCCCTTATCTCATTCTTATCTCTCCCCTCCTCTGGACCGGTATTCTGGTTATAGGTTTGCTTAAACTGGCATATATAATCCATTCTCTTGATGCATGTTCTACACCTCCATCATTACCTTCCTTTCACTCTCTCTGAAATAATTGGACTACATAGTTTCTCTGGGTAAAATTATCTTCGTTTTTTTTTTTTTTTTCTACTCACCTCCTGCAGTATTCTCCCTTTTCTCTATCTGAATTAAGCCTTTTAGTCTCTCTGTCTGGTCAATGTTCAATCTCTCTCTCTCCCTGCCCCTGTCATATCTCTGTTGGTATATGCTCTTTCATAAGCACATCTTCCACCATGCTCTCTATTTGTAGCTGGGATTTCTGGGTTTATGCTTTTAGATTGCCCTTTGTCTTTTGTTGTTGTTTTATTTCCTTTCCGTTTGCTTGTTTGTCTGATTTGTTTGTGTGTTGCATGCTTTTGTTCCCTGCTTGATTGTCTGTCTATTTTCCTTTCCAGAGCTACCTCAAGAAACAAGCCAAAGTACACATGGTGGAGAGTCCTAAATATCCGTATGAGTAGCAAAATAAAATAACCAAAGGCACAACAAGAGAGACCAAGGGACACCATTAAAAGAACACTTCCTGAACGGACAGGCCCTGGACAGTCTATGAGCCTCCTTTAATATAGAACTCACAGGTGCAGAGCGAATAACAAGTTTTTAAAACTTACATGAGACAGAAAGCTAGCCAAAATGATGAAATGGAAAAACTCTCCTCTAAAGAAATTCAAGGAAAAGTGATGGCTAAAGAATTGGTCAAAACAGATATAAGCAACATAACTGACCAAGAATTTAGAACAATTGTCATAAAATTAATCGCTGGACTTGAAAAAGGCATGGAAAACAGTAGAGATGATATTGCTACAAAGATTATGGACCTTAAAAAGAGTTGTGATGAATTAAAAAATGCTATAAATGAGATGCATAATAAAATGGAGGTAGCCACTGCACGGAATGAATAGGCAGAGAGAATAGGTGAATTGGAAGACAAGTTTATAGAAAAAGAGGAAGCCGAGAAAAAGAGAGATAAATTGATCCAGGAGCACGAAAGGAGAATTAGAGAACTGAATGATGCAATCAAATGGAACAATATCCGAATCATAGGAATTCCATAAGAAGAAGAAGAGAGATAAAGGGGCTAGAGGGGTACTTGAACAAATTAGAGCTGAGAACTTCCCCAATCTGGGGAAGGAAACAGACACTGAAATCCAAGAGGCACAGAGAACTCCCCTCAGACGTAACTTGAATCGATCTTTGGCATGACATATCATATTGAAACTGGCAAAATATAAGGATAAAGAGAGAATTCAGAAAGCAGCTAGGGATAAAAGGACCATAACATACAAAGGGAGACACATCTGGGAGGTTGCAGACCTATCTACTGAAACTTGGCAGGCCAGAAAGGAATGGCAGAAAATCTTCAATGTGATGAACAGAAAAAATAGGCAGCCAAGAATCCTCTATCCAGCAAGCCTGTCATTCAGAATAGAAGGAGAGATAAAGGTTTTCCCAAATAAACAAAAACTGAAGTAATTCATCACCACTAAACTAGCCCTACAAAATATCCTAAGGGGGACTCTATGAGGGAAATGTTGCAAGGAACACAAAGTACCAGAGACACCATTACAAGCATGAATCCTACAGAGAACACAATGGCTCTAAACGCATATTTTTCAATAATAACATTGAATGCAAATGGACTAAATGCTCCAATCAAAAGACATAGGGTATCAGAATGCATAAAAAACAAGATCCATCAATTTGCTGTCTACAAGGGAATTCTTTTAGACCTGAGGACAGCTTCAGATTGAAAGTGAGGCGATGGAGAAATGTCTATCATGCTACTTGAAGTCAAAAGGAAGCTGGAGTAGCCATACTTGTATCGGACTTATGTTATCTGGACTTTAACATACAGGCAGTAACAAGAGATGAAGAAGGGTATTATATAATAATCTATCCATCAGGAAGAGCTAACAATTATAAATGTCTATGCACTGAATTCGGGAGCTCCCAAATACATAAAACAATTAATCACAAACATAAAAAATCTTATTGATAAGAATGTGATCATTGCAAGGAACTTTAATACTCCACTTACAGCAATGGATAGATCAACTAGACAGAAAATCACTAAAGAAACAATGGACCTGAACGACACTTTGGACCAGATGTGTTTCACAGATATATTTAGAACTCTACATCCTGAGGCTACAGAATTCACTTTCTTCTCAAGTGCACATGGAACATTCTCCAAGATAGATCACCTACTGGGTCATAAAAAAGCGCTCAATAAATACAAAAGAATTGAGATCATACCATGCACACTTTCAGATCACACTGCTATGAAATTTGAAATCAACCACAGGAAAAAGTCTGGAAAACCTGAAAAAACATGGAGGTTAAAGAACATCCTACTAAAGAACGAATGGGCCAATCAGGCAATTAGAGAAGAAATTAAAAATATATGGAAATAAATGAAAATGAAAGTACAGCAATCCAAGCTCTGTGGGATGCAGCAAAGGCAGTCCTCAGAGGAAAGTACATTGCACTCCAGGCCTATTTCAAGAAATTAGACAAAGCACAAAGAAAAACCAAACAGCGCACCTAAAGGAACTAGAAGCAGAGCAGAAAGAACACCCCAAACCCAGAAGAAGAAGAGAAATAACAAAGATCAGAACAGAAATAAACAATATAGAATACAAAAAAAAAAAAAAACCCAGTTGAACAGATCAATGAAACCAAGAGATGTTTTTTTGAAAAAATAAACAAAATTGATAAACCTCTAGGCAGGCTTCTCAAAAAGAAAAGAGAAAGCACCCAAATAGACACAATCATGAATAAAAATGGAGTTATTAAAACTAATCCCTCAGAAATACAAGCAATTATCAGGGAATACTATGAAAAATTATATGCCAACAAACTGGACAACCTAGAAGAGATGGACACATTCCTGAACACACATGCACTACCAAAATTCAATGGGGAAGAGATAGAAAATCTCAACAGACCCATAACCAGTGAAGAAATTGAATCAGTTATCAAAAATTTCTCAAGAAATAAGAGCCCTGGACCAGATGGCTTCTCTGGGGAATTCTATCAGACATTTAAATCAGAGTTAGTACCCATTCTTTTCAAGCTATTCCAAATAAAAGAAACGGAAGGAAAACTTCTGGACTCATTTTACGAAGCCAGAATCATTTTGATTCCCAATCCAGACAGAGACCCAACAAAAAAAGAGAACTACAGGCCAATATCCTTGATGAATACAGATGCAAAAATCCTCAACAAGATACTAGCAAATCGAATTCAACAGCATATAAAAAGAATTATCCACCATGATAAGGTGGGATTCATTCCTGGGTTACAGGGCTGGTGCAATATTTGCAAATTAATCAATGTGATACATCACAGTAACAAAAGAAATATAAGAACCATATGATCCTGTCTATAGATGCAGAAAAAGCATTTGACAAAATACAGCATCCTTTCTTAATAAAGACCCCCGAGAAAGTCGGGATAAAAGGAACTTATGTAAACATCATAAAAGCCATTTATGAAAAGCCCACAGCTAACATCGTCCTCAATGGGGAAAAACTGAGAGCTTTGCCCCTGAGATCAGGAACACGACAGGGATGTCCACTCTCACCACTGTTATTTAACACAGTGCTGGAAGAAGTCCTAGCGTCAGTAATCAGACAACAAAAGGAAATAAAAGGCATCAGAATTGGCAAAGATGAAGTCAAATTTTCAATTTTCCTAGATAACATGATACTCTACACAGAAAACCTGACAGACTCCACCAGAATCCTACTAGAACTGATCCATGAATTCAAGAAAGTCGCAGAGTACAAAATCAACATACAGAATTTGGTTGCATTTTTATACACCAACAATGACGCAACAGAAAGAGAAATCAAGAAATTGATCCCATTCACAATTGCACCAAAACCCATAAAATAGCTAGGAATAAACCTAACCAAATATGTAGAAGATCTGTGTGATGAAAACTATAGAAAGCTTATGATGGAAATTGAAGAAGACACAAAGAAATGGAAAAACATCCCATGCTCATGGATCGGAGGAATATATATTGTTAAAATGTCAATACTACTCAAAGCAATTTACACATTCAATGCAAAATCAATCAAAATTGCACCAGCATTCTTCTCAAAGCTAGAACAAACACTCCTAAAATTTGTATGGAACCACAATAGACCCCGAATAGCCAATGTAACATTGAAGAAGAAAACCAAAACGGGAGGCATCACAATCCCAGACGTTATTACAAGCTTTAATCATCAAGACAGTATGGTATTGGCACAAAAACAGACACATCGACCAGTGGAATAGAATAGAGAACCCAGAATTGGATCCGCAAATGTATGGTCAAGTAATCTTTGACAAAGCAGGAAAGAGTATCCAATGTAAAAAAAGAAAGCCTCTTTAACAGATGGTGCTGGGAGAACTGGACAGCAACATGCAGAAGAAGCAAACTAGACCACGTTCTTACACCATATAAAAAATAAACTCAAAATGGATGAAGGACCTGAACGTGAGACAGGAAACCATCAAAACCCTAGAGGAGAAAGCAGGAAATTACCTCCTTGATTTCAATTGCAGAAATTTCTTACTTGACGCATCTCCAAAGGCAGGGGAATCAAGAGGAAAAATTAACTATTGTGACCTCATCAAGATAAAAAGCTTTTGCAAGGCAAAGGAAACAATCTATAAAACTAATAGGCAACGACAAAATGGGAAAAGATAGTTGCAAATGACATATTGGATAAAGGGCTAGTATCCAAAATCTATAAGGAACTCACCAAACTCCACACCTGAAAAAGAAATAATCCAGTGAAGAAATGGGCAGAAGACATGGACAAACACTTCTCCAAAGAAGAAATCCAGATGGCCAAGAGATACATGAAAGATGCTCAGTGTCACTCATCATCAGGGAGATACAAATCAAAACCACACTGAGATACCACCTCACGCCAGTCAGAGTGGCTAAAATGAACCAATCAAGAGACTATAGATGCTGGCAAGGATGTGGAGAAACAGGCACACTCCTACACTGTTGGTGGGAATGTAAACTGGTGCAGCTGCTCTGGAAAACAGTGTGGAAGTTACTTAAAAATTAACAGTAGGACTCCCCTATGACCCATCAATAGCACTACTAGGAATTTACCCAAGGAATAGAGGAGTGCTGATGCATAGGGGCACATGTACCCCAATGTTCATAGCAGCACTTTCAACAATCAATAGCCAAATCATGGAAAGAGCCTAAATGTCCATCAACTGATGACGGATCAAGAAGATGTGGTTTATCTCTACACTGGAATAGTACATGGCAATGAGAAAGAATGAAATCTGGCCATTTGTAGCAACGTGGATGGAACTTGAGGGTATTATGGTATGTGAAATAATTCAGGCAGAGAAGGACAGACACCATATGTTTTCACTCATAAGTGTGACAGGAGAAACTTAACAGAGGACCATGGGGGAGGGGAAGGGGAAAAATAGTTAAGGAGAGGGAGAGAGACAAATCATAAGAGACTCTTAAATACTGAGAACAAACAGGGTTGATGGGGTGGGGGAAGGGGAAAGGATGTGATGGGCATGGAGAAGGACATTTGTTGGGAAGGGCACTGGATGTTATATGGAAACCAACTTGACAATAGTGTATAAAAGAAAAAAATTTTTTTTCTTAAAATCTAATTTGTGTTTTTTGTTGTTGTTTATGCTTTCAGTGTCATACTCAAGAAATCACGGCCAAATCTAATGTCATGAAGCTTTCGTCTTGTTTTCTTCGAAAAATTTTATAGTTTTAGGTCGTATATTTATACGTTTTTGACCCATTTTGAATTATTGTATGTGGTGTTAGGTAAAGGTACAATTTCGTTCTTTTGCATATGGATATACAATTTTCCGAAAACAATTTTTTTAAAGACAGTTCTTTCATCCTTGAATGGTCTTGGCACCATTACCAAAAATCATTTGACCATGTATGCAACAATTTATTTTTGGGCTCTCTATTTTTTCATTGTTTTGTATGTTTGTCTTTATGAGAGTACCATTCTGTTTTTATTCCTGTGTCTTTGCAGCAAGTTTTGAAATCGGGAATCGTGGGTCCTCCAGCTTTTTTCTTTTTCAAGATTATTTTAACTATTTTGGGTCCCTTGAGATATCAAATCAATTATAGAATGGGTTTTCTATTTTTGGAAATAACATCATTGGGATGTTGATAGGGATTTCATTGAATCTATGTATCACTCTGGGTAGTATTGACATCTTAATGGTATTAAATCTGCCAATCTATGAACACAAAATGTGTTTCCATTTATTTATGTCTTTTTTTCAGTAATGTTTGTTGTAGTTTTTACTGTACAAGTATTTAACTTCCTTGGTAAAGTCAATTCCTAACTTTTCATGCTATTGTAAATGGAACTTTTTGCTACACCACTGAATTCATTCATTAGCACCAGCAAGGTTATTTTTGTTTGCTTTGAATGTTGAATCATTAAAGTTTTCTATATATTAGATTATATCATCTGTAAACAGAGATCATTTTACCTCTTTTTTCAATTTCGATGCATTTTATTTCATTTTATAGCCCAGTTGCTCTGGCTATAGCTTCCACCACTGTGCTGAATAGAAGTGGTGAAAGAGGGCATCCTTTCTTTAGTTCTCATCTCAGAAGAAAAGTTTCCAGTATTTCACCATTTAGCATGATATTCACTCTGGGTTTTTCATATATGGATTTTATTATGCTAATGTAGTTTCCTGCTATCCCTAGTGTAGTATATGTTTTTATCATAAAAGGGTGTTGAATTTTGTCATTTTTTTCTACATTAAGTAAGATGATCATGTGAGTTTTCCCATCATTCTCTTAATGTGGTGTACTAGATTGATCAATTTTCATATGCTGAAATATCCTTGAATTCAATGAATAAATATTATTGGTCATGATGTATAATCCTCTTACTATGTTGCTGAATTCTTTTTCCTAGTATTTTGTTGAGGATTTTTGAATTAGTGTTCATAAGGGATATTGATATATGTTTTCCTTTCCTTGTGATTTTTCTTCTGGCTTTGGTATTAGAATAACACTAGCCTTACAGGATGCGTCAGGAAGTGTTCTTTCCTTTTCATTTTTTTAGAAACATTTAAGAAGGATTGTCACTAATTCTTCTTTAAAAATTTGGTAGATGAGCACTGTGTGTTGTATGTAAGCAATGAACCATGGGAATCTACTCCAAATACCAAAAACACACTTTACACACTCTATATTAGCCAATTTGACAATAAATTATGCTTTTAAAAAAGAGAAAAAAATTAAAATGAAAAAATTAAAAATAAATTGTGAAGAAAGAAAAAAAAAAGTTTTGTAGAATTCACAATTGAAGCCATTAGGTCCATGGTTTTAATTTGTCAAAAGAGTCTTATTGATTCAATCTTAATAGTTATAGATCTATTTAGATTCTCTCCCTTCATGATTTATTCTTGGTAGATGTTAGGTTTCCAGGAATTTGTTCATTTCATTTAGGTTATCAATTTGTTTCCATACAATTTTTCATAGTACTCTCTTATAATCTTTATTTATGTAGAATTTGTAACAATGCCCCCAATTTCATTTTTTATTTTAGCAATTTGAGTCTTCTCTCTTTTTTATTAGTCCACCTAGCTAAAGGTTTCTCAATTTTGTCAATTTTTTAAAAGAACTAACATTGTTTTTCTTCCATTGTTTTTCTTTTCTCTATTTTACCTCTGCTGTAATCTTTATCATTTCCTTCCTTCTGCTACCTTTTAGTTTAGTTTGTTCTTCTTCTTTATTTCCTTAAATTATACATTTAGGTTGTTTATTTGAAATACTTCTTGTTGTTTTTAATGTAAGCATTTATAGGTATAAATTCCTCCTTTAGCACTGACTTTGCTTCATCCCATAAGTTTTGATATGTTGTATTTTCATTTTATTTATTCTTTAGATTTTTTAAATTTCCATTGTCACATCTTCTTTAATCCTCTGGTTGCTTAAAAATGTGCTGTTTAATTTCAATAAGTTTTGACTTTTCCTGTTTTACTTCTGTTAATGATTTCTAAATTCATCCTGTTGCGGTTGGAGAAGATACATTGCATAATACCTACCTTTTAAAAACTATTGAGACATAATTTGTGATGTAACATACGATCTCTCTTGGAAAATGTTCCACATGCACTTGAGAATAATGTGTGTGCTATTGTTATGTAGAGTGTTCTGCATGTCTATTAGGTCTAGTTGGTTTATCGTGTTGCTTAAGTTCTCTTTCCTTATCTTTTGTCTGATTATTCTATGCATTATTGAGAGTGGTTTATTGAGGCCTCAAAATATAATGATTGAACTGTTTATTTCTCCATTAATTCCCGCCACTTTTTTTTTTTACCTCATATATCTTGGTCTGTTATTAGGTGTGTAAATGTTTATGATTATTGTATCTTCATGCTTTATTGAACTTTTTATTAAAATATAATGTCCATTGTCTCTCATAAACTTTTTTAAAAATCTAAACTTTATTTTGCCTGAGATCAGTTTAGCCACTCCTGCTCTCTTTTGATTGCTATTTGCACAAAAGATCATTTTTCCATCTTTACACTTTCAGTCTATTTGAGTCTTTAGATCTAAAGTGAATCTCTTGTACACAGCATATAGTTGTATCATATTTTCTTTTTTAAATCCATTCTGCCAAATTCTGTATGATTGTAGAGTTTAATCCACTTACATTTAAAGTATTTACTGATAGGTGTACCTGGTTGGTGCAGTTGGTATAGTGTCTGATTCTTGATTTTAGCTAAGGTCATGATCCCAAAGTTGTGGGACCGAACCCCACATCAGGCTCCATGTTGAACATTGAGCCTATTTAAGATTCTCTCTCCCTTTGCCCCCTCCCCTGATCATGTGTTCTCTCTCTCTCTCTCTCTTTTTCTCTCTAAAAATTTTTAAACTTAAAAAAATAATTACTGATAAGAGGAATTTATGTCATTTTGATATTTGTTTTCTATATGCCTTATAGATTTTTGTCTCTCATTTCCTAAATTACTGTATTATTTTGTGCTTACTTGATTTTTTAACAACATTTAAATCCCTTTCTCATATACTTCTGTGTATATTCTGCAGCTTATTTTTTATGATGATTCTGGTAATTGAAGTTTCAAAAATACTAGTTGTTAAACTAAAAAGTTTTAAGTATATTAACCTCTTAAGTTATGTAGAAAACAAAAAGTAGAGTTGCTAACTGTTGCTACAGTAATGACTTTTATAAGTACCCGTGCATTTATTTTATCGAGATTTTATTTCTTCATGTTTCTTCAAGTTAGTAACTACTATCCTTTCCTTTCACTATACAGGATTCCCTTGAGAATTTCTTGCAGAACAGGTCCAGCGGTAACAAAATTCTTCAACTTTTGTTTATCCGTGGGTGTCTTATTTCTCCCTCACTTTTGAAGGACAGCTTTGTCAGATACAAGGTTCTTGGTTAACAAATTGTTTTTCTATTAGCATTTTGAATATATTAGCTCACTACCTTCTAGCCTTCAAAGTATCTTACAAATAAGATGCTGTTAATCTTATGGAAGATCCCTTGTATGTGATGTCACTTCTCTTGCTTTGCACCTTTTCTCACCAAAATTCTATGAAACTAGAAGTCAACCAAATAAAAATTTTGGAAAGACCACAAATACATGTAGGTTAAACAACATGCTACTAATCAATGAATGGGACAACCAGGAAATCAAGTAAGAAATGTATAAATACATGGAAACAATGCAAATGAAAACACCGTGGTCCAAAACCTTTGGGATGCAGCAAAAATGATCCTAAGAGGGAAGTATATAGCAACAGAGGCCTACATCAAGAGATAAAAAAAAAAAAATCTCAAACAACTGAATATTACACATAAAGGAACTAGATAAAGAACAATAAATGAAACCTAATACTAGCAGAAGGAAGAAAATACTAAAGATTAGAGCAGAAATAAATGATATAGAAACTAAAAAAAAAAAAAACAATAGAAAAGATCAATGAAACCAGGAGCTGTTCTTTGAATAAAATTGATAAACCTCTAGACAGGTTTACCAAAAATGAAAGAGAAAGGACTCAAAAAAATACAATAGAAAATGAAAGACGAGAAATGCCAACCAACACCACAGAAATACAATTATACAAGGATATTATGAAAACTTATATGCAAACAAATTGGACAACCTGGAAGAAATAGAAAAATTCCTACAAACATAAACAACCAAAACTGGGTCAGGAAGAAATAGAAAACTTGAACAGACTGATAATCAGCAAAATAACTGATTTAGTAATTAAAAACCTCCCAATAGGGGCACCTGGGTGGCTCAGTCAGTTAAGCGTCCAACTCTTGATCTCATCTCAGGTCATGATCTCACGGTTGGTGAGATTGAACTTTGCGCTGGGTTCCGAACTGTGAGTGTGGAGCCTGCTTGGGATTCTCTCTCTCTCTCTCTCTCTCTCTCTCTGCCCCTCCCATGCACACACACACAGACTCCCTCTCTCTCTCTCTCTCTCTTTCAAAATAAATAAACATTAAAACAAACAAAAAAAGCCTTCCAACAAACAAAAGTCCAGGGCCAGATGGCTTCACAGGGGAATTCTACCAAACATTTACAGAACAGATCATACCTATTCTTCTCAAACTATTCCAAAACATAGAAACGGAAGGAAAACTTCCAAACTCATTCTCTTAGGCCAGCCTTACACTGACACCAAAAACAAAGACTCCACTAAAAAAGAGGATTACAGGGGCACCTGGGTGGCTCAGTTGGTTAAGCCTCTGACTTCGGCTCAGGTCATGATCTCACATTCGTGGGTTCGAGCCCCGCATCGGGCTCTGTGCTGATAAGCTCAGAGCTTGGAGCTTGCTTCGGATTCTGTGTCTCCCTCTCTCTCTGCCCCTCCCCCCTCATGCTCTGTCTCTCTCTGTATCAAAAATGAATAAAAAACATTAAAAAATAAAAAAACAGAGAATTACAGGCCAATATCCTTGATAAATATGGACACAAAAATTCTTAACAAAATACTAACAAACCAAATCCAACAATACGTTATAAAAATCATTCACCATGATCAAGTGTGGTTTATTCCTGAGATGGAAGGGTGGTTTAATATTCACAAGTCAACCTGATACATCACATTAATAAAAGAAAGGATAAGAGCCATATGATCATTTTATTAGATGCAGAAAAAACATTTGACAAAGTACAACATCCATTCCTGATAAAAACTCTCAACAAACTAGTCTTGGAGGGAACATTCCTCAATATAATAAAGACCATCTATGAAAAATGCACAGCTTAATCTGATACTCAGTGGGGAAGAACAGAGCTTTCCCCTAAGGTCAGGAACAAGACAGGGGAATCCACTCTCACCACTGTTACTTAACATAGTATTGGAAGTCCTAGCCACAGAAATCAAACAACAAAAAGAAATAAAAGGCATCCAAATCAGAAAGGAAGAAGTAAAAATCCCACTATTTACAGGTGACATGATACTATATCTAGAAAATGTGAAAGATTTCACTGCTAGAACTGATAAATGACTTCAATAAGTCACAGAATACAAAACTAAAGTGCATAACTATGTTGCCTTTCCATACACCAGTAATAAAGCAGCAGAAAGAGAAATTAAGGAACCAATCCCACTTAAAATTGCCTGCAGAATAGTACAATATATAGGAATAGATTTAACCAAAGATGCAAATGGCCTATACTGTGAAAACCATTATATACTGATGACAGAAACTGAAGATGACACTAAGAAATGGAAAAACACTCCATGCTCATGGATTAGAAGAACAAAAATTGTTAAAACACTCCATACTCATGGATTAGAAGAACAAATATTGTTATAATGTCTATACCACCCAGAGCAATTTACATATTTAATGCAATCCCTATCAAAATATCTTCAGCATTTTTCACAGAGCTAGAACAAAAAATCCTCAAATTTGTATGGAACCATAAAAGACCTTACATAGACAAAGCAACCTTGAAAATCAAAAGCAAAGCTAGAGGTATTATAATTCCAGACCTCACCTTGTGTTACAAAGGTGTAATGATCAAAACAATATGGTACTGGCACAAAGATAAACACATAGATCAATAGAACAGAAGAGAAACTCACAAAATCCACAACTATGTGGTCAATCTTCCACAAAGCAGTAAGGAATATCCAATGAGAAAAAACAGTTGCTTCAACAAATGATGCTGGAAAAACTGGACAGCAACATGACAAAAAATGAAATTGGACCACCTTATTACACCATACACAAAAATAAATTCAAAATGGATTAGAGACCTAAATTTTAGACTTAAAGCCATGAAAGTCCTAGAGGAGAACACAGGCAGTAACCAATTCACATCTACCATAGCAACTTCTTATTAGATATGTCTCCTGAGGCAAGGGAAACATAATCAAAAATAAACTTCTGATGTGGTTTATCTATACAATGGAATACTACATGGCCATGAGAAAGAATGAAATCTGGCCATTTGTAGCAAAGTGGATGGACCTCGAGGGTGTCATGCTAAGCGAAATAAGTCAGGCAGAGAAGGACAGATACCATATGTTTGCACTCATAGGTCTAACAGGAGAAACCTAACAGAGGACCATGGGGAGGGGAAGGAGGAAAAAGAGTTCGGGAGAGGGAGGGAGACAAAGCACAAGAGACTCTTGAATACTGAAAACAAACTGAGGGCGGAAGGGGGAGGGGGAAAGGAGAAGGGGGGTGATGGTCATGGTGGAGGACACTTGTGGGGAAGAGCACTGTGTGTTATATGGAAACCAACCTGACAATAAACTATAAAGATAAAAAAGAAATAAACGTCTGCAAGTTCATCAAGATGAAAAACTTTTGCATACTTAAGGAAAAAATCAACAAAACTAAAAGGCAACCTACAGAATGGAAGAAGATATTTTCAAATGACATATCTGATAAAGGGTTAGTATCAAATCTATAAAGATGTTCTCAAACTCAACACCCAAAACACAAAAAATGTAGTTAAGAAATGGGAAGAAGACAGGATTAGATATTTTCCAAAAGAAGACATACAGATGGAGAACAGACACATGACACATCACTCATCATCAGGGAAATACAAATCAAAACCACAATGAGATACCACCTCACACCTGTCAGAATGGCTAAAAATAACAACGCAAGAACCTACAGGTATTCTAGAGCCTGCAGAGAAAGGGAGACCCTCTTGCACTGTTAGTGGGAATGCAAACTTATGCAGCCACTCTGGAGAACAGAGTGGACATTCCTCAAAAAGTTAAAAATATAACTACCCTATGATCCAGAAATTACACTACTAGGTATTTACCCAAAGGATAAAAAATAAATATTCAAATGGGCCCATGCACCCCGATATTTATAGCAGCATTATCAACAGTAGCCAAGCTATGGAATGAACCCAAATGTCCATCAACATATAATGAAATATTAATCAGCCATAAAAACGAATGAAATCTTGCCTTTTTCAGTGATGTGGATGGAGCTAGAGTATTATGCTAAGTGACATAAGTCAGTCAGAGAAAGACAAATAGCATATGATTTCACTCATATGTGAAATTTAAGAAACAAAACAGATGAATATATAGTGTGGGTGAAGAGAGTTAAACAAACCATAAGAGACTCTTAAAGATAGAGAACAAACAGGATTGATGGAGGGAGGTGGGTGGGGGATAGGCAAGATGTGTGATGGGTATTAAGGAGGGCACTCATTATGACGAGCACTGGGTGTTGTATGTATGTGATGAATCACTGAATTCTACTCCTGAAATCAACACTACACTGTATGTTAACTAATTAGAATTTAAATAAAAGTTTGAAAAAAAAGAGAGAAATCTTCTGCACCGTGTAGGAAACAACCAACAAAACTAAAAGGCCACCTATAGAATGTGAGAAGATATTTTCTTTTTTTAATTAATTAATTAATTAATTTATTTTTGAGAGACAGAGAGAGACAGCACGAGCAGGGGAGGGTCAGAGAGAGAGGGAGACACAGAATCTGAGGACAGGTTCCAGGCTCTGAGCTAGCTGTCAGCACAGAGCCCGACATGGGGCTCGAACCCATGAACCACGAGATCATGACCTGAACCGAAGTCGGACGCTCAACCGACTGAGCCACCCAGGCGCCCCAATGAGAAGATATTTTCAAATGGCATATCAGACAAAGGGTTACTATCCAAAATATATAAAGAATTTATGAAACTCAACACCCAAAATATAAATAATCCAATTCAACGGATGGACAGAAGACATGAATAAATATTTTTCCTAAGAAGACATTCATACGGCTAACAGACACATAAAAAGATGCTCAACATCAATTATCTTTAGGGAAATAGCAATAAAAACCACAATGAGATTTCATCTCACACCTGCCAGAATGACTAAAATCTACAACA
This sequence comes from Cryptoprocta ferox, assembly GCA_028646485.1. Lineage (NCBI taxonomy): Eukaryota > Metazoa > Chordata > Mammalia > Carnivora > Eupleridae > Cryptoprocta > Cryptoprocta ferox. The sequence goes on from CM053579.1 coordinate 48,194,660, forward strand.
TAAGAAACAAGTGTTGGCAAGGATGTGGAGAAAAAGGAACCCTCTTACACTGTTGGTGGGAATGCAAACTTGTACAGCCGCTCTGGAAAACAGTGTGGAGTTTCCTCAAAAAGTTAAAAATAGAACTACTCTACTATCCAGCAATTGCACAACCATGTATTTACATAAAAATACTAATTTAAACATATACACGCTCCCCAATGTTTATAGCAGCATTATCTACAATAGCCAAATTATGGAAAGAACCCAAATGTCCATGGACTGAAGAATGGATAAAGAAGGTGTGGTATATATGTACAATGGAATATTACTCAGATGCAAAAGAGAATGAAATCTTGCCACTTGGCAATGACATGGATGGGGCTAGAATCTATCATGCCAACTGAAATAAGTCAGTCAGAGAAAGACAAATACCATGTGATTTCACTCATATGTGGAATTTAAGAAGCAAAATGAATAAGCATAGGGAAAAAAATGGAGAGGCAGGCAAACCAATAAACAGACTTTTAGCTATAGAGAACAAACTGATGGCTACCAAATGTAAGTGGTTGGGATTATGGGTAAAATAGGTGATGGGGATTAAGGAGTGCACTTGCTGTCATGAACACCGGCTACTGTATGGAAGTGTTAAATCACTATATTGTATACCTGAAACTAATATTACATTGTATATTAACATATTAACTAACTGATATATTTTTAAGAGCTTTCAAAAATTCTCTTTGGCTTTTGAAAGTTCCTTTTTAATGTTTTATGTATTTTTAAAAATTTTTTTCTCTTTTTAATGTTTATTTTCTTTTCTTTATAGTTTATTTATTTATTTATTTATTTATTTTTATTAAACTTTATAGTTTATTGTCAGGTTGGTTTCCATATAACACCCAGTGCTCTTCCCCACAAGTGACCTCCACCAAGACCATCACCCCCCC
>CM053579.1:48203420-48237597 GCA_028646485.1 Cryptoprocta ferox
TTTTGGAGGTTTTCCAGATGTTTTCCTGTGGTTGATTTCAAGTTTCATAGCAGTGTGATCTGAAAGTGTGCATGGTATGATCTCAATTCTTTTTTAGTTATTGAGGGCTGCTTTATGACCCAGTATGTGATCTATCTTGGAGAAGGTACCATGTGCCCTCAAGAAAAAAGTGAATTCCATAGCCTCAGGATGTAGAGTTCTAAATATATCTGTCAAACCCATCTGGTCCAACGTGTCATTCAGGTCTATTGTTTCTTTAGTGATTTTCTGTCTAGTTGATCTATCCATTGCTGTAAGTGGAGTATTAAAGTTCCTTGCAATGATCACATTCTTATCAATAAGATTGTTTATGTTTGTGATTAATTGTTTTATGTATTTGGGAGCTCCTGAATTCAGTGTGGAGACATTTATAATTGTTAGCTTTTCCTGATGGATGACCTTGTAATTATTATATAATGCCTTTCTTCATCTCTTATTACTGCATTTACTTTAAAGTCCCGTTTGTCAGACATAAGTTTGGCTACTCCAGCTCTCTTTTGCCCTCCAGTAGCATGATAGATAATTCTCTATCCCCTCACTTTAAATTTGAAGGTGTCTGCAGGTCTAAAATGAGTCTCTTGTAGACAGCAAATGGATGGTTCTTGTTTTTTTAATCCATTCTGCTACCCTATGTCCTTTTATTGGAACATTTAGTCCATTTACATTCAGCGTTATTATTGAAAAATATTGGCTTAGAGTCCTTGTGTTCTCGTAGGATGCATGCTTGTAGTGGTGTCTCTGGTACCTTGCATTCCTTGCAACATTTCCCTCATAGAGTCCCGCTTAAGATTTCTTGTAGGGCTGGTTTAGTGGTGACGAATTGCTTCAGTTTTTGTTTTTTGTTTTTGGAAAAACCTTTATCTCTCCTTCTATTTTGAATGACAGACAGGCTTGCTGGATAAAGGATTATTGGCTACATATTTTTTTCTGTTCATCACATTGAAGATTTCCTGCCATTCCTTTCTGGCCTCCCAAGTTTCAGTAGATAGTTCTGTAACCACTCTGATAGGTTTCCCTTTGTATGTTAGGGCCCTTTTTTCCCTAGCTGCTTTCAGAATTCTGTCTTTGTCTTTATATTTTGCCAGTTTCACTATGATATGTCGTGCCGAAGGTCAATTCAAGTTACGTCTGAGGGGAGTTCTTCATGCCTCTTGGATTTCAGTGTATGTTTCCTTCCCCAGATTGGAGAAGTTCTCGGCTATATTTTGTTCTAGTCCCCCTTCAGCCTCTTTCTCTCTCTCTTCTTCTTCTGGAATTTCTATGATACGGATATTGTTCCTTTTGATTGTATCACTCAATTCTCGAATTCTCGTTTTGTGCTCCTGGATCAATTTATCTCTCTTTTTTCTCAGCTTCCTCTTTTTCTGTAATTGTGTATTCTAATTCACCTATTCTCCTCTCTGCCTCTTTAATACATACAGTGGCCACCTCCATTTTATTATGCACCTCATTGATAGCATTTTTTAATTCATCATGACTATTTTTGAGGTCCATAATCATTGTAGCAATAATGCCTCTAGTGTCTTCTATGCCTTTTTCAAGCCCAGCAGTTAATTTTATGACTATTACTCTAAATTCTTGGTCAGTTATGTTGCTTATATCTGTTTTGATCAATTCTCTAGCTGTCTCTTCTTCCTGGAATTTCTTTAGTGGAGAGTTCTTCCTTTTCATCATTTGGCTAGTTTTCTGTCTTTTGTATGTTTTAAAAGCTTGTTTTGCGGTCTGCACCTGTGAGTAATGCTATATTAATAATGGAGGCTCATAGACTGTCCAGGTCCAGTCCATTCAGGAAGTGTCCTTTTAATGGTGTCCCTTGGTCTCTCTTGTGACTTTGGTTTTATTTCCCTACTCGTAGTGATATTTAGGACTCTCCCCCATGTGTACTTTAGTTTGTTTCTTGAGGCAGCCCTGGAAAGGCAAACAGACAGACAAACAGGGAACAAAAGCACAGAAACGCAGAAACAAATCAAACAAACAAGCAAACCAGAAAAAAGAAAAGTAAAAACAAAAACAAAAACATAAAAAGTCAAAGGACAGGATGGAGGCAGTGCTGATGGAAGAGCATATACAGAGTGAGAAATGACATGGGTGGGGAGAAAGAGAAATTGAATAACCAGGAAGAGGAACTAAAAGGCTATGAGGCTGTCTTCTTAGTGGATTACACCTCTTTTTTTTCTCAGACTCTGTGGTTCAGAGTCCTTTGGCTTCAGACCTTCTTTGTTTGGGAGAATTAGGCAGGAAGTACAGGACTCCCTGTTTCTCCACTATCTTGCCACCTCCCTCATGAAAAGTTTTTTAAAATGTGCATCAAAAGATATTGTCAACAGGGTAAAAAACAACCAACAGAATGGGAGATAATATTTGCAAATCATTTATCTGATAAGGGATTAATATCCAGAATTATAGAGAGGTATTTTAACATTAAAAAAGGTTTTTTAATGTTTATTTAATTTTGAGAGAAAGAGACAGAGTGTGAGCAGGGGAGGGGCAGATAGAGGGGGAGTCACAGTATTGGAAGTAGGCTCCAGGCTCTAAGCTGTCAGCACAGTGCCTGATGCGGGACTTGAACTCACAGACTGTGAGATTATGACCTGAGCTGAAGTCAGTCACTTAACCCACTGAGCCACCCAGGTGCCCCATAGAGAGATATCCTATAATTTAATAAAAACAAAATTAAATAACTTGTTTAAAAATGTGCAAAATATTTAAATAGTCATTTCTCCAAAGTTGACAATGAGTCCATGAAAGGATGTTCAAGATCAGTAATCAAGGGAATGCAAATCAAAACTTCATTGAGATTCACCATTTCACACTTATTAAGATGGCACCCATCAAAGGAAAAAAAAAGAATTATAAAACATAACAGAAGATAACATGTATTGCCCAGGATGTGGAGAAATTGAAACTCTTGTGCACTATTGGTGGGAATGTAAATTGGTACAGCTGCTATGGAAAGCAATAAAGCAGTTCCACGCACATAGAAAAATGGACTTATCATATGATGAAGCAATTACACTTCTGGGTATATACTCAGAAGAATTGAAAGCAGAGTCTAGAAGAGATATTAGTACACACATGTTTGTAAACAGAATTATGTCATTAAATCTAAAACATGGAAGCAACCCAAGTGTTCTATGTTGGATGAGTGGATAAGCAAAACATGGTATATATATACAGTGGAATATTGTTGGTCTTAGAAGAAAATTATGACATATGGTACAACATAGATGAACCTTGAGGACATTATGCTAAGTGAAAGAAGCCAGTCACAAAAAGACAAATACTCTATCATTCCACTATATGAGATACTTAGACTAGTCAAAATCACAGAGACAGAAAGTAGAATGATGGTTTCCATGGGCTGTGGAAGGGGGCAGATTTTAAGTTATTGTTTAATTGATATACAGTTTCAATTTTACAAGATAGAGTTATGAAGGTGGATGGTGATGATGGCTGGACATTATGAATATATTTAATAGCACTAAACTGTACACTTAAAATTGGTTAAGATGGTAAATTTTATGTTAGGTGCATTTAACCACAATAAAAAAGTAGGGTAAAAAAGAAATTTATTTTTTAGGTAATTTATATCTATGCAGATAAAGTAGAAATCTACAAAAATTATATATATAGTAGTTGTTTTATGTAAGCATGTAAATTGTTACTTTCTTCTTGAGGGTTTTCATATTTAGCATAAAGGAACACAATGTTGATTCTGGAAATCAAAGAAATAGAACTTGTCATAAGCATTTTTTTTTTGAGCCATGGGTTACTTTCTGGAACCCATCACTGCCATACAAATACAAGTGTTCCAGTTCCAAGTTCTTCTTGGAACTTGTATCTTCTTGAATCCGTAGCTTGAACAACACATTTTGTCTTGTGAACCTTTGTTTCATTATTTTAATGTACAAAGAAGCTACTATTACATGTGGTGATGACTCTAACTGGTAATTGTTAGGATCAAATATTTTGATAATGCTTCATGCAACTGCTAACCCTACATATAAATGCAATGTCAATAAAAATGTTTTTTTCTTCTACATCTGGGATATATTAAAGGTCAGGGCTTATCTTAGATTAATTTTGGATATCAGCACCTAACTGTTACTCAGGAATCTCAATCTTCATGTCACAAACTGGTATCACTGCCACCACCTCATCTCTATTCTCCTTCTTTTTATTTCAATTTGCTTAGTGTCACCACCTTCTTCCCACATTAGAAAGCTGGGAGTTCTACTAAACTTTTCCTACTCTCTTTCCTCCTACATCAAATCATCCAGTATTCCAGCCATTTTTGTCTTAATAGCTTTCAAATGTTTCCTCTCTTCTCCATTCCTACTATTTACTGCTTTATTTCAAGCTCTTTTGAATTAGAAACTGGGCTACCATAACTGTGTCTTAACAGGTACTCTATCCTCTTTTCCTCTGTGTCTTCTCCTTAAATCCATCCTCCACACCACCACCAGAGTTATTTCTCTAAACTGCAATCAGTCACACTGCTACCATGTTTAAAATCCTTTAAAGGTTACCCATTATCTCTGGGATAAGGTCTAAATTTTCAAATATGGCAAACACGTTTCTTGCTTATATTTTTAAAAATGTTTTTGTTTATTTTTGAGAGAGAGAGAGAGGAAGAATGAGCTGGGGAGGGATGGAGAAAGAGGAAGACAGAGGATCTGAAGGTGGTCCCACGGTATTATCACAGAGCCCCATGTGACATTTGAACTCACAAACTGTGAGATGATAACCTGACCTGGTCTGACGCTTAACTGACTGATCTACCAGGCACCCCTCTTGCTTACTTTTCCAATTTCACTTCTCATCAGCCCATCACACCATGTATTATACACATACCAAACTATGGGTAGTGTCCCCAAATGTGCTATGATTTTTCTCAGCTGTCTTTAAGAATAGAAACTTGAAAATGGAAGGAACACTATTGTTCATTGAAACCTGAGGCTTTATGGATGAGATAGATTTTGAGTTGAGGAAAGGTACCAAAAAGAATATGGTGCCTATATATACAAGTAAGGCAATGTAGGGGAAAAGTAGGGAGATTCACCTATATGGAGCAGAGGGTTGGATTTCAATAATAAAAATGAGGCATACAGAGAGAGTGGTGACAAATAGTGGAGGTCTTTTTTAAATTTTATTTATTTTTGACAGACAAAGACAGAGTGTGAGTGGGGAAGGGGCAGAGAGGGAGAGAGGGAGACACAGAATCCGAAGCAGGCTCCAGGCTCTGAGCTGTCAGCACAGATCTCAACGTGGGGCTCAAACCCACAAACTGTGAGATCATGACCTGAGCGAAGCCTGGTCACTTAACCAGCTGAGACACCCAGGCGCCCCAGTGGAAGTCTTATAAAAAGTTTTGGTAGGTCATCCTGTCTTGATTGCCTACGTGCCCTGTAGTCCTCAAAGTGTATCTGGTGATTATTAGTCACAAAAGGTGTTTTTATTTTTCAGTACACCTGGCAAACCCACCCCTTGTTTCTAACTGTAAAGGAAAGAAATGTAGGTTTCTTTTAGTTATTTCACTCTATTTTCAGCTCTCTTGTCACGAGCTATAAAAAAAACTTATAACATTTTTTGAGTTGCTTTATGGCAGCTCCAGAGATAGCTTTATTGCACCCAATTCATTCATACCTAAAACTTCTTGGTAAATGATATATGTTGTCAATTTTTCTAGTTTAGCAAGGTTAAATGGGATAAATTGTAGGTTGAGTAAAGACTGCATGATACTGATGAATCTCAACTATTTTAATTATGTGTACCACATTCATAAAACAATAATAATAATAAACAACATTAACAATAAAATAGCACTTTATTAGAGCTTATATTAAATCTATATTGGAGCTTTGTGCAGTGGCAGTATCGTAGCCAATGAGGTTTATCCGAGGCACGATTATTGCTAATTAAATCTATATTGGACATCACAATATTAAAAACACCTGTCATGAGATTTCTTAAAAGTTAAGACCATCTTCTTCTGGAGACAGAGACTTATACAAAAGATGAAGAGAATTTCTGGATGGAAAATATGACTGCACATTTGAGTCATTAACAATATAAAATAATTTTTATATCGTGGCTAGAAAGGACCACAATGTATTCTTTTTCTTATTTCATAATCTGCCAGAAGCAAATAGGATGAATGGGGCAATTGTCACATGGTATTTTGAAGCAACATTGTTGGCCCTATGGACATGCAATGAGGAGGGGATAAAAGAATAAACATATAATAAACATTGCTCAAGGATCTCTGCAATATTTGAAGTTATTTGCTCGTAACCTCAAACCTTCTTGCTGTGCCTTTGTCCTTTCCATCTCAAAGTATTTTTTTCACTAATCAAGGGTCAAGGTTTTATCTGCTACCTGTCTGGAGGTTGAGCTGGAACAATAGGATACAAAGAAACTTGGGAGTTAAAACTTGTAATAAAAGAAAAATATATTTTTATTCTTAGCTAATTTAGGTTATTTAATAGAAAATATTAGTAGATATCATGACCCTTGAAAGCTTCAGACCCATGCCCAAAAAACTTTGGTTTTTTTTATAATCACAACTATAACACTGTTACCTGAGTGAGTGCTAACATTAGGTTAACACAATATTTACTACACTTAACACCTTTAATTACATGTTATTTTCAATATATAAAATTAACTCTAAATTTTTCATTATAGACTCTGATTCTTTTTCACTTGGTAGCTGTGTCATCATAAAAAGGCTACTTGACTACATAATGCAGTCCTCATTTGTAAAATAAGGATAATAAGGAAAATGATGTAATTTCATAGGGTTGTTTGAGAGGGTTAAATAAACTATTACATGTAAAACTCAAGAATGCATGTCAGACAGTAAGTGCTACTAAATGTTGGTTATGAAATGGCTGCCTGAAGATTTACATTGAAGTTTATGTATTTTTATATATTTTATAATTTTAACATTGATGTCTTTATTATGTCACATCATATTTGTAAAATATATTCAAGACTAGTATAAAGCCATGGAAATACTTATACTAAGAATTGATTTTTTTTGGAACTTTTGGTTTAAATTCTCACAATTAGCAATCTTATCCTGATTCAGAGCCTTTTGCAACTATCTATAAATGGTCTTTTCAAGGCCTAGAATAAAATTTTGTTTGCCTCATTGTCTGTCACTATGTAGTTACATAAGATGAACTATGCTTCTTGGCTGTGAACGGTGTCCATTTGTGGTATAATATTTATGTGATGAAATAAGATAGTGCTGGTGCTTGTTTCTTCTATTGTTTCTACTTCATTTACAACTTGATTGGTCATGCTTTTATTCAGGGAGTTATCAAGACAGTAATGTGAACAAACAGACTGTTCCCAAGTTCTTATAAAAAATGTTATTTGTGATAAAAATGACCTTCTTATTAAAATCACTGTAAAAATTCATATAGCTGTGGTTCTCAAAGTAACCCAAAAGCAGAAAAAGTTATCAATGGTGTGTATGTGTGTGTGTGTGCACATGTACGTATGTATTTGTATAGGTTTTTTGTGACAAGGTAAAAATGAGGTTGTAGTGGTTATATTAGGAGACCCACTTTCAAGAATCAGCAATCAGGAAGTACGCTTAGTTCAGAACAGTTTGACAGCTTTGTTACTTTCTGAATGGAGTTAGTAGATGGGGGTGTTAAAGTGACCTCAGATGGGAAAAACAGAAGCTGGTGGTTAAAAAGTGAGCATTTGTTAATGTGGCATGCTTATATTCGTGGTATTTGAAACTTTAAAATGTCTGCAATTGTATGTGTGTATTTCTGTGTGTGTGATGAGATAGGGGTAGGTCAGGAAATACAAAGGATGGTATAGGAAAAAATATTTTTTACAAATGGACTTGGACTAGCCAGAGCACATTGGGATTCAATGATATGATAAAAAAATAAAGATTATTGTAATCATGTTTATTATTCCACAATATCCCTCTTTCTCCATATAACATTATTTCCTTTGTCTTTACCTCAAATATAATCCTCTTTTGCTACTACCTTCTTATCAACATTCTTCATTTTATTGATTACAATGGGTCAACAATTTCTATTTCAAAATATTCCACTTAATGAATCCAGGTAACTTTAGAAGTGGATTGGTTGACATGATTCATGAGAGACAAAAAGTGAAATTTCATACTGTGCTGATTTAATCATTTCACATTTATTGTCTTTGATACCCAATACATTCAAACTCAGACTTAAAAACTTTGGAAAATGTAGTTTATTAATTGTCTCTCAAGTAGAAGCTGAAATAAATTCAGACACGGTTGCCTCAGTTTTTTTTTCAAACTTGGAAAACATGGCATATTGCACAAGACCCTGCAGCTTTTGAATGCACCACATCTACACTGGTGTCACTGTAGCAAACATTTCTGAGATTTGAAAATCTAGTGAAATCTTTTTGAGAATAAAATGCCTCTTTAGTCAATTATTTAAGATGTACGATGTTGAGTGATAGGTAGTCCTAAAGTTCTCCTAAGTTAGTCTATACCAATTTTTGGACTCAAGTTGATGTCTGTTTTTTTCTATCTGCTCAGATAAGATTCATCATCGATTCTGTGGTTACATTTGAAAATGTCAGGCCAAAGCCTCTTGAGGCATCAGGGAAAATATATAATTTTGAAATTCCTACACAAAGAAGATCACTGGCACAGATTTTCTGCAATGGGGGAAGTAATAAGGTACACCTTACTTGGGGTAACTGGTTTTCCTTTGGATTACTCACTTGGGTCACTGTACATTTGTGTTTGGGTCAGAAAACTATACCTGGCACAGATAAATGGAGGCTAGATTCAATCTGAGACTTTGATCTTTTAACAAACCAACAATTGTTTTTTACCCCAAACTATTCAGAGAATAATGGGCAGATCACATGGTTGGAAGCAGGAACTTTTTATTTGCTTAATATTATTTATTTAGTTACATTCAATTTGAGATCTTTTACAAATTCATTTCAAAAAGAGATGTCAACTTAGTTCACCATGTTTCAATTAAACACTTTCAGGACCCTGTCTTATCTAACAAGGAACCCAGCAATAGGATACATGGAAGCACTTTAGCTTTATGAAGAAATTATCAAATTGATATATAAAAGAGTGACTTTATTAAAATATTTGGTGCATAGATGACCTCAGTAAAGAAGTTTAACAATTAACAGACCTTGAGCAAGTTGACAGTGTATTTGGATAGGAGATGGTTTGTTGTTATTTTAGATTGAAAATCCCCAGAAAGCAAGTCTCCCACTGTAACAAAACACAACATGTCACTTTTTAGAAAGCTAGAAATAGAAAAACTGTTTATCTGTATGTAAACATACTTAATTAAGAAGCTACAAGGCAGGGCATTGCTTTGATTATCTGGAGTATGTTGGTACTATATACTTAAATATGCCTAAAGGTTAGGTTTAACTAAAATTTACTTCAATAAATATTAAGCAGAAGAATTAAACCTATTCATGTACCTTAATGGTTCTATGATCAGAAAGGAAACGATACACTGGGTGGACCATTTCGAAATGAAAATATGAAAACTTCTGGCCACTTCAGTTAATCCATTTTGATGACATTACACTATGAATTTAGCCTCTCCTGAACCAAGACTTATCTGTAGACTTCCTCAAATATTCAAGATATTTACAAACAAAAGCCTTTTTGTTAGTTAATTTTTGAAGAAATTACTAGAAATACTAATTTAAGAGAACTTTGGTGCAAAAACATAACACATTTGGTATATTCAGACATCTGTTGCTAAGAAGACTTATATAACTCTATTTACAAAACTCTGGTTATAGTAGACTATACTATATGAAAATTTTCCTCCATATCTCTACTGAATCATCTTTGTTTTTTAAAAAATATACCATAAATCAGAGATTACCACTTCTTTTAATGATCTCAAAGCAATTTTTCTTAAGTACATTGGATGTTGTCAAGAACTTCAAATAATTAAATCCTTGAATAATTTTTTATAAATAAAATCTATTTTAAAAGTTTAAGATATCATTTTTATCTATTTTATATGGAATCATATTGTTTCTTCAGAATTATAAATGAGTTCTAGATAATTTATTAAATGATAATAGGCTTTTAGTAACATAGTTCTAAAACGACTATCCATGGAAGCCAATGTTAACCCTCACAAAAAGGAAGATAATTTCAGGAGTTGTGACCTTGTTTGGTTATTTCTGAAAAGTGCAACACAGTATAATAATTAATACACACATATTTCCAGCTACTTTAATACACTGGTGACATGTAATCTGAACAACAAAATGTTTTCTAACTATTCTAAGAAACTCAGTGAGATGATATTTTATTTGTCTTCACATCCTTTCTATTCTCCAATAGCCACTTGTTTTCCTATTAAGATAGGAAAAGGTTAAAAGCACTTTAAAGGGCACTATGTTTTTTACTTTGCATGTTTTTGAGCCTTCTACTCTGCTTAATTATTAAATGCCAAGTGAAATAATGAATGAAGATGGTACAAATGGCTTGACTATATATTCTGATGTTAAGTTGGTTGTTTGGTTCATTTATGGTTAGTAGAAAAGTTTTATTCCTTTTAGAATGTAAACTGGTGCAGCCGCTCTGGAAAACAGTGTGGAGGTTCCTCAAAAAATTAACAACAGAACTCCCCTATGACCCATCAATAGCACTGCTAGGGATTTACCCAAGGGATACAGAAATGCTGATGCATAGGGGCACATGTACCCCAATGTTCATAGCAGCACTTTCAACAACAGCCAAATCATGGAAGGAGCCTAAATGTCCATCAACTGATGAATGGATCAAGAAGATGTGGTTTATCTATGCAGTGGAATAGTACATGACAGTACATGACATGAGAGTACATGACAATGAGAAAGAATGAAATCTGGCCATTCGTAGCAACGTGGATGGAACTCGAGGGTGTCTGCTAAGTGAAATAAGTCAAGCAGAGAAGGACAGATACCTTATGTTTTCACTCATAAGTGTAACAGGAGAAACTTAACAGAGGACCATGGGGGAGGGGAAGGGGAAAAATAGTTGGGGAGAGGGAGGGAGGCAAACCATGAGAGACTCTTGAATACTGAGAACAAACTGAGGGCTGATGGAGGAGGGGGAGAGGGGAAGGGGGGTGATGGTCATGGAAGAGGGCACTTGTGGGGATGAGCACGGGGTGTTATATGGAAACCAACTTGACAATAAAGTATAAAAGAAAAAAAAGTTTTATTCCTTTTAAAGTGAGCTTCTCTCACTTCTTAAATTGTTTTAATGGGGAACATACCTCCATTATCCTCATTCTAATTGTTTATAATGGAGATATGGACAAGGATGTGATAATCCAGGGAGATGTGGAAATACCAAAGCTCTGAGGGAAGAATGCTTTGTTTGTGTATACCCTCTATTTGAAAAATTTCATTATTTTGGGGGGGGGGGAAAGGAAATGCCCTACTTTGAAGGTCATTTTCATCTAAAATTAACATGATATGTTTCACATACCCAAACTTAGGAAATATAATTCTTATATACTAGGATTCAAACTGCAAAGTATTCCTTAACTAGTAAACTAAAACTTATCATAACCATGTTTTCATTAATCCCAAAACATCAAAGCCATAAAAGAATCGTATTTCAAAAGTTTTCATACTACTATAAAAGTTCATTTGCATAAAACAACTAGGAAAAGTATCTTTCTTTTCTGGTGGTAAGCCTTGTATCTTAACAATATTATTTTTGTTACTTATTATTGGACATTACCCTTAAATTTATTTTAGGTGGAACTATAAAACTATACTAGGTATTTACAACTGTTTCCAGAGAGGTGGTTCTCTTGGAAAAATCACAAAATTGTTCTCTATTAAAGTAAGAGCATTAGAGAGATACCAATTTTTTACTTTAATTTTGGCTATAAGAAGATATGCTTTATTTTAAAATGTACATTTATATTCAATTACACATTCTATTAGAAAATAAAATTTGCACATTTATGCACACAGACACTACAATCCAAATTAAATGTATTTGTTTACCATGTCTAATAAGCTTAAAATTTAATATGTACCAACTTAATTATGTCTCAATGACAGTATGCTTGTAAAGTTTCATCGGAATGAATATTCGTTGCTCATGTCAAAAACAGTTTTCCAAACATTTAGCAATCTTAGTTTGTGCATACAATTCAGAGTGCTAGAAGAAATATTTGATAAAGATTAAAAATATAATGTTACTTATTTTCAGGAGAAATAAGATAAAGCAAATTTTAAGTCAAAAGTAGAAAAAGTTTAGGGTTCTTTGCTTAATAATTATGTCACCAAACTAATTAAAATTCTATTTATTTAAATTAAAAATTAGAATATAAGTTATTTTTGCCAGCTTCCTTATAAAATAGGTTTTTGGAGATAGTAGTTTCAAATGTCTTGATTTATGGTATTTAAGGTTCATTTAACTTTATTCTCTCTGCAAATACAGGGATGAAATCAATACTTGCACCCTTAATGGAGGTAGTATATGAGGCAGCCACAAAGTGCAATCAAGACCATGTTTTTATTTACCAGCTGTATAGCACATGTATCTTTCAAATGGAAAACAATGTTGATGGCTACAGGAGCCAAAAAATAAGTAATACTGGACATCTTGTCTCTTCTCTTCCATGGCTGGCATATTCAAGTAAATTTTTAAAAGGATGTTTTTTGGTCCCTTCAGTGACCTAACACTCTGAATTATAGGAAATGGAGAAGAAATTCAAAGTCTACATTTATATAAACTTACCTTAAAAATAGATTCACAGTCCCTGATGATACACCAAACTTCTCAACATCTGGTGGTTCAGCTTCTACTGTAATGTCAAAACTTGGGAGTGGAATATTTGAATTGGAGTGAAAGTTTAAATTGGCAGGATACTTGATACCAATGGGATTCTGGATCCTGGAGAAATCTTTTAAAAATTCAACTTCCTTGGCATCGAGGACATCCTTGGACTCAGTGGCATGATTAAAGCTAGAAAAATTCATGCAGCCAGCAGAATCTTTGAGGCAGGCACCAAATTTGTGGTTATCAAAAATTGTATAATTTATACCAAGCTTAGATGAATCAGAAAATTTAGAGGTGATCAAATTTTCGGGAGTGGAAGTATAGTTTGTGCCAGCAGCAAAAGTGGGGGAGTTAGCACAAACAATATTAGGAATGGAAGAACTGGTACCAATTTCCAATTCAGGCTCAGGCAGATTATGAATATTGCTGGTACTGATAGAATTATGAACATTATGAGTATTTGTAGCATCATAATTGGGTTTGGTGACAAAGTTGGATTCAAAGACATGAATTAATCTAGGGTCATGGTTAATGTCTGAGACACAGTTGGTGCCAGCAGTATAGCTAGGATTAATAGCACCACTACAACTAGTTGTATTGCTGGTGTCAATGACATTGACAGTGGTAGCTGTAGAGCTGTGTCTGGCAGCATAACTGTTTTTGGCAATATAGTTGGGGTTGACTAGAAGGCTAGAACCTACTGCATCGGTAAATCCTGAGACATAGTCAAGGTCTGAGTCATAGTTTGGGACAGCTGCAGAGTCGTAGTCGGCAGCAATGGTGGGTTTTGTATCATACTTGGAGTCAACATCCTTGTTAGAACTAATAGCACTATTGTGGCTTGTAGCATTACTAGGTCTGGTGTTATAATTAGAGCCAGGGTCTATTTTAAGGCCAGGGCCATTGTTATTGAGGCCAGGTCTATTGTTGTTCAGGCCAGTACCATTAATTTTGGGACTAGAGTCATTGTTGCTGGAGTAAAGGCTGTTGGGATGTGATACGATATTTTGGGGGTCAGGGGCATTGTTTTGGAGGTCAGATCTATTGATTTTAGAGCCAGGTCTATTGTTGGGGCTAGTACCATTGTTGGGGCAAATGTCATTGTCTGACCCAGTGACATTGCTAGGGCCAGCACCATTATTCAAACAATAAGTGTAGCTCAGGCCAGTTCCATTCTGCAGCTCAGAGGTAGAGTTTGTATTTGTGCCATTGCTGGAGTTAGCAGTACAGTCCTGATCAACACCACTGTTTAGGCCAGAGGTATTGTCTGAATTAATGGTGTGTTTTCCCCCATCAAAATCAGTGCTATATTTGGAGATAGCATTATTGTTAGTGGCATTATCATTGTTAGAGTCAGGTTCACTGTTGAAATCAGTTCCATTGTTAGAGTCACCATCACTGTTGGAATCAGCTCCACTTGTAGGGTCAGCATCACCACCAGGATCAGATCCACTGTTTGTGTCTGCATTATTTTCAGCATTGCTATCTTTGGAATCACTATCATCAGGATCAGACTTATCTTTGGGATCTTTCTTATCTTTGGTGTTGTTTTCATCCTCTGAGTCTATTTCATCTTCAGAATCTTTTTCATCTTCAGAGTCTGTCTCATCTTCCTGGTCTGTCTCATTTTTGAGAAGAGGCTTGTCTTTGGCACTGGCCTTATCTTTGAGGTTTCTAGCACTAATCAGTTTAGTATCATTGTCAGGATTGGCCTCATTTTCAAGTTTAGCAGTAAGGTTACACTTGCCCTCATTTTCAAGGCCAGAAACATTGCTGGTGTTGATAACATTGTCTGGGCCAGGTATACTATGGGACCCCATAGTATTTTGAGGACTCATGTGAAAGGTATGGGTAGCAGTAGAGCCTATGATATTTTGGACATCTGAGCAACTTTCACAATGTAAATAAGAAGTTGAGCCCAAGGAATATTTAGAATCCTCCCAGAGTAAAGGACAATGAATGCCCACAAGATGCTTAGGGTCCAGGGATCGAGATAAAGGGCTATTCTGAGATGTCTTGTGATGTCTAATAGATTCGAGGCTCAGAGAATATTTAGAACGCGAGGGAATTTGGAGCTGTAAAGACGAATCAGGGTCTGAATCATCATCAGAATTTACAAGACATTTATGAAAAGGAGAATTACTGATTTCCATGAAACATTTGGAACATATAGGAGCTCCAGTGTCTAAAGAATATGTGTTATTTCCGTGAGTCTTGGGGTGTTCAGCATGCTGAGGGCTCATGGACATAGGGTGGCAGAGAGGTGTTGAGGCTTCAGAGATATAATCCTCAGCAGTTAGAAGATTAAGAGGATTCATTTGAGACTGGGAACTCTGAAAACTTTGTGGGAATTGATAGTCCTTGCAACGACATTTACAGACAGAAATTTTGTGCTTCCTATTTCTGGGTTGCTTATTATCCATGAATGTGTTTGGGTCTGAAGAAAGGCTGTGGCTGTGCTTTTCCTTTAGATTTTGCTTTGACTTTTGATTGTCACTGAGAGTTGTAGATACTTCTTTAAATCTCACAATCTTGTCATCACTCAGATATCTTACAAATTGAATTCTGGAAACTGCTAGGAAGAGAAGAATAAAACAGCAAAAATAATAAATAAACAATTAATTTTTACTTTGACATTCACATTACAACACAAATCTGTGCAAAAGAAAAATGCCATTTTCTTCAACAGATTATTGTTAATTGATATTTCAAAAGGAGGCCATGATCCTAAATTTTCTGCTCAAGTAGGTGTCATCAGGAGCTTATTAACAAATAAAAAATGAAAGATTTCATCTTATATTTCTTATTAACAAATAAAAAATGAAAAAAAATTCATCTTATATTTCTATACTGCTCAGATTCGGAGAGCTTATTCTTTAGGAGATAACACATTTAACAGGAATTCACTGTCACAATGCGGCCAAAATAAAACTTATGTTAGAAAGTTTGCTTACCACAGATCTGTATTTTCTTTTTCATTTTGCTTCTAGAAATACTAGCTTTTTATTATTTTCTGGCATATAATCCCTGTAATTTATACAGTCTCCATGTTTGGAGACAAATATTTTCTTTGGTTTGATATGTCAAAATTGCAAATTTTTCTGATATAATCAAAGATCAATTTCTCTAGCTATCATGAACTCATTGGAACACAGTTCTGAAAACATAGACATTTACCAATAAAACTGAACTAAAACGTTCAGTAAATGTCATTGTTTTATAGGTAAATAGGAAAAAATAAAAAGCAACATGATGTTTAAAAACAGAAGACCTTCTTCTACTATTTCCTCAAGGTCCTAAAAACATTTTTTCTAATGTTTTAGCACCAAACATAAAATCCTACTTGGGAAAGAGTCAAAGAATGTTGGGTGTTAGTTTCCACTTAGAAATCGATAGTGACTTTTTAGAGAGAAGGCGATATGTCTTTTAATAAAGTTTCCTTTAAGGGCATACAGAATCCTTAAGATACACTTTTAATTGCACACTTGTACTCTTCAGGCATTTATAAAAGAGACAACTTAAATTATACATTCTGAAAAGTATTCAATAGGGTATGCTATATATGAAATTATATACAATGAAACTTTTTTTTTTTTACTGTATAGCCCTCACAGATTTATTTCTAAGAAAAGGAGCTCTTATTCTTGTAAATACATGAAGTCATTGTGTTGCTTTTGATAACATGATAGCATTAAGTGGCTTTCACATAATGCAAAAGTCATGAGATGTTGATAGTATTTATTTGTATGTTTTATAGTAAATAGTAGAAGGACAACTACAGATTTTCTATCCCAAGCCAAGTGTAAACAGATATTGAAGGAAGGTGGTAACTATTATTTCTAATGTCTCTGGTATTCAATAGCAGGTATTATATATTTTACTCATACAGTGCTATTATTATAAATTAGTGACAAGGGTTTAGAGTCTGACAGAAACAAAAAAATGATATACTTTTGCTATTTGTAGTACTTATTCACATTCAAGATAATAGTGGAATATACTAAAACAGTTATAAACAATATAACTGTAAAACAAATTGGAAGTATATGGGTATTGAAGGTATACAGGGTTCTTAAACTGGATGAAAAAATAACACTGTTTGAAAAAATCACATCAATTATAAGAGTTGTATCACCAAATTGATTAATATCTTAAAACTAAGAGTGAGATGAAAACTTAAATTATAATCAAGAAAGTATCTCTAATAAGCCTGAAGATGTATTTCTGATTTCCAAAAACTAAAGGATATGTTCATATGCATAAGAAAAATAGAGCACCTATAAAGATCAATTTATTTCTATATGATTATCTGTACTTGCAGAGTTTGGTATAGCTACAGCACAGAATGCATTGAGTGTATAGTGGAGATCTTATCAGAAGTACTGTTTTTATGACTTTTAAAGGAGGAGATAGAAATGAATAAATGAAAACATAGTAGACTCTTAATGACATTATTGGAGAAGAATAGTGGGTTGTATGTGATTTAGAGAACTCAATATGGTGTGTGTAAGAAAGGGCATTGATTTTCAGTCAAACAGCCTGTGTTTGAGAATTTGGTTCCATCATGTATTAGTGATATGATTTTGGCAAGTTATACAACATTCACAAGCCATCGTTTCTTCAGGCTAAAACAATTCTAATTATATCTACCTTTTAAAGCTGTTGTATGGGTTAAATGAGATACTCTATAAATATTAGGTATTTCTATTCTCTCAAGATACAAAAGTATAATATTGTTGAGGTTGTTGTACTAGTTTTTTCCCCTTGTGAATCTTATATACCTAGTGAATAGTAGCCAATTTTGCACTATGCTGTTAATTCTTCTAATTTTCTGAAAGTTGGGGAGAATAGTTATAAGGACTAAATTTTAGGTATTTTAAATTTATATACACAATTACTATTGTTCCAAGAAGTCAAATAGCTGTATTTCCTACACTATTTCATAGATTGAAAATAAAACTGATTCATCATAAAATATGTTGTTACTAAAAGTGGTATTTTTAAATATAATTAAAGAAACAGTTATTAAAACAAACTTTAGACACACCAAGATTATGGCAAGTGACAATTCCTACAAAGTAGCAATTATTATTACTATAATAGTGATAGTTGAATGATATATAATTGATACTCATGTCATTAACTTTGAAAAAAAGACTTGATATTCACATGAAAGGAAACAACTGTATTTTATTTTTAAAGGAAAAGAAAAATATTTATTAACCAGTTTACCAGTATTTACAATAAAGTAAACAATATATACAGTTGGAGGACATTCTGATTACTACAAAGTTATTTTTCCTGATTTCTGCTGAACCAGTAACTCAAATACTGAGAAGATTGAACCCACATGTAAGGAATGAATTGGGGTAAAGAAAAAACATGCAGGTCAAGAATTTAGATTATAGAAGCTTATTTACCCATTCATTCCAGCAGGTCCTAAATTTCTAACATCTCTAACCATCTGATTATGATTAGGTTTCCATGAATGAGGTCTTACTTATTCCATGAATCATGACCTTTTAGTCAATACACCACAGGGATTTCAACTTCTTGAAAAAGAATGGTTTGCTAGAAGGACCTTTAAATGTCCATTTAACTAAGTTTCAGTTACCTAATTAAAACACATGAGGACTTGATTAGTTTTCTCATTTGGGTGGGGAAGTTGTTGGTAGTGATAAAATTTTCCTTTCAAGGATCTTGCAAATAAACTTGCATTTATGTATAGATGTGGATATGGATCCTGATACGGCTGCTTCTAAATTGTCCAATTTAAATTGTTTATATTATATTTACATTGTCCAATTAGTTACAAAACTTGAAAGGTTAAAGCTTCAGGAAAAATTTCAATTTAACTTTAAGTGATTTATTTCTTAAGTTACTGAAAATGATCCTATTCCAGAAACATGGGCTTATCCATGGTTATGAAATGCTGTTTTAGTTTTGGTGAATGTCAAAAAAAAAAAAGAAAGAAAGAAAGAAAAGGAAACTACTACGTATGTATTTTTATGTGCGCGCGCATGCGTACACACACACACACACACACACACAGAAACCTAAATAAACAAAAAACTCAGACTAGTTCTTAGGCATATATGAGTTAAACTCAAATTCTGATTGAATAACGACTATGAAGATTTCTCCCAATATTTAGAAAAGGTGTTCTCAAATGCAGAGGAATAATATACCATGGTCTCAAATATTCTTTTTCTGATAAAGGAAGTAACTACAGAAAGATTTTATCTGTTCAAAGTAACAAGGGCTGTAGATGCAAAACAAAACAAAACAAACAAAAAACAACCCAACAACTTCCCCTATACTACTTCAAAATGAACTAATCAAACTTGATTTTTATTAGATAGTTATCTATTCACACTAATAAATAAAAATCAAGACCCAAAGCAACACAAATAATTACTGAGTTTCACTTTCCGGACAAGAATGTCAAGGTAGTCTCTCTTCATAAATAGCAATTATAATTTTTTAAATGTTTGTTTATTTTTGAAAGAGAGAGAGAGAGAGAGAGAGAGGGAGAGAAGGGGAGGGTCAGAGAGAGAGGGAGACAGAATCTGAAGTAGGCTCCAGGCTCTGAGTTGTCAACACAGAGCCCAACATGGGACTCAAACTCACAAATCGCAAGATCATGACCTGAGCTGAAGTTGGATGCTTAACTGACTGAGACACCCAGGCACCCCCAAAAAGCAATTATAATTTGAGGACACTTTATATTTGCCTCTTTTGCCAGAACCAAGTCTGCCTCATCTGAGTCTTTTATTTCATGAGAAATATTAATTTTTCACTTCTGTCTTTGGCACCAATTATTCATTCAGGATCAAGACCTCTGGCAAAATCTCTTGGGTTATCAGCAGCATTTCTTTTCTCTTTTGCTTTCCTATCATCAGATTCACTGTCAGCTATTTTCTTTATGTGCCATCCTTTTCTTTACCAGCTTGTTGAGAATTAAGAAATGCGTTGAGGTGCCTGGGTGATTTCAGTTGGTTAAGTGTCCAACATCGGCTCAGCTCATGATCTCATAGTTCGTGAGTATGAGCCCTGCATAGGGCTCTGTGCTGACAGCTCAGAGCCTGGAGTTTGCTTCAGATTCTGTGTCTCCCTCTCTCTCTGCCTCTCTCATGCTCTGTCTCTCACTCTCTCAAAAATAAGTAAACATTATTTTTTTTAAAGAAATGCTTCAATTAATTCTGGACAATCTAAATTTTATTCAGGTTCCCAAGTATTGTCAGGATCTGTAAATCCCTTCCACTTCAGGAAATACTCCACCTTCCCATTCACTGCACATTGGTCCAGTACTTTTCCCACCACAAATTCTTCAGGCTATGCCTCTTCTACTTTTTTCCTCTTTCCATTCTGTTTCTTTCCCATTTTTTGCAATGTAGTTTTACTGGAAGCCATTTTTAAAAGTTTTTATTTAAATTCTAGTTAGTTAACACAGTGTAATATTAGTTTCAGGTGTACAATACAGTGATTCAACACTTACATACAAAACCTGGTGCTCATCACAACAAGTGCATTCCTTAATACCCATCACATATTTAACCCATTTTCCCGCTTACCTCCCTTCTGGTATCCATTAGTTTGTTGTCTATGATTAAGAGTCTGTTTCTTGGTTTGCCTCTCTCTTCTTTTTCCGTTTGCTTGTTTGTTTTGTTTCTTAAATTCCACATGTGAGTTAAATAATATGGAAAAACATTCCATGATCATGGATTGGAAGAACAAATATTGTTAAAATGTCTATTTTACCCAAGGAAATCTACACATTTAATGTAATCCCTACCAAAATACCACAGCATTTTTCAAAAAGCTAGAACAAACAATCCTAAAATTTGTATGGAACCACAAAAGACCTGGCATAGCCAAAGCAATCCTGAAAAAGAAAAGCAAAACAAGAGGCATCATAATTCCAGACTTCAAGTTATATTACAAAGCTGTAGTGATCAATACAGTATGATACTGGCAGAAAAACAGACACATAGATCAATGGAACAGAATAGGAAACCCAGAAATGAGCCCACATCTATATGGTCAATTAATCTTTGACAGAGAAAGAAAAAACATTCAAAGGAAAAAAGTATCTTCAACAAATGGTGCTGGGAAAGCTGGACAGTAACATGTAAAAGAACGAAACTTGACCACTTTCTGACACCATACACAAAAATAAATTGAAAATGGATGAAAGACCTAAATGTGAGACAGGAAACCATCAAAATCCTAGAGGAGAACACAGGCAGTAACTTCTTTGACATCTGCTGTGGCAACTTCTTACTGGACACGTCTCCATAGGCAACGGAAACAAAAGCAAAAATAAACTATTGGGACTTCATCAAAATAAAAACCTGCACAGTGAAGGAAACAATCAACAAAACTAAAAGGCAACCTAAGGAATGGGGGAAGATGTTAGCAAAAGACATATATGATAAAGGGTTACTATCCAAAATCTACAAAGAACTTATCAAACTCAACACCTAAAAGCAAATATTCCAGTTAAAAATGGGCAGAATACATGAATAGACATTTTTCCAAAGAAGACATGCAGATGACTAACAGATACATGAAAAGATGCTCAACATCACTCATCATCAGAGAAATACAAATCAAAACTATAATGAGATATCACATCACACCTGTTAGTATTGCTAAAATGAACAACACAGGAAACAACAGGTGTTGGTGAGGACGTAGAGAAAGGGGAACCCTCTTACACTGTTGGTGAGAACGCAAAAGAGTAGAGCCACTCTGGAAAACAGTATGAAGGTTTCTCAAAAAGTAAAAAATAGCACTATCCTATGATCCAGCAATTGTACTATCAGGTGTTTACCCAAAGCATACAAAATACTAATTCAAAGGGATACATACACGAGGATGTTTATAGCAGCATTATCAACAATAACCAAATTTTGGAAAGAGCCCAGATGTCCATCGACTGATGAGTGGATAAAAAAGATGTGGTATATATATATATATATATATATATATATATATATATACACATATAACTCAGCCATATAAATGAATTAAATCTTGCCATTTGCAACAATGTGAGAGTATTATGTTACGTGAAATAAGTCAGAGAAAGAAATATAACATGGAATTTTAGTCATATGCGGAATTTAAGTAAGAAAACAAATGAACATAGGGGGAAAATGTAAAGGTTAACCAAAAAGCTTACTCTTAATTATACAGAAGAAACTGATGGCTACTGGAGAGAAAGTGGGCATAGGGAGGATGGGTTAAGCAGATGATGGATATTAAGGAGGACACTTGTTGTGATGAGCACTTGGTGTTGTATGTATGTGATGAATCACTAAATTCTGTACCTAAAACTGATATTGCACTGTATGTTAACTAGCTGAAATTGAAATAAAACCTTGGAAAATAATTAGAACTACCCTAGGATCCTGCAATTGCACTGCTAGGTATTTACACAAAGAAGACAAACATACAAATTCAAAGGAATACATGCACCCCAGTGTTTATAGTAGCATTATCAACAATAGCCAAATTATGGAAAGAGCCCAAATGTCCATTAACTGATGAATGGATACAGAAGATGTGGTATCTATATCTATCTATATCTATATCTATATCTATATCTATATCTATATATAATAGAATATTGCTCAGCCATTAAAAAGAATGAAATCTTGCCATGTGTAATGACATGGATGGAGCTAGGGAGTATTATTCAAAGTGAACTATGTCAGTCAGAGAAAAACAAATATCATTTTTTATTGCACTTGAATAGCTATTGTCCACCACCTCCAAGCTGTTCCAGTCTCCAGTCTGCAGCGTTTTCGGCCCTTCATGTCTTAAGCTCCAGCCACAACAGAGGGGGTGGGGGTTGGGGAGCTGTGCTGGGCTGGTGCCACCAGGAGTAGAGGGTAAGGTGTGGGGGTGGGATGGCAGTGTTATTTTATTGGGTGGATAAAAACACTGTCAGTATTCAAACACTAAAAAAAGAAGTGTTTGTTCATTTCTTTAGGGTTAGGCATCAATTTAGATATTAAATATGAAGATAGTAAAAAGGCAGCAGTACTTTTACTGAGAGTTGTTCCATTTGCCAAATTTTCATGATTCTCAATTTTTTACTAAATGTTTTAATATAGCATTGATAAGCTTATCATTTTTATATAGAAATTAGAATATATATAATTGAGTTTTTGTAGTTTTTCTTACTAATAAACTTTTAAAGTATCTTACTTTTAAAAACTACACAAGAAGGCTGATATCACTAAAAATGGAGGAGTAAAAAGGCACTCCAGGACTCCATACCTCTGCAAAGCAAGTAATGAGGTAGCAAAAGCTATTAGAATAAACTTTTCCAGAAATATGGAATCAAAAACTTACAAAAATCAAAAGAAAGCTAGATGAAGAAAACTGTTGCTTTGTAATAAAAAAAAGTGCTGCGGCATTTTAAATTGCTCAATTATCTTCCACACTGCAGATCAATGGTGACAATGAGGAAGGCAGCCTTCACTGACAGTACAAGTTGTTATTATGAGAGGAAGCAATATATGCAGTATTCTCACAGAGTTGTAACTCTGAGTTTCAACTTGTCTGTTGGCTTTCTGATGGATTGCTACAAGAACTTCCTTTTGTCTTCCCTAACTTGGAACATTTCCATGGCTGAGGAGCTTCCTGGATAGATTTTGTTAAAAGCATTTAAAGGAACAAGTATTGTCCACAGCAACCAGGGGCAAGGGATAACAGTTTGAATAAGCAATAGACAGAATGAAAAATATCTGAGAAGGAAGAGGTTATAAAAGAGCATACATAGGTGGAATAAAGATTTTTTAAGTTTATTTATCTATTTTGAGGGAGAGAGAGAAAGTCAAAAAGAGAAGGAGAGAGAGAGAATCCTAAGCAGGCTCCACACTGTCAGTGCAGAGCCTGACACAGGGCTCAAACTCACAAACTGAGATCATGACTTGGGACAAAATTGAATTGAATCCTTAACCAAATGAGTCATCTAGGCACTCCAAGACTTTTAGCACTAACAAATACACTTGAGAATTAAAAATGTTACATGCAGGTTCCAGTCCAAGATGGGAATGTATAAAGACCCTGAATTCATCTCCTCCATGGAACACATAAAATTGCACATGTTTATAGAATAATTCCTCCTGAAGAAAAACTGAAGGCTGACTGAACAGCTTCTGCACAACAAAAGATAGATAGGTACAAAGAACAACAAGAAAGATGGAGACATGGTAACAATGAATACCTCCACCTTCCATGCTGGGAACTGCAGTGGGGATGGATAGTAATGAGGGACTAGGAACAGACTCCTCTATCCTTGGGCATAGAAAGAAACTGCAATTAAAAGAGCAACTAACATATAAGAGACAACACTAGAACTCAATCAAATAGCTGGAAGAACAGTGGAAAAGTTCTCTGGGTCACAGGGACTGGAGAATGCAGGTTTACATTCCCCCTCCACCTTAAAAGTGTATACCTGAACAGGATATGGGTGCCATAACTGGATTGCCACCTCAGTGAGTCCAGGGTTCATAAACTCACACCAGCTCTGGTTGCTGTGGGAATGGTTAGAGAAACCAGCTTGCCACCTCAGCAAGCCTCAGGTCTGCAAGCCCACACCAGCCCCGGTTGGGCCCAGGACCGAATGAATGAATGAATGAATGAGTGAATAAAGCTGTGGTTTTTCTTGTCTTTTTTTTTTTCCTCTCGTTTCCCCTCTTCTTTTTTTCAAAAGCCACAGTTTAGAACAGCACCTAGCATATAAAAAAGTCAGAACTAGAACTCTGCCAACTGGCTGGGGGAGCTACTGGAATTTTCTTCAGGTGTGAGGACCTTATGGAAATTCTCTGCACTCCACCCTACCTTGAAAGTACAGTGCACAGTCCTCGTGCCCTAATCTGCTTGCCACCTCAGTGAGCCTTGGGCCCATAGCCCATAATAGCCCCAGTTATTCCACCAAGGTGACCACAGGGTGGTTGGTGTACACCAAGACACCCCTGGCTAGTGCTCATTACAATCCCAGCCTTTGCACCAAGGTGACACAGGTGTAAAGCATGGTGGAAAACTTTAGGCCCACAACATTTTGGCTTTGGACAGCTTGCTAGGGTATCCCTCATGCTGAGTGCTCTGGAACATCTTAGACATCTGTTTCATATCCAGCCACCCTGCTAAAGTGCTCTATGCACAAAATGCTCTGGGAACTCCTGGCCTGTGCTTGCATCAGTTTCAGTGACCCCCACCAGGGCATGCTGTGTGCAAAGAACCCAAGAACACACCTGGCCATAACAGCCCCATCTCCAGTCACCAGGACAAGGCACCACCTGTGCTAAGCAACTTGTGACACCTCACATTCCACTTGATTTACCTTCAGCTATCTGGTCAGAACACATTTTGTCCATGGATTCTAGGGACCCCACCAGCCCATGCTGTCCTATCAGGGTACCTCCCTAAAAACTCCTAAACTGTACCCTGACATGGCTCCAGTTACCCCTTCAGGGCACCCTCTGTGTGGAGAGTCCTGGAACACCCTGGTTTATATCACATCAGCCTCAGATACTGTGTCCAGGTACTCTCTGTGCATAGAGCCTGTAGAACCCCAGCTTGCATCCACTTTAGTTTCAGTTATTCTACCAGGGTGTCGTCTGTACAAAAAGCTCAGGAACCTCTCAGCCTATACACTTCCTCAGCCCCAGCTGCCCCACCAGGACACCTTCTCCATAGAACACCCTGGGACACCTAGCTTCCACCCATTTCAGCTTCATCTTTGCTGTCAAGTGTACCATCAATACAAATGACCCCGAGTCAACCTGGAAAAAGGTTAATGGATAGCACTCAAGGTGAACAGTAAAAAGAGAAAATAATTTAAAAAATGAAGGGAGGTTAAGGGATCACTCAGACAACATAAAATGAACAAAAATTCAAATTATTCCCAGAAGAAAGGAAAGAGAAAAAGGAGTAGAAACCTTATTTGAAGAAATAATAGCTGAAAACTTCCTTGACCTAGGAAAGGAAATAGATATCCAAGTCTTAGAAGCATAGAGGGTTCCAAACAAGATGAACTCAATGAAATCTACACCATGATACATAACAATCAAAATGTCAAAGGTAAAGATAAATAGAGAATTTTAAAAGCAGCAATAGAGAAACAAAAAGTTACCTATATGGGAAAAGTATAAGCTATCACCTGATTTTTCTGCAGAAACTTTGCAAGCCAGAAGGGAATGCCATGATATATTCAAAGTGCTGAAAGGGGGAACAAAACCCTACAACCAGGAATATACCTAGCAAGATTATCATTCACATTTGAAGGAGAAATAGAGTTTCGAGACAAGTTAAAGGAGTTTATCACTACTAAACCAGGATTACAAGAAATGGGAAGTGGGTTTCTTTCAGTGGAAAAGAAATGGACATAATAAGACAAGAGAAATTATGAATAAAAGGATGTAAAATATGACAGCATATACATAAAAAGTGGAGGAAAGAGTAAAAGAAGAAAGAAGTTCTTTTTTGAGAATATGTTTGAACTTAATATGTTTGAACTTAAATGACCATCAACTTAATACAGACTGCTATGTACTTAGGAAGATATATAAGAACCTCATGGTAACCATAAGCTCAAAACTTATAAAAGATACCCTAAAATAAAGAGAAAGAAAGCCAAACATAATGCTACAGGAAATCATTAATCACAATAAAGGAGATCAAGAGAAGAAGAAAGGAACAGAGAAGAACTACAAGACAACCAGAAAACAAATAACAAAATGACAATAAGTACATACCTCTCAACAATTACATTAAATGTAAAAGGCCTAAATGCTCCAATAAAAAACATAGGGTGGTGGAATGGATAAAAAACAAGATCCATCTATATGCTGCCTACAAAACAATCATCTCAAACCTAAAGACACATACAGACTGAAAGTGAAGGGATGAAAAAACATTTACTTTTCAAATGGAAGCAAAGTATCTTGGGCAGCAGTACTTATATCAGAAAAAATAGATTTTAAAACAAAGACTGTAACAAAAGACATATAAGGACAGTACATAATGATAAAGGGATCAATCCAACAAGAGGATATAACAATTTTAAATATCTGTGCACCCAACACTGGAGCCCCTAATTACATAAAGCAAATATTAAAGGACACAAAGAAAGAACTTGATGGTACTGCTATTATAGTAAGAGACTTAAACATCCCACAACATCAATGAATAGATAATCAAGGCAGAAAATCACTAAGGAAACAGTGTCTTTGAATGACACATTAGATTATATAGATATAACAGATATATTCAGAAAATTCTACCAAAAATGACAGAATAAAAATTCTTTTGAGGTGCACATGGAAAAATCTCCAGAATAGATCACATGGTAGGGCATAGAAATGCCTCAATAAATTTAAGGTTAAAATCATACCATGCATCTTTCCGACCACAATGGTATGAACTAGAAATAAATCACAGGGAAAATGACTGGAACACAAACGTGTGGAGGCTAAACGACATAACACTAAACACCTAATGAGTCAAAAAAGTAATCAAAGAAAAAAAATTAAAAATACATGGAAACAAATGAAAATGAAAATGCCATGATCCAAAATCCTCAGGATGCTGCAAAAGCATTTGTAAGAGGGAAACACATAGCAATACAGACCTACTTCAAGAAACAAGAAACAATTAAAAAAAAAAAAAACAACCTAACCTTACACCTAAAGAAACTAGAAGAGAACAACAAACAAAGCCCAAGGTGAGTAGAAGGAAATAAATAATGACTTGAACAGAAATAAATGACACAGAGACAAAAGACAGAAACAAACTGATGAAACCAAGAGTTGGTTCTTTGAAAAGATAAACAAAATTGATAAATCCCTAGCCATATTCATAACAAGAAAAGAAATAGATAAATAAAATCATAAACTATAGAGGAAAAGTAACACTGTCACCACAGAAGTATTGGCTCATAAAAGAGTACTATGAAAAATTATGTACCAACTGAGTGCACAAACTCGAAGAAATTGATAAATTCCTAGAAACATATATAACCTCCCCAAACTCAATCAATAATAAATAGAACATATGAAATGACAGATTATCAGCAATGAAACTTAATCAGTAATAAAAAGCTTCCAAGAAACAAATTTCCAGGACCAGAATTTACGGGTGAAATCTACCAAACATGTAAAGGACAAAAAAATACCTATTATTCTTAAAGTATTCCAAAAAAAAAAAAAAAAAAAAAAGAAGAGGAAGGAAAACATCCAAATTCATTCTATAAGGCCAACATTACCCTGATACGAAAAACTGTTGGGGTTATTACTGAGGATGACAAGATTATACACAATGCTTGTCTAGTTAAAATGTAACATGGAGATTTCTGGTGGGCTGCAGTTAAGTTTGGGAGGGGCATAGGTCTCTTGGAATGCTGTAGGCTTGCATCAAATGCCCTGACTGCGGAATTCCCAGGGAAGGCCCTCCCAGGTATTTCTGCAGTCCTTGGCGAACTCCATTATCTATACATTATATACAAAGTTTAGCAAAACAATAGGACACATAGATCCTTGCTGTATATTTCTTATTTCATTAGTCTCTTATGATTGTTCACCTTCACGTCATGGACCCTTTGTTTTTGCATGCCTGAAATGTTATATGCCCTCTGTACACAACAAGCCAACTGAGACTTGTGATTGGCTTGACACTGCAATAAATGAGAATACGAGTGAGGCAAAGGAAGTCTTTGTCTGTGAACGTTGACCCCCATGCCTTCTCCTCTCTTTCTTAGCAAAGTGTGGAGTAATCTTTCATCCATCAGCCCGCGGTTTGCTGGACATTCCCAGCAAAAAACAGATAAAGACACTAACACAAAGAACCACAGGCTGATATCTCTGATGAAGATAGATGCAAAGTTCCTGGACAAAATATTAGCAAACTGAATCCAACAGTACATAAAAGAAATCATTCACCTCGACCAAGTGCTATTTATTATCCGGATGTAAGATTGGATTCATTATTTGCAAATCACTCAATGAGATAGATCACATCAACATGAGAAAGACTTTAAAAAATGCTCATTCCAATAGATGCAGAAAAAGCATTTCAAAAAGTACAACATCCATTCATAATAAAAACCCTCAACAAAGTAGGTTTAAAGGGAATATACCTTGGCACAATAAAGGCCATGTATGAAAAATCCCACAGCTAACATCAAACTCAATGGTGAAAAACTAAGGGCTTTTACCCCAAGGTCAGGAAAAAAGCAAGGATGTCCACTCCCATCACTTTTATTCAAGATAGTATTGGGAGTCCTAGCCACAGCAATTAGACAAGAAAAAGGGATAAAATTCATCCAAATTGGTAAGGAAGAAGTAACATTTCATTATTTGCAGATAACATGATACTATATATAAAAAACCCTAAAGACTCCATCAATAAACTACTAGAACTGATAAATTCAGTAAGGTTGTAGGATACAGATCAATGTACAGGAATATGTTGAATTTCTATACACTAATAATGAATCATCAGAAAGAGAAATTAAGAAAAAAAATCCCATTTATAATTGCACCAAAGATAATAAAATACCTAGGAATAAACTAAACCAAGGAGGTGAAAGACCTGTACTGTGAAAAGTATAAAACAATGATAAAAGAAATTTATTATGACACAAATGGAAAGATTTTCCGTGCTAATGGATAGGAAGAACAAATACTGTTAAAATGTCTATCCTACTGCAAGCAATCAACAGATTTAGTGCAATCCCTATCAAAATACACCAGTATTTTTCACAGAACTAGAAATAATCCTAAAACTTATATGGAATCATAAAAGACCTTAAAGAGCTAAAGCAGTCTTGAAAAAGAAAAGCAAAGCTGGAGGAATCACAATTCCAGACTTCAAGTTATGTTACAAAGTTGTAGTAAGAAAAACAATATGGTATTGGTACAAAAATAGAAACATAGATAAATGGAGCAAAATAGAAAATCCAGAAATGAACTCACAACTATATGGTCAATTAATCTTTGTCAAAGAAGGAGATAATATCCAATGGGAAAAAGACAGTCTCTTTAAAAAATGGTGTTGGGAAAACTGTACAGCTACAATAAAAAGAATAAAAATGGACCAGTTTCTTACACTATCCATAAAAATAAACTCAAAATGAATTAAGGACCTAAATGTGAGGCCTGAAACCATAAAATCCTAGAAGAAAGCACAGGTAGTAATGTCTCTGAAATTGACCATAACAACATTTTTCTAGATATGTCTCCTGAGGCAACAGAAACAAAAGCAAAAATAAACTATTGAAACTATATCAAAATTAAAAGCTGCATGGCAAAGGAAACTATGAACAAAACTAAAAGACAACTTACTGAATAGGAGAAGATACTTGCAAATGAAGGTATACTTATGACCAACATACATGAGAATATATGTTCAACATCATTAATCATCAGGGAAATGCAAATCAAAACCACAATGAGATATCACCTCATACCTGTCAGAATGGCTAATATCAAAAACAGAAGAATAACTGGTGTTGGTGAGGATGTAAAGAAAAAGAAATCATTTTCCACTGTTGGTGGGAATGCAAACTGGTTCATCAACTATGGAGAACAATATGGAGGTTTATCAAAATATTAAAAATAGAACTACCATATTATTTAGTAAACACACTACTCGGTTTTTACTCAAAGAATATGAAAACACTAATTCAAAAGGTGCATGCACCCATATATTTATTGCAACATTATTTACAATAGCCAAATTATGGAAGCAGCCCAAGTGTCCTCTCTGATAGATGAATGTGATACACACACACACACACACACACACACACACACACACAGGAATATTACTCAGCTATTAAAAAGAATGAAATCTTGTCATTCAGAACAGCATGGATATACCTAGAGTGTATTATGCTAAGTGAAAAAAGTCAGAGAAAGATAAGTATCATGTGATTTCACTTATACATGGAATCTAAAAACAAAACAAATGAATAAACAAAAACCAGACCAGTAAATACTGAGAACAAAGTGGTGGTTGGCAGCGTGTAGGGAATGGGGCATAGGTGACATAGGTGAAGGAGTTTTAGAGATAAACTTCTAGTTACATAATAAACACCTCATGGGGATAAAGAGTACAGCATAAGGAATATAATTAATATTGTAATAGTTTTGTATGGTGATAGGTAGTAACTACTCTTTTGGTGTATACAAAATTATATACATTTTATAATGTATATAATTGTCAAATCACTATGTTGTACACCTAAAACTAATATAATATTGGATGTCAACTATACTTCAATTAAAATATAAAATTAAAAGCTTTTTTGGTATCAAAGGCCAAAATGTCAACAAAATGAAAGACAACCTATAGAATCCAAACTTATTATTACCCAAATCCAAATATTTGCAAATTATATTTCTAATAAGCTTCTAATATTCAAAATATAAAAAAACAAATACAAGTGCTTTTTCCTTGATATGATATACTTCATTTATTATTTATCACTATTTCTTTAGTATATACACTTTATATATTTATTATTATATCTGTATATTATTACTATCATTATTTATTATAGATTTATATCTTTTTTTCATTTATAGTTTATTGTCAAGTTGGTTTCCATATAACACCCAGTGATCAACGCCACAAATGCCCTACTCCATGCCCATCACCCCCCTTCCCCTCTCCCCCTCTTTCATCAGCCCTCAGTTTGTTCTCAGTATTCAAGAGTCTCTCATGGTTTGCCTCCCTCCCTCTCCCCAACTATTTTTCCCCCTTCCCCTCCCCCATGGTCCTCTAAGTTTTTCCTGTACACTTAGAGTGAAAACGTATGGTATCTGTTCTCTGCCTGACTTATTTCACTTAGCATGACACCCTCGAGTTCCATCCACATTGCTACGATTGGCCAGATTTCACTCTTTCTCATTGCCATGTAGTATTCCATTGTATAGATAAACCACAACTTCTTGATCCATTCATCAGTTGATGGACATTTAGGCTCTTTCCATGATTTGGCTATTGTTGAAAGTGCTGCTGTGAACATTGGGGTACATGTGCCCCTATGCATCAGCACTCCTGTATCCCTTGGGGAAATCCCTAGCAGTGCTATTGCTGGGTCATAGGGGAGTTCTATTGTTAATTTTTTGAGGAACCTCCACACTGTTTTCCAGAGCGGCTACACCAGTTTATATTCCTACCAACAGTGTAGGAGGGTGCCCCTTTCTCCATAACCTTGCCAGCATCTATAGTCTCCTAATTTGTTCATTTTAGCTACTCTGACTGGCATGACATGGTATCTCAGTGTGGTTTTGATTTGTATTTCCCTGATGATGAGTGATGCTGAGCATCGTTTCATGTGTCTGTTGGCTATCTGGATGTCCTCTTTGGAGAAGTGTCTATTCATGTCTTCTGCAGATTTCCTCACTGGATTATTTGTTGTTGGGAGCCGACCTTCATCACTCATCCGATGGCAAAGCCCAGGGGGTTGACAAGAGAAGACCACAAAGCAGTTCTATGGAAGCAAAGCTACAGATATCCCTCCTTCTAATCAATCAGGTTATTCAATCAGCTTATATTTTTCTGACTGGGCCTTTCCCTGTAACTTAGCAATCAGTTAATCATTAAGGGCACTTTGAAAAAAGACATGCCCCTGTAAAAGGTTAATGTGGGCAGTTACCAAGAAAGCAGTCATGCTCCAATTTCTCTATAGAATAGGCTCTACCAGTTTCAGTTAGCTCGACCAGTTTCGGCTAAAACAACTGGAATAATAATATAAAAAATAACTAGCCCTCTAGCTTGTCAGGCATAGAAATAGTAAGATTAAAGATTAATTCTTTGAAGTAAAAAAGCAGTAACACAAGGAAATAACCAGAAAGTTTTCTCATGGATAATTTCCCTGAGAAATTTTCTGAGAGTAAAAACAATAGCTTGATGCAAACATATAGAGAGTAGAAAACATATATAAGCTTGTTGAAAAATCAATAAATTGTCCAGATTGGTTCACCTGAGCTGTCTGTTTCCATTCCTTTGCGCAGACACCAGCCCTCCTTCGGGGAACCCCTGGACCGGTCGGAGCGGGACTCTGGCAATCTGTTTTTCAGATGTGGAGTTTGGTGAGTTTCTTATAGATTTTGGATACTGGCCCTTTATCCGATATGTCATTTGCAACTATCTTTTCCCATTCCATCGGTTGCCTATTAGTTTTATTGATTGTTTCCTTTGCAGTGCAGAAGTTTTTTATCTTGATGAGGTCCCAATCATTCATTCGTTCATTTTTGCTCTTGATTCCCTTGCCTTTTGGGGATGTGTTGAGTAAGAAATTGCTGCGGATAAGGTCAAGGAGGTTTTTTCCTGCTTTTTCCCCTAGCGTTTTGATGGTTTCCTGTCTCACATTCAGGTCCTTCATCCATTTTGAGTTTATTTTTGTGTATGGTGTAAGAACATGTTCTAGTTTGATTCTTCTGCATGTTGCTGTCCAGTTCTCCCAGCACCATCTGTTAAAGAGGCTGCCTTTTATCCATTGGATGTTCTTTCCTGCTATGTCACAGATTAGTTGGCCATACATTGGTGGGTCCAATTCTGAGTTCTCTATTCTATTCCATGGGTCTATGTGTCTATTTTTGTGCCCATACCATACTGTCTTTATGATTACAGCTTTGTAGTAGAGGCTAAGGTCTGGGATTGTGATGCCTGTCGTTTTGGTTTTCTTATTCAATGTTACTTTGGCTATTCGGGGTCTTTTGTGGTTCCATACAAAATTTAATATAGTTTGTTCTAGCTTTGTGAAGAATGCTGGTGCAATTTTGATTGGGATTGCATTGAATGTGTAGATTGTTTTGGGTAATAATGACATTTTAACAATGTTTATTCTTCCGATCCATGAGCATGGAAGGTTTTTCCATTTCTTTGTGTCTTCTTCAATTTCCTTCATAAGTTTTCTATAGTGTTCATCATGCAGATCTTTTGTATCTTTGGTTAGGTTTATTCCTCGGTATGTTATGGTTTTTTGTGCAATTGTGAATGGGATCAGTTTCTTGATTTCTTTTTCTGTTGCTTCATTATTGGTGTATAAAAATGCAACCGATTTCTGTACTTTGAATTTGTACCCTGCAACTTTGCTGAATTCATGGATCAGGTCTTGTAGGCTTCTGGTGGAGTCTGTCGGGTTTTCCATGTAGAGTATCATGTCATCTGCGAAACGCGAAAGTTTGACTTCATCTTTGCCAATTCTGATGCCTTTTATTTCCTTTTGTTGTCTGATTGCTGATGCTAGGACTTCTAGCACTATGTTAAACAACAGTGGTGAGAGTGGACCTCCCT
>CM053579.1:48237697-48320888 GCA_028646485.1 Cryptoprocta ferox
TTATTAAGAAAGGATGCTGTATTTTGTCAAATGCTTTTTCTACATCTATCGACAGGATCATATGATTTTTATCTTTTCTTCTGTTAATGTGATGTATCACATTGAGGGATTTGCAAATATTGAAACATCCCTGTAACCCAGGAATGAATCCCACCTTATCATGGTGGATAATTCTTTTTATATGCTGTTGAATTTGACTTGCTAGTATCTTGTTGAGGATTTCTGCATCTGTATTCATCAAGGCTATTGGCCTGTAGTTATCTTTTTTTTGCTGAGTCCCTGCTTAGTTTGGGAATCAGTGATGCTGGCTTGTAGAATGAGTCTGGAAGTTTTCCTTCCATTTCTATTTTTTGGAATAATTTGAGAAGAATGGGTATTAACTCTGATTTAAATGTCTGGTAGAATTCCCCAGGGAAGCCATCTGGCCAGGGCTCTTATTCGTTGGGAGATTTTTGATAACTGATTTGATTTCTTCACTGTTCATGGGTCTGTTCATATTTTCTATCTCTTCCCGTTTGAATTTTGGTAGTGCATCTGTGTTTAGGAATTTCTTCATATTTTCTAGGTTGTGCAGTTTGTTGGCATATAATTTTTCATAGTATTCGCTGATGATTTTATTTCTGATGGATTGGTTGTAATAGATCCATTTTCATTTGTGATTTTGTCTATTTGGGTGCTCTCTCTTTAATTTTTGAGAAGCATGGCTAGAGGTTTATTAATTTTGTTTATTTTTTTCCAAAAACCAATTCTTGGTTTCATTTATCAGTTCAACTGTTTCTTTTTATTCTATATTGTTTATTTCTGCCCTGATCTTTATTATATTTCTCTTCTTCTGCTCGGTTTGGGGTGTTCTTGCTGCTCTGCTTCTAGTTGCTTTAGGTGCACTATTTGATTTTGTATTTGCATTTTTTCTAGTTTCTTGAAATAGGCCTGGAATGCTATATACTTTCCTCTTAGGACTGCCTTTGCTGCATCTGAAAGATTTTGGATTGCTGTATTTTCATTTTCATTTGTTTCCATATATTTTTAGTTTCTACTCTAATTGCCTGATTGGCCCAATCGTTCTTTAGAAGGTTGTTCTTTAACCTCCATGTTTTTGGAGGTTTTCCACACTTTTTCCTGTGATTGATTTCAAGTTTCATAGCATTGTGTTCTGAAAGCCTGCATGGTATGTTCTCAATTATTTTATATTTATTGAAGGCTGCTTTATTACCCAGTATGTGGTCTATCTTGGAGAAAGTACCATGTGCACTTGAGAAGAATGTGAATTCCGTAGCCTCAGGATTTAGAGTTCTAAATATATCTATCATATCCATCTGTTCCAATGTGTCATTCAGGTCCATTGTTTCTTTAGTGATTTTCTGTTTAGTTGATCTATCCATTGCTGTACATGGAGTATTAAAATCCCCTGCAATTAGCACATTCTTATCAATAAGACTTTTTCTGTTTGTGATTGTTTTATGTATTTGGGTGCTCCCGAATTTGGTGTGTAGATGTTTATAATTGGTAGCTCTTCCTGTTGGATAGAGCCTGTAATTTTTTTATAACGCCCTTCTTCATCTCTTGTTACTGCCTTTACTTTAAAGCCCACTTTGTCTGATATAAGTATGGCTACTTAGGCTTTATTTTGACCTCCATTTGCATGATAGATATTTCTTCGTCTCCTTACTATCAATCTGAAGGTGTCTTCAGGTCTAAAATAAGTCTCTTGCATACAGCAAATCAATGGATTTTGGTTTTTTATCCATTCTGCTACTCTATGTCGTTTGTTTGGAGCATTTATTCCATTTACATTCAGTGTTATTATTGAAAAATGTGGGTTTAGATTCATTGTGTTCTCTGTAGGGTTCATGCTTGTAGTGATGTGTGTGGTACCTTGTGTTCCTTGCAACATTTCCCTCATAGAGTTCCTCTTAGGATTTCTTGTAGGGCTGGTGTAGTGGCAATGAATTCTTTCAATTTCTCTTTATTTGGGAAACCTTTATCTCTCCTTCTATTCTGAATGACCAGCTTGCTGGATAATGGACTCTTCGCTGCATTTTTTTTTTCCTGTTTATCAAATTGAAGATTTCCTGCCATTACTTTCTGGCCTCCTAAGTTTCAGTAGACACGTCTGTAACTACTCTGATAGGTCTCCCTTTGTATGTTAGGGCCCTTTTTTTCCCTATCTGCTTCTGATTTCTCTCTTTATTCTTCTCTTTTGCCAGTTTCACTATGATATGTCGTGCTTAAGGTCGATTCAAGTTACGTCTGAGGGAGCTCTCTGTGCTTCTTGGATTTCAATGTGTGTTTCCTTCCCCAGATTTGGGAAGTTCTCGGCTATAATTGGTTCAAGTACCCCTTCAGAACCTTTCTTTCTTTCTTCTTCAGAAATTCCTATGATACGGATATTGTTCCATTTGATTGTATCACTCAGTTCTTGAATTCTCGTTTCTTGTTCGTGGATCAATTTATCTCTCTTTTTCTCGGCTTCCTCTTTTTCTGTCATTGTGTCTTCTAATTCACCTATTCTCCTCTCTGCCTCTTCAATCCGTGCAGTCGCCGCCTCCATTTTATTATGCATCTCTTTTATAGCATTTTAAATTCATTATAACTATTTTTAAGGTCCATAGTCTTTGTAGCAATAGCTTCTCTGATGTCTTCCATGCCTTTTTCAAGCCTAGAGATTAATTGTAAGACTATTGTTCTAAATTCTTGGTCAGTTATGTTGCTTATATCTGTTTTGAGAAATTCTGTAGCTTTTACTTTTTCCTGGAATTTCTTTATAGGAGAGTTCTTATGTTTCATCATTTTGGGAAGCTTTCTGTCTCTTGTCAGTTTTAAAATCTTGTTATGCACTCTGCACCTGTGAGTATTTCTATATTAATGGAGGCTCATTGTCTGTCCAGGGCCTGTCCGTTTAGGAAGTATTCTTTTATTGGTGTCCCCTGGTCTCTCTTGTGCCTTTGGTTATTTTATTTCCCTACTCAGTGATATTTGGGACTCTCCACCATGTGTACCTTGGCTTGTTTCTTGAGGTATCCCTGAAAAGGAAAATCGACAAACATACAGGGAACAAAAGCCTGCAAAGGCACAGAGAAGTCAAACAAACAAGCAAACGAAAAGGGGAAAAAAAGGAAAAAAAAGGGAACAAAAACAACAAAAGACAAGGACAGTCTAAAAGCATAAAACCAGAAATCCCAGCTATAGATAAAGAGCAGGATGGAGGCAGTGCTGATGGAAGAGCATATACAAAGAGATAAGTGACAGGGGTGGAGAGAAAGAGAAGTTGAACATTAACCAGGCAGAGAGACTAAAAGGTTTAATTCAGAGAGAGAAAGAGGAGAATATGGTAGAAGGCAAGGAGAAAGAAATGAAGCTAATGTTTCCCAAAGAAACTATGTAGTTTGATTATTCCAGAGAGAGAGAAAGGAAGGTCATGACGGAGGTGTAGAATATGCATCAAGAGAATGGATTAAATGTGACTGTTTAAGCAAACCAATGAACAGAGTGCCTAGTGCAGAGGAGGGGAGAGATAAGAATGAGATACGGGAAAATACATCTGAATAGCATGAATTGATCTAGAGTTAATCACGGCAATGCATCAATGTTGGTCTTGCCCCAGGCTCCAGTAAAACAAAAAACAAAAACAAAAACAAAAACAGCTGCTTTCCAGTGCGGTTGGGGGTGGCTTTGTGTAGTCAGGTTTCGCCCCCACTGCTGGTCCCGGTCCCGTGGGCTGCTTCCTGAGGTCCCACCTTGGTGGTTGTGGGGAGAAAAATGGAGGTGTCCCAGTCCCTTCTCCAACCAAGTGTTGCAACTCACTCTTTTGGGTCCAGTTTCCCTGTGCCGCAGGCATAGCTAAGGTGGGCTGAGTTGTATTTCCCAATCCCTGCCTCATTTCCAGATCTTAGTCCGCACACTTTAAGGGTAGCACCCGAAATTTACTCCCGAAGGCCGGCCAGGTTTGAGTAGGGGGAGTAGGGGAGCAGTTTTTCCTGGTGCCACCTGGGACTGGGGTGCCTCTCCCACGGAAAGCACCGTAGCTAGAGAAAGGATCTCTCTCTGATCACCCCAGGATTACAGAGTGGATGATAGGATCCCTCTCTGTCCTGGGCTGAGGTTTTTCTTCTCTCCAGAGACAGTTCTATGAACGGTTTCAGCCTCTCTTTCTCTTCCCATCATCTCTCCATGGGTCTCTGCGGAGGGGGCTCCCTCCCCTCCATGCCTCCGGGTACTTGCCCTTTTTTATCTTCCCCAGTTCACAATTATGCACCTATGAGGCTGTCTTCTTAGTGAACTCTGTCTCTTTTCCTCCCAGACTCTTGTGGTTTCATGTCTTATGGTTTCAGTCCTTTGTTTGAGAGATGCGGGCAGGGGAAATGTGCAGAGCTCCCTACTTCTTCGCCATCTTGCCTCCCCTCCAAACTAATACAAGTTCTTATGGGTTGTATTGTATCTCTTAAAACAGATATGTTGAACTCCTAACCCCCAGTACATTTAATGTGAACTTATTTCGAAATAGAGTCTTTACAGAAGTAATTAAGTTAAAATAAAGTTACTAGGGTGTTCTCTAATCCAATATGACTTGTGTCTTCATAAAAAGGGCAAATTTGAACACAGAGATAATGAGCGAAGAGTATGTGAGAAGACACAAACAGAACATCAAGTGAAGATGGATGCAGAGATTGAAATTATGCTGCCACAAGCCAACAAACACCTGCAGTTACCAGAAACTGGAAGGGCAAGGAAAAATCCTCTTTCTAGAGCATTGAGAGGGAGTACGGTTCTGCTGAAAACTTGATTTTGTACTTTTAGCTTCCAGACCTATAAGATAATTTTTTTCCCTAAGCCACTCAGTTTGTGGCACTTTGTTATGGAAGACTTAAAAACCTAATATACAACCTAACAACAAAAATTAACTTAATAAAAATTGGCTTTTGTTTGTTTGTTCATTTGTTTTCTTTTTTAGATTCCACATATAAATAAAATCATACGGTACTTGTTTTTCTCTTTTTTTTTTTTTTAGTTTCAGGTGTAGAATTTAGTGATGCATCACTTACATAGAACACATACTGCTCATCAGAAGTGTCCTCCTTAATAATCATTACCCATTTAACACATCCCCCAGTCACTTCACCTCCAGCAACCCTTAGTTTCATCTCTATAGTTAAGAGTCTGTTTTCTGGTTTGCCTCTCTTTCCCCCCATGTATGATTCTCTGTTTTGTTTCTTAAATTCCACATATGAGTTAAACCATATGGTATTTATCTTTCTCTAACTGACTTATTTCACTTAGGATAATACTCTCTAGCTCCATCCACGTCATTGCAAATGGAAAGACTTCTGTGTTTTTTTTTAATGTTTATTTATTAACATTATTTTTTGAGACAAAAACATTATTATTTTGAGACACAAAAAAGAGACAGAGTTCAAGCCAGGGAGGGGTAGAGAGAGGA
This sequence comes from Cryptoprocta ferox, assembly GCA_028646485.1. Classification (NCBI taxonomy): domain Eukaryota; kingdom Metazoa; phylum Chordata; class Mammalia; order Carnivora; family Eupleridae; genus Cryptoprocta; species Cryptoprocta ferox. The sequence continues at coordinate 48,243,135 of CM053579.1, forward strand.
GACACAGAATCTGAAACAGGCTCCAGGCTCTGAGCTGTCAGCACAGAGCCCAATATAGGGCTCAAACTCGGAAATGGCGAGATTGTGACCTGAGCTGAAGTTAGACGCTTAACCAACTGAGTCACCCAGGATCCCTGCAAATGGCAAGATTTCATTTTTTATGACTGAGTACTATTCCATTATATATATGTATATGTATGTATGTGTATATATATATATATATATATATATATAAATCTTTATCCATTTATCAGTTGATGGACATTTCATAATTTAGCTATTGTTGATAGTGGTTCTATAAACATCATGGTACATGTATGTTTGAATCAGTATTTTTGTATCCTTTGGGTAAAAACTTACCAGTGCAATTACTGGATTGTAGTTATTTCTATTTTTAACTTTTTGAGGAACCTCCATAATGTTTTCCAGAGTGGCTGCACCAGTCTGCATTCCCACGAACAGTATAAGAGGGTTCCCCTTTGTCTATATCATTGCCAACACATGTGGTTTCCTGTGTTGTTAATTTTAGCCATTCTAACAAGTGTGAGGTGACATCTCATTGTAGTTTTCATTTGTCTTTCAGTGTTGGGCATCTTTTCATGTGTTGTTATCCATCTGCAGGTCTTTGGAAAAATGTCTATTCATGTTTTCTGCCAATTTCTTAACTGGATTGTTTTTTTTAGGTGTTGAGTTTGGTAAGTTCTTTATAGATTTTGGATAGTAACCCTTTATCATATATGTCATTTGCAAATATCTTCTCCCATTCCTTATATTGCCTTTTAGTTTTGTTGATTGTTTACTTCACTGTGCAAAAGGTTTTTATTTTAATGAAGTCCCAATAATTTTTGCTTTTGTTTCCCCTGCACCAGGAGACATATCTAGTAATAAGTTGCTATGGCTTATGTCACAGCTTATGGCTGTGTTCTCCTCTAGGATTTTGATGGTTTCCTGTCTCACATTTAGGTCTTTCATCCATTTTGAATTTATTTTTGTGCATGGTGCAAGTAAGCGGTCCAGTTTCACTCAATTGCATGTTGCTATCCAGTTTTCCCAATACCATTTGTTGAAAAGACTTTCATTTTTCCATTAGATATTCTTTCCTGCTTTGTCAAAGATTAATTGACCATATAGATGTGGGTTCATTTCTGGGTTTCCTATTCTGTTTCATTGATCCATGTGTCTGTTTATATACCAGGACCATATTGCCTTGATCATTACAACTTAGTAATATTACTTGAAGTCCAGATTGTGATGCTTCCAGCTTTCCTTTCCTTTTTCAAAATTGCTTTGGCTATGTAGAGTCTTTTGTGGTTCCATAAAAATTTTAGGAGTCTTTGTTCTAGTTCTGTGAAAAAGGTTGGTTGTATTTTGAAAGTGATTGCATTAAATGTGAAGTTTGCTTCAGGTAGTATAGTAATTTTTGTAATATATATTCTTCCAATCCATGAGCATGGAATATTTTTCCATTTCTTTATCATCTTCAATTACTTTGATAAGTGTTTTATAGTTTCAGACTACAGATAATTTACCTCTTTGCCTAGGTGTATTCCTAGGTATCTTATGGTTTTTGGTGCAATTATAAATAGGATTGATTTCATGATTTCTCTTTCTGCTGCTTCATTATTGGTGTATTGAAATACAACAGATTTTATACATTGATTTTGTGTCTCTCAACTTTATTGAATGCATGTATCAGTTCTAGGAATCTTTTGGTGGATTATTTTGGGTTTTCTACACAAAGTATCATGCCATATGCAAATCCTGAAGGTTTGAGTTCTTGACAATTTAGATACCTTTTATTCCTTTTTATTGTCTCATTTCTGGGGCTAGGACACCCAGGAAATATTAAAGAACTGTGGTGAGAGTGGACATGCCTGTCTTGTTCCTGACCATAGATGAGAAGTTCTCAGTTTTCGCCCATTGAGGATGATGTTACCTGTGGGTTTTTAATATATAGCGTTTACGATGTCAAGATATGTTCACTCTCTCCCTACTTTGTCGAGGATTTTTTCAAGAATGGTTATTTTTACCTTGTCAAACCCTTTTTGCGCATAGATTGAGAGGATCATATAGTTATTACCCTTTCTTTTATTAATGTGGAGTATCACGTTTACTGATTTGTGAATATTGAACCACGCTTGCAGCCCAGGAATAAATTTCACTGGATCAAGTGGAATGATTCCTTTAATGTACTGTTTGGTTTAACTTGCTAGAATTTTGTTGAGAATTTTTGTATCCATGTTCATCAGGGATATTGGCCTATAATTCTGTTTTTTCGTGGGATCTTTGTCCAGTTTTAGAATTAGGGTAATGCTGGCCTCATAGGATGTGTTTGAAAGTGTTCCTTCCATTTCTATTTTCTGTAATAGTTTAGAATAATAGGTATTAACTCTTCTGAAAAGGTTTGGTGGAATTCCCCTGGGATGTCACCTGGCCCTAGACTTTGTTTTCTTTGAGAGTTTTGATTACTGATTCAATTTCTTTGCTGGCTATCAGTCCATTTAAGTTTTCTAGATGTCTTCCCATTTTGGTTTTGGTAGTTGATATGTTTCTAGGAATTTATACATTTCTTCCAGAGTGTATGTAGCATATAATTTTTCATAATATTTTCTTATAATTGTTTATATTTCTGTGGTGTTGGTTGTGATATCTACTCTCTCATTTGTGATTTTGAGTCATTTATTTTTTCTTTTTGATAAATTTGGCTAGGGGCTTATCAATTTTATTATTTTTTTTCCAAGAACTAGCTCCTGATTTCATTGCTCTGTTCTACCATTTATTTCTGCTCTAATCTTTATTATTTCTGTTTTTATGCTTGCTTTAGGCTTTATTTGGTGTTCTCTTTCTAGCTCCTTATGTGTAAGTTTAGGTTGTTTATTTAAGATATTTCTTGCTTCTTGAGGTTGGCCTATATTGCCATATATATCCCTGCTATGACCACTTTTGCTGCATCCCGAAAGTTTTGGTCTATCATGTTTTCATTTTCATTTGTTTCCATGTGTTTACTTCCTCTTTAATTTCCTAGTTGAACCCATTTGTTCTTTAGTGTCATGTTCTTTAACCTTCATGTATTTGTTATCTTTACAATTTTTTCTTGTGATTGACTTCAAGCTTCACAGTATTGTGGCCTGAAAATATGCATGGTATGATCTCAGTCTTTTAGTACTTGTTGAGGGCTGATTTGTGACCTAGTATGTGATCTATTCTGGAGAATGTTCACTTGAGGAAAATGTGTTTTCTGCTGCTTTAGAATGAAATGTCCTGAATTTATCTCTTAAGTCCTCTGGCCCAGTGTGTTATTTAATGCCATGCTTTCCTTGTTGATTTTCTGCTTAGTTGATCTGTACATCGATCTAAGTGTGGTGGTAAAGTCCCCTACTATTATTGCATTATTATCAATGATTTCCTTTTTGTTTGTAATTATCTGTTTTGAGCAAATCCATGGCTGTGATTTATTCTTGGTCTATCTTTTGGGGGAGAATTCCTCTCTCTTGTCATTTTGTCTAGGTTTCTTTATTTTGAGCATTATGAAAGCCAGGTATATTTCCTGCTCCTGAGAGTAATGATATATTAATAAGGGGTATACACTGTCCAGGACTTGGCACTCCAGGAAGTGTTCCTGGTGTATACTGTGTTCACTCTGCTGTTTTGCTTTGGCTGCTCTTTCCTACAGGTCAGTCCTCCACAAAGTTCCTCCTTGCTTGCTTCCGGGGGTGGGGGTGGGGTGTTTGGACCTTTAACTAGGTGTGCTTTTATTTTTTTGTTAAAATAAGCCTGATTAAAAAGACTGAATCAAAAGAAAGAGAAAAGGAAAAGGAACAAACAACAACAAAAAACCAGACAGACAAACAAAATCCTATAAGCCTAATTCCAATGAAAAAGAAATAAAGAGAATCCTGATCCAAAAAAAAAAAAAAAAAACCAGACAAATGAACAACAACAACAACAAAAATTTATAAGCCGGATTCCAAAGGAAAATAAAAAAGAAAGCCTGGTCCAATTTCTACCAGAACTTGAAGGTGACACTTTGGTGTACTTTATGATCAGTAGACTTGTTGCATACAGGGGGCCTGTGTTGGCCTTCTGGGGCTGAAGCCCACTGTGCTGGCTCACAGTCAGACCTGTCCTAGTAAAGATGCCCCTGAAAGGTTCCAGGGGGTGAAGTTTTCTGTAAGCAGCTCCAGGCTCCAATGAGGGCACTCTGTTGCTCATTGAATTCCGACCATACTGGTGGGCAGGGGGGAAGATGGTGTCACCCTGCTCTCTCATCCCTGGGAAGGGGATCTCACACCCATCACTATTCAGGAAACCCTCACTTTAAAGTGAAAAATCTCTCCTCCTTTGTCCCATGCTTCTGTTAGATCCCTGCCTTCAACAGTTTTCCTGTGTTCTATATCTGCTGCCTGGCTTGGATTCAAACCTCCAAATCTTAAAGTACCTGGCAAGGCATAAACCCATTCCTCACCTTTGGAGGAGAGCCTTGCAGCACTGCACCTGGCACCATTCTACCCCAGAAAAGCCATTGCACGACTGTGCAGGTGCCTGGAATTTATGGTGAAGCACAGCAAAAAGCCGCAACCAGGTTATCTGCTCTCTGCATTTCTGTCCCTGTTGTTTAATGGCCACTAAATCATGCCCGCTCAATGATGTACTTTGTCATTGGAGAGGAAATATACACTCTTCTAAATGTACTCCAGGAAGAAGATTGCTCTCTCCCTGTGTGAACAAGGGGATCTCCACACCATACTGTCCACTGTCCACTCCCAGGTTTCTGCCGTCCTTCTTCCCAAGAGCACCACTGCCTGCCTGTTCAACTCCTGTGAATGGCAGGGACTTCTAAAATTTGAGCTCCACTGTTTGCAAAAAGTTGTGATAGTCAGTTCTTCTTGATTCTCTAGTCAATCGCTTTGGGAGTGTTTTCCTTATATGAACCCAACAGGCTTACATCCTTTCCCCTCTCTCCTCTGTCTTCTCTCCATGGAAAGGGCTCCCTCTCCTCTGTAGCACCACAGCTTTTCTGACCCCCAACTCATGTCTCTGCACCTCTTTCCTGCTACGTTCTCTCTCTCTAATTAGATTGTTCTCTTAATCCTCAGATAAATTATCCCAGGTGTTTGAAAGGATTTGATGTTGATCTAGCTGTGTTTGAGGAACAAGGCAACCCTGGGTCCCCCTACTATACCATTTTAACTCCTTCTCCCCTTTATATTTGTTATTAATTAAAAAAAACATATTTGGGTGTCTCAAGTTGGGGGCATAGATATTTGCCATTGTTAGATATTCTTGTTGTCTTCTCTCCTTTATTATGATATAATGCCCTTCTTCATCTCTTGTTAAAGTCTTTGGTATAAAATCTAGTATGTCTGGGACGTCTTGGTGGCTTAGTCGGTTAAGCATCTGGCTCTTGGTTTTCACTCAGGTCATTATCTCGCGATTCATGGGTTTGAGCCCAGTGTTGGGCTCTGTGAAGGCAGTGAGGAGTCTGCTGGGGATTCTCTCTCTATCCTTCTCTCTCTGCCCCTCCTCTATTCGTTCATTATCTCTCTTTCAAAATAAGTAAACTTCAAAAAATATTAAACTCTAGTATGTCTGCTATAAGCATTGCTACTCTGGCTTTCTTTTCACCTCCATTTGCATGGTAAATATTTTTTCATTCCCCTCACTTTCAATCTGCAAGTGTCTTTTGGCCTAAAACGAGTCTCCTGTAGGCAGCATATAGATGGGTCTTGTTTTTTTTTAATCCATTCTGACACTGTATGTCTTTTGATTGGAGGATTTAATCCATTTAAATTCAGAGTAATTATTGAAAGATATGTATTTAGTGCCATTTTATTACTTATTTTGTTGTTTCTGGATATTTTCTTTGTTCATTTTTAGTCTTTGTCACTATGGGTCTTTCTTTTCTTGCATGGGTGGTTTAGTGGTCACAAACTCCTTTAGTTTTTGTTTGGGGAATTCTTTATGTCTCTTTATATACTCGTCCTTGCTGGATAGGGTATTCTTGGCTGCAGATTTTTTCCATGCAGCACATTGAATATATCATGCCAAGTTCTGGGTTGCCAAGTTTCTATGGAGAGACATGCTACTAACCTTATTGGTTTTCCCTTGTAAGTTAGGGACTTCTTTTGGTTGCTGATTTTATGATTTTTTCTTTATCACTATATCTTGCAAATTTAACTACAACATGTCTTGGTGTTGGCCTACTTTTGTTGATTTTGATGGGAGTTCTCTGTGCATCCTGGATTTGGATGTCTGTTTCCTTCCCCAGATTAGAGAAGTTTTCAGCCCTGATTTCCTCAAATATATCTTCTGCCCCCTTTTCTTTCTCTTCTTTTCTGGTACTCCTATGATACAAATGTTATTACATTTTATGGAGTTACTGAGTTACCTATGTCTACTTTCATGATCCATGATTTTTCTCTCCTTTTGTTCAGTGTCATTGTTTTCCATAATTTGATCCCCTATATCACTTATTCATTGCACTGCTTCTTCCATCCTTGTGGTCATTACATCCAGTCAGCATTGAATCTTGGTTATTATATTTTTCATTTCAGCCTGATTGTTTTTTTAGCTCTTTTTCCTCTGTGGTAAGTGGTCTCCCTGATATCTTCCATGCTTTCCTCAAGCCCAGCTAGTATTTTTATGATTGTTGCTTTAAATTCTGTATCAGAAATATTACTTCTATATGTTTCAATTAGATCCTTGGCCATGACCTTTTCTTGTTCTTTCTTTTGGGATGAATTCCTCTGTCTTGGCATTTTGTTTAGGTCTCTATCTTCTTCTGTTTGTTAGGAAAGTCTGTTATGTTTTCTACTCCTGAGAACAATGACTTTATGAAGAAGAGGTCATACAATATCCTGGGCCTGGACCTTCATGAAATGTCTCTGGTGTGTGCTGCATGCACTTTACTGCTGTGTTTTAGCTGCTCTATCGCTGTGGTCAGTTGTCTGCAGAGTTTCTCCTTGCCTGCAGTGGGGAATGTTTTGACCTTGGCCAGAGTGTGGCAAGTTTCATCTAAGTGTGCTTTGGTGTACTTGTTAAAAGAGATCTGATGCTATTTCCATTGGAGCTGAAGCTTTACAGAACTCTATGGTCAGTATATGTGGTGTGTGTGTGTGTGTGTGTGTGTGTGTGTGTTTGCAGGGCAGTTGTGTTGGTCTCTGGTAGAGGGGACTGCTGTGTTGGTTCTTAGGCACAGTTGTCAGAGAAAATCACTCCCAGCAGAGTGCAGCAGGGTGAGACTTGGAATAAACAAATTAGGCAACCAGTGTTGGTGCTGTGCTGTTTACTGAGGTTGGGTTTGTTGGGGGTCGGGGGAGGGAAATAGCACCTTACCACTCCCTTGTCCCAAGAGAGGAGAGTCTGTGCTTGGGTGCTCTTAGAGTAACACTTTGAGTAATGAATAATTTCCACTCATGCATCATAGGCATTTTTCAGATTGCTGATTTCACACTGTCTGTCTCTGGGTTGCTTGCCTGCCTGGAGCAGTGCAGTGTACCTTGGGCTCTACCTTAGCCAGGCCTACTGACTTTTAAACTCCAAATTTCAGGGACTTGGTGTGGCAGGGATCCGCACTGGTCATCTGAGAAAGGATCTTGCTGCACTGAGACTGATGCAGGTTTTACCAAGAAAGGCAGATGTGCTAGAGTGCAGGGACATAGGATGTGGAGCAAAGCAGGCTAAACAGGCCAGTTTCCAAGTAGCTGCCTTCAGCAGGTGTCTCTAAGCCTATACTGAGGGGCGGGGGTGGGGTGGTGGAAATGGCACCTATTGATTCTTTTGTCTCCAGAGAGGCTATGCCACCTGTCACAGATGCTCCAAAAAGTGCAGTCTTTCACTGTGCCCCTTAGGTGATCCTAAGATCATCTAGTCTGTCTGAAGGCTGTTTGCCTGTCTCTTCTCCAAGAGCAGAGCATGAGATCTTTATTTCAGCCAAGCCTGGGTATCTCTAAAACTCAGTCTTTGAGCCCCCACTGGTTGTAAAAACTATAAAACTCAGTTCCTCTCCTTCTCCCAGCTAGCCAAAGGCTTTGGGGAAGTGTTTTCCTTTTGCTTATCCCTGTGCATTCTATATTATCTTGCCTTTCTCTGTGATCAAGGTTCTCTCCCCATTGCAGTGCCAGTGATCCGTTTCTCCCCCAAACCACACCTCCACACTTCCTACCTTTCTTGAATGTTGGCCTCTTCTATCCCTCTCATTGTGCTATTTGTTCTATTAGTCCTCAGGTCTATTTCTTAAGTATTTAGAATGAGTTGAAAGTTATCTAGCTGTGTTCAAGGGACGAGGCAAGCCTAGCATCCTCTTACTACACCACTATCTTAGTTCCTTGTCTTTCTTTTTCTGACTTATTTCATTTGGCATATTACTCTCTAGGTACATTCATGTTGTCATTCATAAGTGGCAAGATCTCATTCTCTTTTATGGCTGAGTAATATTCCATTGATTATATATACACCACATATTCTTTATCCATTCATCTATCCATGGACACTTGGGTTGCTTCCATACCTTAGCTATTGTAAATAATGTTGCAATAAACCTGGTGGTGCATATATATTTTTGCATTAGTGTTTTTGTTTTCTTTGGTCAAATACCCAGTTCAAAGAACAAATTCACTTGCCAGAGGGGTGTTGGGTAGGGGGATGGGTAAGATAGGTAAGGGATTAAGAGGTACAAAATTCCATTTTTAAAATAGGTAACTCAGAGGGCACTTGTGGGAAGAGCACTGGGTGTTATATGGAAACCAACTTGACAATAAACTATAAATAAAAAAAATAAATAATAAATAAATAAATAAATAAAATAGGTAACTCATGAAAATAAAAATTACAGTATAGAGAATATAGTCAGTAGTATTGTAATAAAGTTGTTTGGTGACAGATGGTGACTACACTTATTGTGGTTATTGCTGAGTAATGTTGAATCAATATGTTGTACACCTGAAACTATATTTTATAATGTATATGTTAATTAAACTTCAATAAAATAGACACAAGGTAAAAATAAAGAGACACAGAAACAAATACTTTCTCAGAAAAAAATGGCAAATGACTTGAATAAGCATTTCTCCAAAGCAGACACATAAATGTTCAACAAACACATTAAAAGATGTTCACTGTGATTAGGAAAGTGCTAACCAAAACCACAATTACATACCAGTTCACATTCATTAGGATGGCTAAAATTAAAAAAAAAAAAGAAAAGAACTAGTGTTGGAGAGAAATTGGAACACTCATACATTGCTACTGGGAATATAAAATGGTATAGCCGCTGTGCAAAAACAATTTTGGATGTTCCTCAAAAAATTAAAAAGTAGAACTACCACTAGTGTAATGTGTGTGTGTGTGTGTGTGTGTGTGTGTGTGTGAGTGTATCTAGCTAGCTATCCATATTCATAGGAATATACTCCAAAGAATTGAAAATAGGTATTCAAACACTTATACCTAAATATTCATAGCAGCACTTCACTTAGTCAAACATGGAGGCTATTCACTATCCATGAACAGGTGAATGGATAAACAAAACGTGGAATATAAATAGAATGGAATATAATTCAGCCATAAAAAATAATGAAATACTGATACATATTACAATATATGAACCTTAAAAACATGCTAAACAAAAAAAAGTCAGACCTACAAGGTCACATACTATAATATTTCATTTTTATCTGTAAATATCCAGAATAGATAAATTTATAGATAGAAAGCAGATTAGAGGTTGCTAGGCCTGAGGAGGAGGTAATGGGGCCATAATGTGCTCAGATTTTAAAAATAATGTGTAATGCATTTTCTCAAATGGTTTTCATGAATCTTTTATAGATCACCTAAAGAGTTTTCTCTTTTATTTTGTTATGTGATAAATTATTAGTTTATTTTTGAATGTTAAATCAGCCTTACATTTCTAGAATAAACTTTACTTAGTCATGACGCAACATCGTTTAATAGTTGGCTTAGTTAATTTACTGATATTTTGTTTAGGATTTCTGAATCTATGTTTGTGAATGATACCGTTCTGTAATTCTTTATTCTTGTCATATCTTTGTCAAGTTTTGGTGTCAGAGTTATGCTGTCCTAGTAAAACAAGGGTGGGGGGACTTCCCTCTTTCTATTTCTTGAAATAATTTATGTAAGATTTGATTAGTTTCTTCCTTGAATGCTTGTTAAGTTACACTAGTGAAACCGCCTCAGCAAGAACTTTATTTATGGGAAGATTTTTTAATTAATATTTCAATTTCTGGGGCTTCTGGGTGAGTTGGTTGAGAAGCTGACTCTTGATTTCGGCTCAGTTCATGATCTCCCAGTCTTGGGATCAAGCCCCATGTCTGGCTCCATACTGAGCATGTAGTCTGCTTAAGATTTTCTCTCTTCTCCTTCTACCCCTCTCCCCCAATCTCTCTCTCTAAAATAAATAAATAAAATATAAAAAAACTTTAAAAAATGAAAATTCAACTTATTTATTTCATATAGAGCGTTTCTATTTATTCTATCTGTTTTGGATGCTGTTTTATTTTTATGTCAATTTGTCCTAAGTTGTGATATATTTAATAGGGGAGTGTTAAAGTTTCCAACTAAAATTGTAGGTTTGTCTATTCTTTTGGCACTTTCAATGGTTGTTTTTTATATTTTGAAGATATGTTATTAAATGCACACAATTTTAGGAAAATAATGTCTTTGATACATAATGCCATTTTATAATTATTAAATATACTTATTTTTCTCTGGTAATGCACTTGGTTTTGATCTCTAGTTAATCTGATATCAATCAGCCACACAAGTGTCATCAAGTTAATATTAGCATGGTATATCTTTTCTATTAAAAATTATTTCAACATATATCTGTTTTTATATATCAATTGTGTCTCTTTTAAAAAGTATAACTTGTGTTTTGTTTCTCAGTTCAGTCTTACAATCTCTGTAATTTAATTACAGTTCTTAAAATTTATTCCAACTAAATTTCATGTATTTATTATTACATTTGCATTTATTTCTTCTGTTTAAATGTTTGATTTATATTTATCCTATCTGATACTTGGATCTTTCTCCCTCCTTTTCCAGTTCTTGGGCTGTCCAATATAGTAGCCATTAGCCACATGTGGCTATTGAGCACTTGAAATTTAGCTAGTGTGACTGAGAGAATATTTAATTTTCTATCTTTAACAGCTTTATTGAGTTATAAGTGGACATAGAAAAACTACACATATTTAAACTGTACAGTTCAATAAGTACATACATACTTTATATGGGTTTAAACCATTAATATATGTATAAACCCATAAAAACATCACCAAAATCAAAATAGTTTACATAGGAAAGAGACTGGGAAGTTGCAGAGTAAGAGGACCCTAAGCTCAGCTTGTCCCATGGATACAACTACATAACACTCACATCAGTATAAATAACCCAGAAAATGACCTGAAGACTGGCAGAACAAACTCCACAGCTAACGGTAGAGAAGACACCACATCAAAGAAGTGGGAAGGGCAAAGATGTAGTTTGGGAGGGAAATGGACCATGGGTGACTACAGTAGCGAGAGAGCTGGAGTTGCAGAGAAGGGCAAAACCAGACTATTACACCAGAGAGAACACACAGGGAAAATGAATCCCCATCGCATTTGGCTTTGAAAGCAAGAGGGGCCGAATCTCCTAAGTTCATACAGCCAGTGGGACTTAAAACTTTAAAATCATCAGGCTGGGCTCTGAAGGAGTTGCTATGGTATTAAGAAGCAGAGTTAGGGGCGCCTGAGTGGCTCAGTTGGTTACGCATCCAACTTTGGCTCAGGTCATGATCTAACGGTTTGTGGGTTCGAGCCCCATGTCAGGCTCTGTGCTGACAGCTCAGAGCCTAAAGCCTGCTTCAGATTCTGTGTCTCTCTCTCTGTGTGCCCCTCCCCCACTCGTGCTCTGTCTCTCTTTCTCTCCCTCTCTCTCAAAAAAAGGTAAACATTAAAAATTTTTTTTAAAAAAAGAAGCAGAGTTCCCACACTTAAGGAGACAGCTCTACATACAGTCAGCAGAGATACAGTTTGGAAGTAGCAGTTTGAAGACTGACATCAGGGCCATGCTTTCCACAATTCTGGTGTTGTGGGCTCCCTCCCTAAGAAGACCAGCACAAAAATACCAACATTTTGTGGGATCTCAGTTCCTATAACAGAAGCAGCAGTGGAGGTGGAGGCAGTGGGAGCAGCATGGACAGCAATGGCAGGTCTCTTAGGGAAAGCAGACCAGCACACACATTGTTAAAATATGCCCCTTCCAGCTGGCGACCAAACAATGTCCACAACAGGCAAAGAAAGCTTCTTCAGACAACTGGACTGAAGGAAAAAGCAGCCAAGACTAAACAGCAGGACATACACAACACATAGAGGAGAAACTCCCTGAAGCACCAGGTCCTAGGGAACAGGGGATACTGCACTGCAGAGTGGTGCCTCTTCATCCTGAGGTCATTACCTTCAAGAGTAGGAGATGTGGCTGACTTTCCTGATACACAGAAATAGAACACAGAGTTAGAAAAAATGAGGAGACAGAGGAATATGTTCCAAATGAAAGAACAGGACAAAATCACAGCAAGATACCTAAGTAAAATAGATATAAATAACATGCCTGCTAAAGAATTTAAAATAATGATCATAAAGATAATAACTGTATTTGAAAAAGAGTAGAGGATATCAATGAAACCCTTAACAAAGAGTTAGAAAAGAACCATTCAGAGATGAAGAATACAATAAATGAAATTAAAAATACATGTGATAGAATAGATAGCAGCCTAGGGGAAGCAGAGGAACAAGTAATGTCCCAGGAGACAGAGTAATGGAAATTGATCAAGCTGATCAAATGAGGGGAGAAATTATGCAAAATGAGAATAGACTTAGGGAACTTAGTGACTCCATCAACTGCAATAACAGTCACATTATAGGTATCTCAGAAGAAGAAGAGAAAAAAGGGGCAGAAAATGTATTTGAATAAGAGCTTAAAAGTTCCCAAATCTGGGGAAGAAAACAAATATCCAGATCCAGGAGGCGCAGAGATCCCCTAACAAAATTAACCCAAGGAAGTCCACACAAAGGCACATAGCAATTAAAGTGGCAAACAGTAATTATAAAAAAATTTAAGAGCAGTAAGAGAAAATGGTCACATACAAGGGAAACCCCATAAGGCTGTTAGCGGGTTTTTCAGCAGAAACTATGCAGGCCAGAAGGAAGTGGCATGATATATTCACAGTGCTGAATAGGAAAAATCTGCAGCAAGGATACTCTATCCACAAGGCTATTATTCACAATAGAAAAAGAGACAGTTTGTCAGACAAAAATTAAAGGAGTTCATGACCACTAAATCAGCTTTACAAAGAATATTAAAGGAGACTCGTTGATAAAGAGTATAAAAAGTTGCACAAAAACAGTAAAAATCAGTACATGTAAAAATCAGTCAAGGGGGGCGCCTGAGTGGCTCAGTCGGTTAAGCATCCGACTTTGGCTCAGGTCATGATCTCACCGCTCGTGGGTTTGAGCCCCGCGTCGGGCTCTGTGCTGACAGCTCAGAGCCTGGAGCCTGCTTCGGATTCTGTGTCTCCCTCTCTCTCTGCCCCTCCCCCACTCACAGTCTATCTCTCTCAAAATTGGATAAATGTTAAAAAAATTTTAAAAAATCAGTCAAGGGATTCACAAAATAAAAGAATATAAAATATGATAACATACCTATAATGTGGAGGGGAGAGGAGGAAAGTTTCAAACTTAAGCAACCATCAAGTTAATACAGACTGCTAGATGCAGAAGATGGTATATACAAACCCCTCAAAAAATCAATAACCAGTAATTGATATGTAAACTATAAAGAAAAAGTAATCCATGTATATCAATAGACAAAGCCAGCAAACCAGGAAAGAGAGCAGGAGAAGAAAAGATCAGAGAAAAACTATATAACTAACCACAAAACAAGTGACAAAATGGCAATAAATACAAATATATCAATAATTACTTTAAATATAAATGAACTATATGTTTTAATCAAGTCATAGGGTGACAGAGCAGAAAAAATCTAATAATCCCCCCAAAATAAAAAAAAAATAGACTCATCCATGCGATGCACACAAGAGACTATTTTCAGACCTAAAGATCCCTGAAAATAGAAAGTTAGGGGACAGAAAATTATTTATCATGCAACTGGATGTAAAAGAAAAAGCCAGGGTTGCAATAATTATATCAGAAAAAATAGACTTTAAAAGAAATACTGTAAAAAAACACAAAAAGGACATTATATAGTAATAAAGGGGTCAATCCAACAAGAAGATATAACAAGTGTAAATATTTATGTACCCAAAAATGAAGTACTCAAATACATGAAACAGTTAATAGCAAACAAAATAACTAAACAAAAGTAATTCAATAATAGTAGGGAACTTTAACAATCCATTTATAGCAATGGATATACTATCCAAACAGAAAATCAATAAGGAAAGAGTGGTTTTGAATAATACAATGGACTAGATGGATTTAACAGACATATTCAGAACATTCTATCCTAAAACAGCATAATACATTTTCTTTTCAAGTGCACATGAAATATTCTCCAGAATAGATAATATATTAGGCCACAAAAGAAGTCTTGACAAATTTAAAGAGATCAAAGTCATTGCATGCATCTTTTTGACAACAATACTATGAAACTAGAAATCAACCACAAGAAAAAATCTGGAAAGGGCACGAATACATGGAGGTTAAATAACATGCTATGAAACAATGAATGGGTCAACCAAGAAATCAAAGAAAAAAATTAAAAAGTACATGAAAACAAACAAAAATGAAAACACAATGGGCTAAAATCTTTGGAATGCAACAAAAGTGTTTTTAAGAGGGAAGTTTATAACAACATAGGCCTACCTAAAGAAGGAGAAAAATCTCAAATACAAAACCTATCCTTCTACCTAAAGGTGCTAGAAAAACAAAAACAAACCCCAAAACCAACAGAAGGAAGAAAATAGTAAAAATTAGAGCGGAAATAAATGATATAGAAGTAAAACAACAACATCCGGGCGATATATGGAAAGCAACTTGACAATAAACTATAAAAGAAAAAAAAGTAAAACAACAACAACAACAATAAAACAGATCAAGGAAACCAGGATCTGGTTATATGTAAAAATCAATAAAATTGATAAACAGCTAGCCAGACACTGAGAGAGAGAGAGGGAGACAGAAAGGACTCAAATAAACAAAGTCTTCAATGAGAGAGGATAAATAACAGTAAACACCACATAAATACAAGCAATTGTACAAGAATATTATGACAAAACTATTTGACAAGATATTAGACAACCTAGAAGAAATGGGTAAATTCCTAGAAACATATAACCTACGAAAACTGAAAAGGGAGAAATAGAAAATTTGAGCAACCTTAGTACCAGCAAGGAGATTGAGTCAGTAATCAAAAAATTCACAACAAACAGAAGTCTAGGACCAAATGTGTTCAGGAGCGCATTCTACCAAACTTTTAAAGAACAATTAATACCTATTCTCTTTAAACTAGTTCAAAAAATAGAAGAAGGTAAAATTCCAAATTCATTCAATGAGGCCAATATTATCCTGATACAAAAACCAGATAAAGATACCTCCAAAAAAGAGAACTACAGGCATATAACTGGTAAACATACATGCAAAAATCTTCAATAAAATACTAGGAATCCAGTGCGTCTGGGTGACTCAGCTGGATGAGCATCTGACTCTTGATTTTGGCTCAGATCATGATCTCACAGTTGTGAGATCAAGCCCCATGTGGGGCTCTATACTAGGTGTGGAGTCTGCTTGGAATTCTCTGTCTCTCTCTCTCTCTCTCTCTCTCTCTCTCCCTCTCTCCCTCCCTCTCCCTCTCTCTGTCTTTCTCCCCCTCTGCCCCTCTTCCACGCTCACACTGTCTCTTAAAAACAATATACTAGGAAACAGAATCCAACAGTACATTAAAAAAAAACATTAACTACAATTAAGTGCAATTTATTCCTAGGATGCACAGGTGGTTCAATATTTGCAAATCAATCAATGTGATACTTCACATCAATAGGAGAAAGGATAAAAACCGCATGATCAGTTCAATAGATGCAGAAAAAAACATCTAATAAAGTATAACATCCATGCACAACAAAAGCCCTTAACAAGGTGGGTTTAGAGAAAACATACCTCAACATAACAAAGGTCATATATAATATACCCACAGCAAACATCATATTCAATGGTGAGAAACTGATAACTTTCACCCTAAGGTCGGGAACAAGACAAGGATTTCCTTTCTCACCACTTTTCTTCAACATTGTAGTGGATGTCTTAGCTACAGCAATCAGACAAGAAAAAGAAATAAAAGTCATCCAAATTGGTAAGGAAGAAGTCAAACTTTCACTATTCCCAGATAACATGAAAACCTATATATAGAAACTCTAAAGAGTCCGCCATAAAACTATTAAAAGTGATAAATAAATTCAGTAAAGTCATAGGGTACAAAATCAATGTGAAGAAATCTGTTGCATTTATATATACCAAAAAATGAAGCAGCAGAAATAGAAATTAAGGAATAAATCCTGCTTAAAATTTCACCAAAAAGGGGCGCCTGGGTGGCTCAGTCGGTTAAGCGTCGGACTTCGGCTCAGGTCGTGATCTCATGGCTCATGGGTTCGAGCCCCGCATTGGGCTCTGTGCTGACAGCTCAGAGCCTGGAGCCTGTTTCAGATTCTGTGTCTCCTTCTCTCTCTCTGCCCCTCCCCTTATCACACTGTCTTTCTCTGTCTCTCAAAAATAAATAAATGTTTGAAAAAAAAAGAAAAAAAGGAAAAATTTCACCAAAAAAAGGATACCTAGGAATTAAGCTAACCACAGATATAAAAGACTTGTACTCTGGAAACTCTAAAGCACTGATGAAAGAAATCAAAGATGACAATCAGAAACGGAAAGACACCTCATGCTCATGGATTTGGAAGAATAAATATTGTTAAAATGTCTATACTACCCAAAGCAATCTGAAGCAATACCTATAAAAATACCAACAGCATTTTTTACAGAACTCAAACAAACAATTCTAAAATTTATATGGAATCATAAATGACTCTGTATAGCCAAAGTAATTTTGAAAAAAAGAAACGCAAAATGAATATATCAGAATTCCAGACTTCAAGTTATATTACAAAGCTGTAGTAATCAAAAGACTATGGTGCTTGCACAAAAATAAACACATAGATCAATAGAACAGAACAGAAAACCCAGAAATAAACCCAAAATTGTATGGTCAATTAATTTTTGACATATTTGAAGAATATCCAATGGGAAAAAGACAGTCTCTTCAGCACGCGGTTGTTGGGAAAACTGTGCAGTTACATACAAAAGAATGAAACTGCGCCAGTTTCTCACCCCATCCACAAAAATATACTAGAATTGATACAAGACCTAAAAGTGAGATGTGAAACTATAAAAATCCTAGAAGAGAGCACAGGCAGAAATGTCTTGGCTATGAATCATAGAGACATTTTTTCTAGACATTTCTCCTTAGACAAAGGAAATAAAAGCAAAAATATACTATTCAGACTATATCAAATTAAAATGTTCTGCACAGCAAAGGAAGCAGTCCACAAAACTATTGAATGGGAGTTGATAATTGTAAGTGACATATTTGATAAAAGGTTAGTATCCAAAATATACAAAGAATTTATAAAACTCAATACCCAAGAAACAATCTAATTAAAAAATAGGCAGAAGTCATGAACAGACATTTTTCCAAAGAAGACATTCAGATGGCCAACAGACACATGAAAAGATTCTCAACATCACTTAACATCAGGGAACTGCAAATCAAAGCTACAATGAGATACCACCTCACACTTGTCATAATGGCTAAAATCAAAATACAAGAAACAAGCTTTGGGAAGAACGTGGAGAAAAAGGAACAGTTGTGAACTGTTGATGGGAATACAAACTGGTACATGTAGTGTGGAAAGTAGTATGGAAACTCCTCAAAAAGTTAAAATTAGAACTATCCTACTGCTATCTAGGAATTGCATTACTGTGCATTTACCCCCAAAAAGTAAAACACTAATTCAAAGATATACATGTAACATTATTTTCAAAAGATAAACAGTGGAAGCAGCCCAAGTTTCCACCCATAGATGAATGGATAAAAAAGAAATGATGTGTATATAAATATATATACAATGGAATATTATTCAGCCATAAAAAAGAATGAAATCTTGCCATTTACAATGACATGGATGGAGCTAGACAGCATAATGCTAAGTGAAGTAAGTCAGTTGCAGAAAGACAAGTACCATATGTTTTCACTCATATGTGGAATTTAAGAAACAAATCAAACAAGCAAAGGGGAAAAGATAGAGTGGAAACCAAGAAACAGACTCTTAACTATAAAGAACAAACTAATTGTTAGCAGAGGAAAGGTAGGTGGCAGGATGGGTGAAATAGATGATGAGGATTAAGTAGTTCACTTGTTTTAGTGATCACTAGGTGAAGTATGAAATTGTTGAATCACTATATTGTACACCTGAAACTAATATAACACTGTATGCTAACTGTCCTGGAATTAAAAGTTTTTAAAAATTTATTTTTTTGAAAAGATCAACAAGATATGAAAGTCTTTGGTAGACTTATTAAGAAGAGGGGAGTCTAAAAAAAGAAGAGAGATGTCTCAAAATATTAAATACAGAAATGAAAGTGGATCATTACTGCAGGCTTTACAGTAATGAGAGAGATTATAGGAGAATACTATGAACAACTGCATATCAAAGCATTAGATAACCTAGATAAAACAAATTCTTAGAAACACACAAAATTCCAAAACGGACTAAAGAAAATATAAAAGTTTTGAATAGACATATTGCATGCAATCAAAGAGATTGAATCAGTAATCAAAATCCTCCCAACAAAGAAAGGCACAGGACCAGATGATTTCACTGGTGAATTCTATCAATATTTAAAGAATTAACCCCAATCCTTCTCAAACTCTTCCATAACACAAAAGAAGCAGCACTTCCTAACACATCTTGTTAGGTTGGAATTTTCTTGATAACAAACCAGATGAAAAATCACCATAAAAGAAAATTATATATAGATAAATATTTCTTTTGAGTATATATCTAACAAATTCTCAACAAAGTAACAGAAAACAGGAAACAGAGTTCAGCAACACACTTAGGGGATTATACATCAAGACCAACTCCAATTTATTCTAGGAATGAAAAATCAATTTTACATGCAAATATCAATTAATGTGACACCCTATATCAATAGAATAAAAATCATATGATCATATCAATACATGCAGAAAATTCACTTGACAATACTTTATAATCTTTTATGGTAAAAACCCTCAACAAACTAAGAATACAAGGAAATTTCCACGATATGATCTAGGGCCACTAGAAAAAACAAAAACTAACATAATACTTAATGATGAAAGGCTGAGTGTCTTCACTCTAGAATGAGGAAGAAGACAAGGATTTTCCTTTTTCTCTCTTCTCTTTAACATTTGCTGGAGGTTTTAGCTAGATAAATTAGGGGAGAAAGAGAAAAGCATCCAGTTTGGAAAAGAAGAGGTAAAATTATTTCTATTCACAGATAGTATAATTTTATATCCAGAAAATTCTGAGTAATCTACTAAAAGCTATTAGTACTTATGAAGGATTTCACCAAGTTTTAAGATACAAGATCAATATTAAAAAATCAATTGTATTGGAGGGGGAGCTAAGATAGTAGCATAGTAGGAGGACTTTGCATTGTGTCATCCTTTGAACACAGCTAGATAACTATCAAATCATTATGAATACCAAAGAACTCAATCTGAGGACTGATAGAACAAACTGCACAACTAGAGGGAGAAAAGAGACCACTTAAGGAAGGCAGGAAGTGTGGAGATGTGGGTTGGGGGAGAAATCGATCACCTGCCCTGCGGAGGGGAGGGAGCCATGGTTGCAGAGAGAGGTGAGAGAGAGTGGAGCACACAGGGATATACACAAGGATAACACTTCCCCCGAAGCCATTGGCTGGGAAAATGAGAAGAGCTGATTTTTGTGAGTTTTTCTAACCAGCAGGGATCAAAGACTGAAGATTTAGAGGTCCCCAGGCTTGGCTGGGATAGAGACACAAGGGCGTTGCCCTACTTCTGAAGAGGAGGAAGGCTAGAAACTCCAGGATAGACTGCGTGATCTGAGGATTGCCAAAGGTGCACAGGGAGAGTCTACTCAGACTTTTTGGAGTGTATCTGTGAGAGGTGGCATTGCTTCTCTGGAGACAAAAAACTAGTTGGCAACATTTCCCTCCCTACCCTGTAGCATTGGTACAGAGACCATGGTTGAGGGTGGTTGACTGGGAAACTGGCTCTTTAGCCTGCTTTACTCCAAATCCCATGACCCTGTGCTCTGGAAAAACTGCCTGTTTGGATAAAACTTGCATCAGTTCCAGTGTGGCGAGACCCTTTCCTAGAGGACCAGCATAGGTTCCTGCCACACCAGTTCCGTGAAGTTTGGAATTTTCAAAACCAGCAGACATGGTTGAGATAGAGCCCAAGGCACCCTGGGCTGTTCCAAGCAGGCAAGTGACCAAAGAGACAGTGTAAAATTAGCGATCTGAAAAATGCCTGTGATGCTTGAAGGGAAATTATTTGCTCCTCTGAAAGTGCTTCTCTGAGAGCACCTAGCACAAACCCTTCTCTTTTGGGACAAAGGAGCTGGCTGGTGCCTTTTCCCTACCCTACACCTAAGCAGAAACCAACGTCCATAAACATCATTGTGCCAACACTGGCTCCCTAACCTGCTTACACCAGGTCCCAACCCCTGCACTTTGCTGGTACTGCTTTTCTCAGGCAAGTGTGCCTATGGATCAGTGTAGCAGGCCCCTTCCCCAGAAGACCGGCACAAATCACCACAAGCACCACCTCTCCTGATTGTAGAGCTTTCCAAAGCTTCCATTCTAGTGGAAACAGCATCAGGTCTCTTTTAACAAGCAGACCAGAGCATATCTAGTTAAATTTTGCCACACTCTGGCCAAGGTTGAAACACTCCCCACTGCAGGCAAGGATAAGCTGCAGATTACTGACCACAGAAATAGATACAGCACACACCAGAGACACTTCTTGAAACACTAGGCCTAGAACATTATATGACCTCTTCTTCATAAAGCCATTTCTCTCAGAAGCAGGAAACATATCAGGCTTTCCTAGCAGAAAAAGACAGAGACCTAGACAAAATGGCAAGACAGAGGAATTCATCCCAAAAGAAAGGACAAAAAAAGTCATGGCCAGGGATCTAATTGAAACAGATGTAAATAATATGCCTGATCCAGAATTTAAAGCAATAATAATAAGAATACTATCTGGGCCTGAGAAAACCATGGAAGACATCGGAAAGACCCTTACTGCAGAGATAAAAAAGCTAAAAGAAGATCAAACTGAAATGAAAAATTCAATAACCAATATTTGAAACCAACTGATTGTAATGACCACAAGGATGGAGGAAGCAGAGGAACAGATAAATGATACAAGGAAAGACTTATGAAAAATAGTGACTCTGAACAAAAGTGTAAAGAAAAATTTTGGATCATGAGAGTAGAATTAGGAAAGTCAGTGACTGTATTAAATGTGATAATATTCATAACATAGGAGTCCTAGAAGAAAACAGGGGAAATAAGGCAGAAGGTCTATTTGAGGAAATAATAGCTGAAAATTTCCATAATTTGGGGTAGGATACATACATCCAAATGCAGGAGTCACAGAGAACTCCCATCAAAATCAACAAAAGCAGGGGCTCCTGGGTGGCTCAGTTGGTTAAGTGTCCTACTTCAACTCAGGTCATGATCTCATGGTTCATGAATTCAAGCCCCGCATTGGGTTCTGTGCTGACAGCAAAGAGCCTGGAGTCTGCTTCAGATTCTGTATCTTCCTCTCTCTTTGCAACTCCCTCACTCACAGTCTTTCTCTCTCTCAAGAATAAATAAACATTAAAATTTTTTAAAAAAATCAACAAAAGTAGGTCAACACCAAAACATTGTATTTAAATTTACAAAATATAGTGATAAAGAAAAAATCTTGAAACAGAAAGACATAGGAAGTCTGTAACTTACAAGGGAAGACCCATAAGGTTAGCAGCAGATCTTTTCCATAAAACTTGGCAGGCAAGAATGGAGCGGCATGATTAGGAATGTGATGACTGCGAAAACACTGCAGCCAAAAATAGCAAGCCTATCCCTCACAATAGAAGGAGACATAAATAATTCCCCAAACAAAAACTAAAGGAGTTCATGACCATTTAACTAGCCCTGTAAGCATTATTAAAGGGAACTCTTTAAGTGGGAAAGAAAGACCAAAAGTGACAAAGACTAAAAAGGAACAGAGAAAGTCCCCAGAAACAAAGACAAAACAAGTAATAAAATAGCACTAACCACATATCAATCAGTAATTACTTTGCATGTAAATGGACTAAATGCTCCAATCAAAAGACATAAGATGTCAGAATGGATAAAATAACAAGACCCATGTATATGCTGCCTACAAGAGAGATTCATTTTGGACCTCAAGACATCTGGAGATTGAAAGTGAGGGGATCAAAAAACATTTATCATGCCAAAGAAAGGTGGAATCAGACAATACTTAAGTCAGACAAACTATATTTTAAAACAAAGACTGTAACAAAAGATGAAGAAGAGCACTATATCATAATAAAGGGGAGTATCAAAGATCTAACAATTGTAAATATCAATACCCCCAACTTGGAACAAGTAAAATATATAAAACAATTAATAAAAAAACTAAAGGAACTCATTGATTATAATAAAATAATAATATGGAACTTTAACACCCCACTTACATCAATGGACAGATCATCTAAGCAGAAAATCAACAAGGAATCATGGTTTTGAATAAGACACTGGAACAGATGGACTTAACAGATATATTCAGAACATTTCATCCTAAAACAGCAGAATACACATTCTTTTCAAGTGCACATGGGACATTCTCCAGAATAGGTCACAAATCAGCCCCCAACAAGTACAAAAAGTAACATGCATATTTTTCTGACCATAGTGCTATGAAACTTGAAGTCAACCACCAGAAATATTTGGAAAGACCACAAATATATAGAAGTTAAGAAACATCCTACTAAGGAATGAATGGGTCAACCAGGAAATTAAACAAAAAATAAAAATAACATGGTAACAAATGAAAATGAAAACACAATAGTCCAATACATTTCAGTTACAGCAAAAACGGTCATGAGAGGGAAATATAGAGCAATAGAGGCCTACTTCAAGAGGTCAGAAAAATCTCAAATACACAACCTAACTTTACACCTAAGAGATAGAAGAAGAAAAACAAATGAAGCCTAAAGCCAGTGGAAGAAGGGAAATAAAAATTAGAGCAGGAATAAATGATGTAGAAAAAAATCAGTAGAACAGATCACTGAACCAGAATCTGATTTATGAAAATTTAATAAAATTGATAACCCCCTCGTCAAACTGATCAAAAGAAAAGATAAAGGACCCAACTAGATAAAATCTCAAATGAAAGAGGAGAGATCACAACCCAAATAACAGAAATATAAACAATTCTAAGAGAATATTATGAAAAATTATATGCTACCAAATCAGACAGTCTGGAATAAATGGATAAATTCCTAGAAACATAAACTACTCAAACTGAAACAGGTAGAAACAGGAAACTTGAACAGACCAATCAGCATCAAAGTAATTGAATCAGTATGAAAAATCTTCCAACAAACAAAAGTCCAGAGTCAGATGGCGTCACAAGTGAATTCTACCAATTATTTAAAAAAAAAATAATTAATACCCATTACCCATTTTCAAACCATTCCAAAAAATAGAAATGGAAGGAAAACTTCCAAACTCATTTTTTGAGGCCAGGCCTGTATTACCCTGATTCCAAAACCAAAGACTCCACTGAAAAAGAGAATTGCAGGCCAATATCCCTGATGGACATGGATGCAAAAACTCTCAACAAAATACTAAAAAACCAAATTCAACAATAAATTAAAAGAACTGTTACCACGATTAAGTGGAATTTATTCCTGGGCTGCAAGGATGGTTCAATATTCACAAAACAATTAATGTAACACATCACAATAATATAAGAAAGGACAAGAACCATATGTTCCTCTCAATAGACATTGAAAAATCAATTGACAAAATATAATTTCCATTCATGATAAAAACACTCAACAAAGTAGGGATAGAGGGAACATAACTCAGCATATTCAGTCCATATATGAAAAACAAACAGCTAATATTATCCATAATGAAAAACAAATGAGAGCTTATCCTCTATGGTCAAAGACAAAACAGTGATGTGCACTCTCACCATTACTATTTAACATAGTACTGGAAGTCCCAGTCTCAGCAATCGTATATCAAAAAGAAATAAAAGGCATCCAGATTGGCAAGGAAGAATTCAAACTTTCAGTATTTGCAGATGACATGATACTCTGTATTGAAAACCAAAGACTCCACTAAAAAATTGCTAGAACAGATACATTAATTCAGTAAAGTTGCAGGATAAAAAGCAATATACAGAAATCTGTTGCGTTTTTATACACCAAAAATGAAGCAGCAGAAAGAGAAATCAAGGAATCAATCCCATTTACAATTGCATGTAAAACTATAATATACCTA
This sequence comes from Cryptoprocta ferox, assembly GCA_028646485.1. Lineage (NCBI taxonomy): Eukaryota > Metazoa > Chordata > Mammalia > Carnivora > Eupleridae > Cryptoprocta > Cryptoprocta ferox. Next base: position 48,267,794 of record CM053579.1, read on the forward strand.
GGTAAATCTAACAAAAGAATTAAAGATCTGTATAAAACACTTATGAAGGACATTGATGATGACAGAAAGAAATGGAAAAACATTCCATGCTCGTGGATTGGAAGAACACATATTGTTAAAATGTCTATTCTACCCAAAGCAGTCTACACATTTAATGCAATCCCTATCAGAACACCAACAGCATTCTTTTTTTTTTTTTAACAGAGCTAGGACAAACAATCCTAAACGTTGTATGGAACCACAAAAGACTCTGACTAGCCAAAGCAATCTTGATAAAAGAAAAGCAAGGGTGCCACCTTCAGTTCAGGTCGTGATCTCACCATTCATGAGTTCCAGCTCCACATTGGGCTCTGTTCTGACAGCTCAGAACCTGGAGCCTGCTTCAGATTCTGTGTCTCCGTCTCTCTCTGCCCCTCCCCTGCTCATGCTTTGTCTCTCTCTCCCTCTCTCAAAAGTAAATAAACATTAAAAAATTAAAAAAAAAAGATAAAGAAAAGCAAACTTGGAGGCATCACAATTTTGGACTTCAAGTTATATTACAAAGCTGTAGTGATCAACATAGTATGGTACTGGAACAAAACAGACATATAGATCAATAGATCACAACAGAAAATCCAGAAATGAACTCACCACTATATCGTCAACTAATCTTGATAAAGCAGGAAAGAATATCCAATGGAAAAAGACACTCTGCAAGAAATGGTGTTTGCAAAACTCAACAGCAACATGAAAATTAATGAAACTGGACCATATACAAAAAAAATTCAAAATGGATGAAAGATGTAAATGTGAGACAGGAAACCATTAAAATCTTAGAGGATAACATATGTAGTAATCTATTTGACATAGGCTGTAAGAACATCTTATGTGGTATGTAAACAAAACTATTGGGACTTCATCAAGATAAAAAGCTTCTGCACAGTGAAGGAAGCAGTCAAAAAATTAAAAGTCAGCCTTCAGAATGGGAGAATATATTTGCAAGTGACATATCTGATAAAGCATTAGTATTCAAAATATATAAAGAGCTTATAAAACTCAACACCCAAAAAATGAATAATCCAGTTAAAAAATGGGTAGAAGACATCAATAGACATCCAGATGGCTAACAGACATATGAAAATATCCTCAACATCACGTATGATCAGGGAAAAACCATGATGAGATAACACCTCACACCTGTCAGAATGGCTAAAATTAACAACACAGGAAACAACAGATGTTGGTGGCCAGGATGTGGAGAAAGGGGAACTCTCTTGCACTGTTCGTGGGAATGCAAACTGGTGCAACCACTCTGGAGTATGAAGGTTTCTCAAAAATTAAGAATAGAACTACCCTATGATCCAGCAATTGTACTACTGGGTATTTACCAAAGGACACAAAAATAGTGATTCAAAGGGATATATGCACCCTGATGTTTATACCAGAATTATTAATAATAGCCAATTATAGAAAGAGCCTCAATGTCCAAGAGCTGATGAATGCATAAAGAAGCTGTAGTATAAATATATATACAATGGAATAATACAAAGCCATCAAAAAGAATGAACTCTTGCCATTGTTAATGGTGTGGAATGAGTTAGAGAGTATTATACTAAGTGAAATAAGTCAGAGAAAGACAAATACCACATGATTTCACTCGTATATGGAAGTTAAGAAATAAACAAATAAAAAATGAACATAAGGAAAAAAGAAAAAAAAAAAAAGCAAGGCAAGCCAGAAAACACAGTGTTATCTAAGGAGAACAAACTGAGTGTTACTAGATGGAAGGTGGTCAGGTGGAAGGGTGGAATGAGTGATGGGTATTAAGGAAGACACTTGTGATAGGCACTGAGTGTTCTATGAAAGTGATGAATCACTAAATTCTATGCCTGAAACCAATTGTACACTGTATGTTAACTCACTGGAATTTAAATAATAACTTGAAATAATCAATTTTATTTCTATATACTTCAAATGAAAAATGCAAGAATATAATTAAAAACTATTTATAATAGTATTAAAAAGTGTAAAAAATTTGCAATAAATTTAATAGAATATGTTCAAAAATTATACTTTAAAAACTATAAAACATCGAAGAAATTTTAAAAGATCTAAATTAATGGAAATATTCCATATTTCTGTATCAGAAGACATGATATTGTTGGGATGGTAATAATTCAAAAATTAATCTACAGATCAACACAATCAAAATCAGAAACTGAGTTGACTTATTTTAATGAATTATCAAGTTGATCCTAAAATTTATTTGTAATTTTAATGGACCTAAAATAGGTAAAACAGTCTTTAAAAATAACAAAGTAGGACTACTCATACTTCCATTTTAAAAATGTATTACAAAGCAATGGTAATTAAGACAATGTGGTAAAGCACAAAGATAGGCTTATGGATCAATGGAAGAAAACTGAGATCCAGAAATAAAACCCTGGATCTCTGGTCAACTGATTTCTGACAAGGAGCCAATACTATTCCATGGGGGAAAAATGGAATAGTATTTTTTTCTAACCCAATACCACATGAACACTTTTCATCATGTGGTATTGGGTTAACTGGACTGTCCACATGCAAAAGATTAAATTGTTTCCTCACATCACACCATACAGAAAAAAATAACTCAAAATGCATCAAGCAATTAAATGTACAAACTAACACTATAACATTATTAGGAAGTAACGTAGTTATAAATCTTTACAATCTTGGATTTGGCAAATAATTCTTAGATATGAAAGCCGAATTACGAGCAATAAAAAGAAAAGAATAGATAATCCTAACTATATTAAAAGTTTTGTATTTCAAGCGACACTATCACAAAATAAAAAGACAATCTACAGAATGGTATAACATATTTTCAAATTATATATCTGATAAGAAACATGTATTCAGAATATATAAAGAACTTAAAACTCATTAACAAAAATAATAAAAATATAGAATATAAAAGATATTTGGATGGATAGATATTTATCCAAGGAAGATCTACAGTGGTTAAAAGCACGTAAAAATATGTTCAACATTATTAGTTATTGGGGACATACAAATAAAAATCATAAATTAAATAACATTTCATACCACTAGGATGGCTAAAACAAAAACGTCAGATAATGAAACGTGTTTACAAGTATGCGGAGAAATAAGAATCCTCATACAATGATGGTGGGAGTGCAAAATCATGTAGTCACTTTGGAAAACAGCCTGGCAATTAAACATGGAGTAACCGTGTGATTCAGCAATTCCTCTCCTATGTATATAATTAAGAGAAATGAAAACATGCTACAATATGGATTAACCTTGAAAGCATTATACTAATTGAATGAGTGCAGTCACAAAAGGCCATGTATTATATTATTCCACTTATAAAAAATGTCCAGGATAGGGAAATATATAGAGACAGAAAGCACATTAGTGGTTTCTTAGGGATAGAGGGAATGGGAGGGGTAGGCAGATGATAAATGTAGGGTACAGGGTTACCTTTTAGGGTGATAAAATTTTTCCAAAAGGGATTTTTGTGATGATTTCACATATCTGTGAATGTACTTAAACCACTGAATTGTATAGTTGAATGTGTGAATTGTATTGCAATAAAGCTGTTTTTTTAATGTTCTGGACACTGAGAATGTAATGAGCTTCCCTGTAGACAACATCTCACACATGTTGTCATAATTTGGTAGATGAACTAAATGAATTTTTTTGTGACTCCATTGTGAGTGGACTCTTGGAACCTTGTACATACTTCCTGCTGGTCTTCATTCGATGTGTCTTTTCTCATTACTGATTTTATTGTATTTTGTGACCTTTTGCTGTAGTAAATTTTAATCTTGAGTACTACTGTATGTTGAGTCCAGGATATACTCCCAGAGAATGACTGTATCAGGATATTGCCTTAGGGATCCCTGATACAACAAATCCTGGCTTAAATTCTTCCAAATATTGACAGAAAATATCTAAAATCATTTGGCAATTCCTATCGAATATACTCACCTCTGTTATCAATTTGTTGTACAGACTTCTGTTCTTCAGGTCCTTTTCTTTGGTTAAATGGAGATGACAGGAAAACAGGCCTCCAAAAACCTGTATACATTAAATAGACTCAATTATTTTCCAATTCCTAATAAGATTGTAGAAAGGAAAAAATTATACGATTCTGCAGTGAAATAATATCGCTTATAGTACTATTTTTATTCAAATATTATATTAGTTCTGGAGATCCTTTTCCCAATTTTCATGGAGTTTACTAACGCGATATTGAAGATGAAGTTAAAAATGTTCCACTATGTACTGGTTATATGTTTACCTCACATAAAAATTCAGCATATTCTCAGTTAACTTTTTCTAAAAAGTTTTGTAGCCAGTTCATGTCCTAAAAAATGAAATATTGGGCATAAAATTGCCTAAGAAGCATACATTAGGATGACTACTGCACAAAAAACAGGGGTGCCTGGGTGGCTCAGTCAGTTGAGTGTCCAACTCTTGATTTCAGTGCAAGTCATGTTCACAGGGTGGTGGGATCAAGCCCCATGTTGGGCTCCATGCTAAGCATGGAGTCTGCTCAAGATTTTTTCTTTCTCTCCCTCTCTCTCTCCCTCTGCCCCTCTCACTCACCAATGCACGCTCTCTCTCAAACTAAATAAAATAAAAATTAGAAAAAAACCCACATAAAACAATTATTGGTGAAGATGTGAAATGTTACAGATATTGGAACCCTTGTGCACTGTTAGTGGGAATGTAAACTGGCACAGTCATTATAGAAAACAGTATGACAAATCCTCAAAAATAAAAAAAAAAACATATGATCCAACAATCGTCCTTTGATTATATACCCCCCAAATTAAAACAGGATCTCCAAGAGATATTTACCACTCATATATATAGTGACATTATTCACAATAGCCAAAAGATTAAAGCTACTCAACACCAACATCTATCCAGAGAGAGATGAATGGATAAACAAATTCTGGTATATCCATACAATAGAATAATATTTATCCTTAAAAAGGAAGGAAATTCTGACACATGCAACAACATGGATGAACTTCAAGGACATTATGCTGACTGAAAGAAGGCAAGCAGAAATACACAAATAATATATATGAAATAAATAGTTATATTAGATGCTTTGTCAAAATCATAGAGAAAGAAAATAAACAAGCAGAGGGGAAAAAAGAGAGAGTGAGGCAAACCAAGAAACAGACACTTAACTATAGAGAACAAACTGATGGTTATAAGAGAAGAGGTGGGTAGGGAAATGCGCTAAATAGGTGATGGGGATTAAGGAGTGCACTTGTAATGAGCACTAGGTGTTATATGGCAGTGTTGAATCACTAAATTGTACAACTCAAACTAATATTACACTATGTTAACTAACTGGAACACAAATAAAAATATCATAGACAAAGGAAGTATAATGGTGGTTGCCAGGGACTGAGGAAAACGGGAAATGGGAAGTTATTGTTCAATGTGTATAAGGTTTGTTTTGCAAGATGAAAAGAGTTCTGCAGACTGGTTGCACAACAATATGAACTTACCATTAAACTACATTTAAAAATTATCAAGATACTAAATTTTATTTTATGCATATTTTACCACAATTTTTTAATGAAACAATAATGGTTAACAATAGGGTATGTGAGATATGGAAATATTCTCATGTCAAACATAATGGAGAATTCAATTCAATAATCAAAAATGATAGTACTTGGTGTAAAATTTTAAAGTGCAACATAAATTCTAAATATTATAATAACATAGACGTTGAATAAATTAGTTAATATTATTAATGAGATTTATACTGTTCCCAGGAAAAACAGTTTGTAAAAAAGATAAAAATGTGTTTTGTAACCAACTATTCATTTAAAAATATTATTTAGAATCCATGATCAGAGGAGCAAAAAGACCTAAGTTTCGGCCTGGGAGATGCAGCAAAGCCATTTCTCCTATCTCTTTACCATAGAAAGCACAGAGAAGGGGCAGATACAATGCAAGCTGACTTTAAGAAGAGTGTATTGTTAATCAACACCACAGAAATATAAAAAATCATGAGAATATTATGAAAAATTATATGCCAACAAACTGTGCAACCTCAAAGAAATGGATAAATTCCTAGAAACACAGAAAGTATTAAAACTTAAACAGGAATAAATGGAAAATTTGAACAGACTCGTAGCCAGCAAAGAAATGAATCAGGAATCAAAAGTCTCTCAAGAAACGAAAGTCCATGGCCAGATGGCTTCCCAAGGGAATTCTACCAAACATTTAGAGAAAAGTTAATACTTATATTTCTCAAACTGTTCCAAAAAATAGAAATGGAAGGAAAACTTTCAAACTCCTTCTATGAGGCCAGCATTACCTTGATTCCATAACCAATGACCCCACTTAAAAAGGCCAATATCCTGCTGAATATGGATGCAAAAATTCTCAGCAATATACTAGCAAATTGAATCCAACGGTACATTGAAAGAATTACTCACCATGATCAAGTGGGATTTATTCCTGGGTTGTAGGGCTGGTTCAATATTTGCAAATCAATCAATATGATATGCCACGTTAAAAAAAGAAAGGATAAGAACCATATGATCCTCTCGATAGATGCAGAAAAAGCATTTGACAAAATATAGCATTCATTCTTGGGTCTTTTATATATAGCCTTTATGATGTTCAGGTATATTTCTTCTATCAGTTTATGTTTTCCATATAGAACAGCTAAAGATGGGTGAAAGCAGCTAGCAAGCTTTTGATTTATATATGAAAGGAATTCACTATGGATTGACTACATCCAAGTGCTTTACATTAATAATAATACATATAGGTAATTAGAGTCTAATTGCAAATATTTAAAGTGTGTCAAAGCCTTTTATAAAAAATTAGGCTCAGGTAAAGCGTAGTTAATTGACCGGTTTCATGTGAAATAGTATTTTCTCAGTTAGATTATAAACTTCATGAAGTCACAGATGTAGTTGAGATAACACTAGACTAGGAGTTTCTATACTCTAGCCTAACCACTAATTAATTACCTATGTGACATTTAGGGAAGTAGCCTGCTTGAGCCTCATTTTCCTCATTTTTTGAAGCAGGTATAATAATGCTTTACTGTAGTAGCTCTTTCTAAATAAGAAGAATATGAAGTCAGGGGAGGAGTTAAGATGGTGGAGAAGTAGGGGGACCCTGGTCTTTCCTTGCCCATCAAACACAGCTGTATTGAGTCAGATTACTTGGAATACCCAGGAAATAGATCTGTGGAGTGGCAAAAGGATCTTCACAGTTGGAAGGAGACAGCATGGCAGATGCGAGGTACATGGATGTAAATTGGGGCAGAGAAAGTGGTGGAGCCACAGAAGGGAGGAGCCCTTATGTGGAGAAACAAAAATTAGAGAAAGAGAGGGGTTGAGAAAGTGTGGCATTTAGTTAGCACAAGAGAAAAACCTCTCTGGACCATGGAATGGGGAGCAAGAAGTACCGAGTGTCCCAGTTGTTGTTTTTTTTTTTTTTCAAACAGCTTTTGGAGCTCAAACTCTGAGGTTTTGGAAATGTGTGACTTTCTCAGGAGCAGAGCTGTTGCATATGCTCCTAGAGAAGGGGGCTGGGCCCGGATTGCATAGTGTGGTGTAGTGTTCTCCAGGATGCATTGGGAGATAACAGTCTCCTTCCTGGAGTACTTTTGGAATAAGGTTTATTGCCTCCCTAAGGACAAAAGACCCTGCTGGTGCCAGCTAAAGGCCTTTCATCAGCAGGGTGGAGATGCTGTACTCTGGAGGAAGGGAGCAGATCCACACAGTGTTGGGTCCTTTAAGACTTTGGATTTTTGTCTTGTTTTTTAAAATGTTTTATTTATTTTTGAGAGAGAGAGAGAGAGAGAGAGAGAGCAGGGGAGGGTCAGAGAGAGAGGGAGACACAGAATCCGAAGACAGGCTCCAGGCTCCGAGCTAACTGTCAGCACAGAGCCCTATGCAGGGCCGGAACTCACGAACCATGAGATCATGACCTGAGCCAAAGTCAGACGCTTAACTGACTGAGCCACCCAGGCGCCCCAAGACTTTGGATTTTGAATCCCAGCCTGCACCAAAGAAAAAACCCAAGAGAGTTTTGGTGCAGGGAGAGCTGACTTCTCTCACTATATTGTGAGGGCTGCCTGAATAGTGGAGGTGGAGATCTCTGGTCTGGGGATGAGAGATTGGGGTGGTGCCATTTCCCCCCCAACACCAACATGGTGGGACTTTAGAGAGGAGCACACCATCCCCCAGTGGAGGCAAGACCCACTTACACCAAACCCTGCCAACTCTGTGACTGGCACCTGCTTATTTACTGGGGCAAGACTGACTCTGAGGTGACACAGTCAATCTCTCCTCCAGACCAGCACAACCACCACTCCCCAGGCACCAAAAGACAACTGTTTATTTTCTTTTTTACTTCCTTCTTTTTTTTTCTTTTGAAATCAGGCTCATGGTTTCTGATTTGTGTTCTGTCGTTTCCTTTTATCTTTTCTTTTTATTTTGGATCAAACTTTTTTAATCTTTTCTTTTTCCTTCTTTTCTCCTTTCTTTTGCTCCCCCCCTTTTCCCCCCTTTATTTCTCCTTGGAGTCAGCCTTATAGATTTTTTTATTCTCTCTTTTTTTGTTTCTTTTCCTTTTCTCTTTTTAGTATCAGGCTATCCACCCTTTTTGCCCCCAGGGTTAGTTCAAAAAACAAATCAAAGAATACCTAGTTAAAGGTCCAAACACTCCACAAGTGCAAGGTCCAAACATTCCACCCGGTCAAGCAAGGAGGAGCTTTGCAGAAGACTGATCAGTGGGAAAGAGGAGCTGAAATACAGCAGCAGAGTGCACATAGCATACACCTGAAACACTTCCTGGAGTGCTAAGCCCTGGACGGTGTATGACTCCTTTTTAATATAGTAGTACTCTCAGGTGCAGGGAATATAAAAAACTTGTAAAACATTCAAATGACAGAAACTGAGCCAAAATGACAGGATGGAGGAATTCTCCTCAAAAGAAAGGTCAAGAAGAAATCAGCCAGGGACTTGCTCAAAACAGATATAAACAATGTATCTGAATAAGAATTTAGAACAACAATCATAAGGCTACTATCTGGGCTTCAAAAAAGCATACAAGACACCAAAGAAACCTTTGCTGCAGGTATCAAAGAGCTAAGAACTAGTCAGGATGAATTTACAAATGTTATAACTGAGATGCAAAATAAACTAGATACAGTGACAGCAAGTGTGGAAGACGCAGAGGAGGGAATAGGTGAAATAGAAGATAAAATTATGTAAAATAATAAATCTGGAAAAAGAAGGAAAGGAAATTACTAGATCACGAAGGGTGAATAGAGAACTAAGTTCATGAATCAAAACAATATCCATAACATAGGAGGCACAGAAGAAGAAGGGCAAGAAAGAGGGACAGGTTTATTTGAACAAATTATAGGTAAGAACTTCCCTAATCTGGGGAAGGAATTAAGCATCCAAGTCTAAGAGGCACAGAAAACTCTTCAAAATCAACTAAAACAGGTTAACACCATAACCTATCTTGGTGAAACTAGCAAAATACAAAGATAAAGAGAGAATTCTGAAAGCAGCTAGGGACAAAAGGTCCCTAGGGTAGACACATAAATTTAGTAGCATACCTGTCACACTGAAACTTGGCAGGCCAGAAGGGAGTGGAAGGAAATATTCAATATCCTGAATAGGAAAAAAAAATATGCAGCCAAGAATCCTTTATCTAGCAAGGCTGTCATTCAGAATAGAAGGAGAGATAAAGACTTTCCCAGACAAACAACAATGAAAGGAGTTCGTGACTACTAAACCAGCCCTGCAAGAAATTTTAAGGGACACTCTCTGCGTGAGAAAAAAAAAAAAAAAGATCAATGCAGCAACGGCTACAAAGGACTAGAGAACATCACCAAAAACACTAACTCTACAGATAACCCAATGGCACTAAATTCATATCTTTCAATAATCACACTAATGTAAATGGACTAAATGTTCCAATCTAAAGACATAGGGTATCAGAAAAAATTTTAAAAAAAGATCCATTCATATGCTGCCTAGAAAAGACTCATTTTAGTCCTAAGGACACCATATTTAAAGTTAGGGGATGGGGAACCATGTATCATGTTAATGGAGGTCAAAAGAAAGCCAGAGTAGCCATACTTATATTAGACAAACTAGATCCTACTTTAAAAAAAAATAACGTTTATTCATTTTTGAGAGACAGAGAGAGAGCATTAGCGGGGGAGGAGGAGAAAAAGAGGGAGACACAGAATCTGAAGCAAGCTCCAGGCTCTGAGCTGTCAGCACAGAACCAGACACAGGGCTCCAACCCATGAACCGTGAGATCATGACCTGAGCTGAAGTCAGACGTTCAATCGACTGAGTCGCTCAGGCACCCCTAAACAAACTAGATCTTAAACTAAAGACTGTAACAAGAAATGAAGAAGGGCATTATATCAAAATTAATGGGTCTATCCATCAAGAATATCTAACAATTGTAAATATTTATGTCCCCAACTTGAAAGCACCCAAATATATGTCAATTGATAACGAACATCAAGAAACTCAATGACAATAATACCATAATAGTAGGAGACCTTAATACCCCACTTACAGCAATGGACAGATCATCTAAGCAGAAAACCAACAAGGAAACAATGGATTTGAATGACACACTGGACCAGATGGACTTAACAGATATATTCAGAACATTGCATCCTAAAGCAATAAAATACACATTCTTCTTGAGTGGACATGGAACATTCTCCAGAACAGATCACATACTGGGTCATAAATCAGCTGTCAACAAGTACAAAAAGATAGAGATCATACCATACATATTTTCAGATTACAATGCTATGAAACTTGAAGTCAAGCACAAGAAAAAATGTGGAAAGCCATCAAATACATGGAGGTTAAAGAACATCCTTCTAAAGTATGAATGGGTTAAAGGAATTTAAGGAAGAAATAAAAAAATACATGGAAGGAAATGAAAAGGAAAACACGACAGTCTAAACCCTTTGGGTTACAGCAAAGGCAGTCCTAAGAAAAAAGTGTATTTGCAATTCAGGCCTATCTCATGAGGCAAAAAAGGTCTCATTTGCACAACCTAAACTTATACCTAAAGGAGCTAGAAAAGGAGCAGCAAATAAAGCCCAAAGTCGGCATAGGAAGGGAAATAACAGAATTAGAGCAGAAATAAACATACAGAAACAAACAAACAAAATAACAATGGTAGAACAGATCAATGAAACGGAAGGCTATTTTTTTTAAAGAATAAACAAAATTGATAACCCCCTAGTGAGACTTACGAGAAAGAAAAGAAAGAGGACCCAAATAGATAGAATCTGGAATGAAAGAGGAGAGTCATAACCAACACCACAGAAATACAAACAATTATAAGAGAATACTATGAAAAAATATATGCTTGCAAACTATATAATCTGGAGGAAATGGACAAATTCCTAGACAATCACACACTACCAAAACTCAATCGGGAAGAAATAGAAATTTTGAACAGGCCCATAACCAACAAAGATGTCCCAGCAAATAAGAGTCCTGGGCCAAAGGTTTCCCAGGAGAATTCTACCAGACATTTAAAGAAGAGTTAAGGGGCGCCTGGATGGCTCAGTCGGTTAAGAGTCCGACTTCGGCTCAGGTCATGATCTCATGGTTCGTGGGTTCGAGCCCCGCATCAGGCTCTGTGCTGACAGCTAGCTCAGAGCCTGGAGCCTGTTTCGGATTCCATATCTCCCTCTCTCTCTGACCCTCCCCTGCTCGCGCTGTCTCTCTCTCTCTCTCTCTCTCTCTCAAAAGTAAATAAACATAAAAAAATTAAAGAAGAGTTAATACTTATTCTTCTGAAACTGTTCTAAAAATGGAAATGGAAGGAAAATTCCAAATTCATTCTATGAAGCCAGCATTACCTTGATTCCAAAACCAGACGAAGACCCCAACTGTATATTAAAAGAATTATTCACCATGATCAATCGGGATTTATTCCTGGGCTGCAAGCCTGGCTCAATATTCACAAATCAATCTATGTGATATGTCACACTAATAAGATAAGGCATAAAAATCATACAATCCTTTCAAGAGATGCAGAAAAAGTATTTGATGAGACACAGCATCCTTTCTTGATAAAAACCCTCATGAAAGTAGGGATAAAAGGAACATTGTTAACATCATAAAAGCCATATATGAAAGGCCCACAGTTAATATCATCCTCAATGGGGAAAAAATGAGAGCTTTTCCCCCTATGGTCAGGAAAATAACAGGGATGTCCACTCTTACCACTGTTGTTCAACATAGTACTAGAAATCCTATCCACAGCAATCAGACAACAAAAAAGAAATAAAAGGCATAAAAATTGGGAAAGAAGTAGTCAGACTTACACTCCTTGAAGATGACATGATACTCTATATGCAAAACCCAAAAGACTCCAAAAAACTACCAGAACCGATATGTGAATTCAGCAAAGTCACAGTATATAAAATAAACATACAGAAATCTGCTGCATTTCTAATCACCAATAATGAAGCAGCAGAAAGAGAAATCAAGGAATTGATACCATTTACAATTGCACACAAAACCATAAGATATCTAGGAATAAACCTAACCAAAGATGTTAGTTATGTATGCTGAAAACTACAGAAAGCTTATGAAAGAAATTGAAGAAGACAGAAATAAATGGAAAAACATTCTGCGCTCATGGATTGTAAGAACAAATACTGTTAAATCTATACTACCCCAAACAATCTACACATTCAGTGCAATCCTTATCAAAATAACAGCAGCATTATTCACGGAGCTAGAACAAACCTAAAATTTATATGGAATCACAAAAGACTCCAAATAGCCAAAGTAATGTTGAAAAAGGAAACTGTAACTGGAGGCAGCACAGTTCTGGACTTTAAGCTGTATTACAAAGCTGTAATCTGTAATCATCAGGTCAGTATGGTACTGGCACTAAAACAGACACATAGGTAAGTGGAACAGAATACAGAACCCAGTAAAGGACCCACAAGTGTATGGCCAACTTCTTCAACAATCTTTGACAAAGCAGGAAAGAGTATCCAATGGAAAAAAGATAGTCTTTTCAGCAAATGGTGCTGGGAAAACTGAACAGCGACATGCAGAAGAGTGAAACTGAACCATTTTCTTACACCATACGGAAAAATAAACTCAATATGGATGAAAGACCTTAATGTGAGACAAGACCATCAAAATCCTACAGAAGAAAACAGGCAGCAACCTCTTTGACCTCAGCCACAGCACCTTCTTACTAGACATGCCTCCAGAGTCAAGGGAAATAAAAACAAAAATGAACTACTGGGACTTCATCAAGATGAAAAGTTTCTGCACAGCAAAATAAACAATAAACAAGACTAAAAGGCAACTGACAGAATGGGAGAAGATACTTGCAAATTACATATCGGATAAAGGATTAGTATCCAAAATTTATAAAGAACTTATCAAACTCAACACCCAAAAAACAAATAATTCAGTGAAGAAACGGGCAAAATATATGAATAGACACTTCTCCAAAGAAAACATCCATATGGATAACAGACACATGAAAAAATGCTCAACATCACACATCATCAGGGAAATACAAATCAAAACCACAATGAGATACCACCTCACATCTGTCAGAATGGCTAAAATGAACAACTCAGAAAATAATAGACTTTGGAGAGGTTATGTAGAAAGGGAAACTCTTTTGCATTGTTGGTGGGAAAGAATACGATGCAGCCACTCTGGAAAACAGTATGGAGATTCCTCAGAAAATTAAAAATAGCACTACCCTACGACCCAGCAATTGCACTGCTAGGTATTTATCCCAAGTATACAAAAATGCTGATTTGAAGGGGCGCATACACCCCACCCCAATGTTTATAGCAGCACTATAAATAATAGCCAAATTATGGAAAGAGTCTAAATGTACATCCACTGATAAATGGATAAAGAAAATATGTTATATATTTACAATGGAATACTACTTGGTGATCAAAAAGAACGAAATCTTACAATTTTTACCAATGTGGATGAAATTATTATGCTAAGTGAAATAAGTCAGGCAGAAAAAGACAAATATTAGATAATTTCACTCATGTGGAATTTAAGAAACACAACAGATGAACATAGGGGAAGGGATGGAAAAATAAGATAAAAACAGAGAGAGAGGCAAACCATAAGAGACTCTCAAATACAGAGAGTCTGTACACTTAGTGTTGTTGGAGGGGAGATGTATGGGGGGATAGGTATACTTCTTTCATCACCCTACCAATATGTTGTATTATAGGAGGATTTCAGAAATTCATTTCTTATATTCCTTAATCCTTGCCAATAGAATTGAATTTCTAACTGAAACCAGATCATTTTTGTCAGGGTATATAAAGAATTAGATGAATAGTTTCCTCTGACTGTTCAAATAAAATATTGCAGAGTTAATCCAACTGAATTAATGGCTTGAGGATAAATGTACCTGTCTGTCAATCAAGGAAACCCCTGGGTAACACTTTGTGTTAGTAAATGTACAAAAATATATAGTATATTTTTATTGGATTCAATAATCTGCTCTACTTAAAAGAATATGACATGGAAAGGTCAGTATTATATAAGACAGATTTCAAAGACTCCTGTGTAAATAGCATATTAAAACAGCAAACATTGATCATACATTAAATATATACTATTTCAAATGATCTATTTCTGAAGAGTCATTGGAGTTTATTGAAGCATAAAATTTCTTGTTATATTTTCAGAGGGAAAATCTCTTATGAATGTTCAGGGAACAAGTTCTCAGTTTTTTTTCTTTGAATTGTAGCTAAAGACTCTGGAAAATGACGAATATGAAGAAAAACATTTTATGAAATGATAATAGTTTCTTTGTTATAAGAATACCTTAATACAATGGTTTAGGAAATGGAGAATTATAATGATGTAGTATGAAGTAAAAGTAAATGTGACTAACAAGGTAAATGCCAACTATTTATTGAAAATTATGCAGCTTTTATAATAACTTTGAGAGAAGCAAGTTAAGTTGCATGTCTATTTTGTTAGGCTTGGATACTTCTTTTCACACCAACTAATAATGGGGAAAAGTTTATGAGCAATTTCTATTGACCCATTCCAGAATAATGGGAGCAAAATTTAGCATGCGGTTTTCTAGGCCAAAATAACCATCTTTGCTAATAATTCTCTATTTTTTCTTCTTTTAAGAAGAGAGATGATTTGTCTCATTTTATTAAAGATTTTATGTTAAGTAATCTCTACACCCAACATGGGCCTCGAATTTACAACCTGAGATCAAGAGTCGCATGCTCTACTGACTGAGCCAGCCAGGTGCCCCTATTTGCCTAAATTTTAAAAGTGAATGGAAATCTAGAATAAAGATGTCTTTTCTCTGAGCTTCTAATGAAATTATCTCAGGCCCAAATCCATTAAAGTTACTGACATTTTATAAGTGTAACCATGTTATTAATTATACTTTCAAAAGCCACACATATTTAGGCTTACCCTGAGGACGATTATCCTTCTTGCGAGCACCAAGCCTTTGTGCTTCATTTTTTGAGTCAATGGGGTGTCTTTCATTGTCAGATACAATCTTGTGCTCTTGTTCACTGTCAGATGTTATGAGATACATTTTCCTGTCTTCATCCGTTTGAAGTCTCTTATTTTCAAATATCAGAAACTGTTCCTTCTTCATCTCCATCATGTGTCTTTCACTTTCAAACTCATTTTGATATCTTTCATTTTCAGAATCTGCTACATACTTTCCAGAACTGGAGTCTATTTGATGTCTTTCAAAGCTACCCCAACATTTTTGAAGGTCATCCCTATATTTTCCAGAGCTATGCTGAATTCTTTCAGACCTAAATTGATATCTTCTAGAGCTATCCCAACATCTACCATAGTCAAAGTCCAATTTTTGTCTTTCAGAGTCAGTCCAGCATCTTTTAGATTCAAACCTGAGCCCCATCCATAAACTTTCCAAGCCAGAAGCCCTTTGGTAATTTTCAGCCTTCATCGTGTGTTTCACAGAATCAGAGACCATCTCTGGGCTTTCAGAATCTAAGTCCATTGTACGTCTTTCAGACCAAGAATCCATCCAGCACCCCTCAGTATCAGTGCTGAACTGGAATGTTTTAGCATCCGTGACACATTTCACAGCTGTTGAGGCTAGCCCATATCTTTCTGAGTCTGAGTCCATCTCACATGGTTCAGAATCAGAGATCATTATATATCTCTTAGATCTTATCTTTTCCTGGTGTTTTTCTTCCCCCATCAGATGTACTGAAGATGCAGAAGCTGAGTCCATTTCATCCCTATCGATGTCGGAGTCCATCACATACCTCTCAGAAGCAGAGAGCATCTGGTGTTGTTTGGTCTCCATCAACATTTTCTGAGATTCCATCAGGCGTTTTACAGAATCTGAGGCTATTCGGCATTTTTCTGCCTTCAGCAGATGTTTCATAGGCACAGAAGCCATAGGGCATTTTTCTGAGTCTGAATCCATCTCAGGTCTTTCATTGTCTGAGTTCAACCAATATTTTTCAGAGTCAGAGTCTGCCAAATATTTTTCTGAATCTGAGTCCATCCAGTGTTTCAAAGAGTCAGAGTCCATCTGGCATTGTTCAACTCCCACTAGTTGTTGCTCTGACTCCATCAGGTCTTTCATAGAGCTTGAAGCCACCTGGTATTTTTCTGCTTCTTGCAGATGTTTCACAGAGTTTGAGTCCATGAGACATTTTTCTGAGTCTGAGTCCATTCCCCATATTATTGAATCAGAGTCTTTTGAATGTTGTTCTAAGTCAGAGTCCAAACCAATGCCTCTATCAGAGTCAGAATCAATCACACATCTTTCAGAGCCAGAGTCTAGCAAGGGGATGTCACTTTCAATTATTTTTAGGTCTTGCAGACTTTTATACTCCAATGAACCAGCTGAAATTTCAGAAATTTTTGTATCAGAAGCTTCTGTTTCAGACTTGCTTCCTTCATCATGTGACATCACAACTGCTCCTTCATTACTTAAAGAAAAGACAAACATGAACACCTTCAAAATATTCATCAAATGTTAAATATTAAATGTTTTCTCTGTTGAAAACCTCTCTGTAGGAAAATATTATGGAGTGCATATTTCTATCAGGTTGTAGGAAGTAAGAAACACCACCAACATTCTTGTGAACAAATTGGAAGAATATCAGTGTAAGCAGATTTTACACTTGCATTTACCCTTACATTAACTGTTTTCCATTACAGCTGAAAGTAATCGCCTGCCTTGGATACTCCCTTGCAATGTACTATTTTCTTGTCCCTATCTAATCAATGAATCATTATTTTGGGAACTGAATATCATGTTGAAAATGTAGTGGAAAATAAAACAAACTATTTCTATATTCTACTCCAAGTTAAGGTTGTAGATCTGATTTTTAGTGAGGCTTACCTTGGAGTGTTGAGCCTTTCTGGGGAAAAATATTCAAATTTGTCTGGTACTATTTCAGTTGGAAGGGACGCATCTTGAAGTGAGAATATAAGTTCACTTGACGAACCAGTTGTAGTTATTGGCTGCAAAGCAAAATAAATCATAAACCATGTTATAAATTCTCAGTTGCATCTACCATGAAACACAGCACACTTAGGAGTTTTGATTGAGGGGAGGATATGACTTCATCAGCTGCACTTGCGCTTGAGGGAAAGTCATAGTGAGAACCTCTTCCAAAGTAAAACTTCAGAATTATTATTGTATAAGGGCAGACATGATAGATATGTTGTGAGGTGTTTTCCTAGCCTCTACCTTTCCAAGAACTAATGGCCATTTCCAATGGTGCATTGGTACTCTGTTACCCAGTCCTTTCGTTGTAGGTAGCTGGAATTTTACCCAAATTGGAGAAGATTCTCTTTACTGGGAATTTAAAGTTAGAATTAAGAATGTTTTTTTCTGCTGATTGTTTGAAACGAGGGCAGGCAATCTCAATCACTATGAAAAAGCAATCTTTCATATGCATAGAGAAGTAGAAAAAAGTCAAGATGCAGAGAATGTGAAGAATAAAGGAAGTTGAAACAAGAGATCATATGCCTCTAGACAAACAGATGAAAACATTTTTACATGGGTTCTTGATTCCAGTTTCTCCTAAGTATTTACTTTCTGTCCTTGAGTTCTCTATGGTAATCATGATCCTTGACTTAAGTTCTTATCAAACCCTTTTTTTTTTTTTTTTGCTCAAGATAGTATGAGTGGGGTTCTTTTTCTTTCAACCGAAAGGAGCCTTCATAGACATCATAACTGTTGTTAATATTTATTGTTAGTATTAACATAGAACATACCTAAAAAATGTGTCTTTTAGACAAAGAAGGAGTCCAAGCACAGGAGAAGAGAAAGTTAAAGAAGGATCAAAATTTTATCTACACAAAAAGATTTATTCCATTTTCAATGAAACCTGAGCAAAAAATAATAGACTTATAACATGACATTTAGGTATGAAATAAGAAAAAAACAGTCCATGAGGTTTAATATACTCTATAATTGATTATAATAAAAGATTTAGAATCTCTTATCTCAGCAGACAATTGTGAGGCTTATATGAGATAATGATTAAGGGAAAACACTCACTATGAAAACTGGTAAAGACATAACATGTAAAGGAAATGTAATGTTGATTTATATGGCAAACAAACATGAAAAATATTGAAAATTTCACATCCTAGGGGAGGTAAATTTCATGTGCTTCTAAACATTTATCTAAAACATGCCAATACTCAGAATTTCTTTGACTCCTATTCTCAAATCATAGTAATAGCTTTTCTATTATGACTCCAATTCACTAGTTTTCATTAGTTTGAAAGTCAAGATAAAAATTAAAGGGTGAGGAAAAATATAAGCAAATTTTATTCAACTAAATGTAATCTATGCTTAATAAAATAATATTTGCTTTAATGAATTGGTAAATATCTTTTCATGTATTGGATTTATCAGGATACCTGACCTCCTGAGGAACTACACATATAATGTTTCTATTCTTTCCAAAACCTAAGGCAACTACATATTCTACTACATTGATTAAAAAAATCTAACAGAAAATACAGTGAATATGGAATTCACAGTGGCTATTTAGGGTTGTCATACTTCCTTATGTTTGGGGACTTGGACTATAACAAACATTTATATCTGCATTTTGGAACACTAAACCAAGTATCTTCCTTAGCAGGAATACTTTCAAAGATGGTTTAGAGTATCAGAAGGTTTAAGTGTTCTTCCTAGTAATACCACTTTCCAGAGGTGACATTTTTGAGAGAAAAAAAATTGCTATGAAAACTAAATTCAATTAGATTGTTAAATAAAGAATCTGTAAAAAGTTGCCCCCTCTTTATAGAAAGTTGCTTCTTTCCTCTAAAGAATTAATGTATAGTTTTGGGGCACCTGGGTGGCTCAGTCGGTTGAGCGTCCAACTTTGGCTCATGTCATGATCTCGCGGCTTATGGGTTCGGGCCCCGCGTCTGGCTTTGTTCTGACATCTCGGAGCCTGGAGCTTGCTTTGGATTCTGTGTCTACCTCTCTCTCTACTCCTCCCCCACTCACACTCTGTCTCTCTCAAAATAAATAAACGTTAAAAAAAGAGTTAATGTACAGTTTTATACTGTACACTAAACTGATTTTTAGTTAACTCTGTAAAACTCTGTCCAAAGGTTTATATCCACAGTTTTCCTTTATTTATATCTACTACTTTTACTGCATCTTATATAGAACTAAGTTGTAATTTCATCCCATAATCTTAACATTACATTAGCCATTAAGAAGAATAGATTTATTAGACCATTTCCTGATTTGATGACATCAATGCCATGGCCATACACCTATACAATTGTATTCTAGTTAGCCCTTGTTCTGAAAGAAATAGATTCACTGTTGTCTAGGCCTCAGAGACTAACAGATGACTCCAAGGCAAACCCCTACATGCATGGGGAATGTGAAGATAACAAAAGGTTCTGTTAATAAGCTATATTATATAGAAAGGCTTTGCTCCATAATCTGGGTGGTGTTTTTTTTTTTTTTTTTTTTTTTTTTTTTTTTTTTTTTTTAGTAAAAACTATCTTTGTGTAACTAATGTTAATCTTAATGCAATTATATGACAAGGAAGTCATAGCATGTGATTTGCCAAATTTTGAGGATGTTAAGGCTTATATAGGGAGTTTAAGGGGAGCAGGGATAGAGCACGGCAAGGAGCCACTTTACTCTCTAGGAGAAGTAAGGTCCAGGGGCACTTGGGTGGCTCAGTCAGTTGGGTGTTTGACTTTGGCTCAGGTGATCTCGCAGTTCATGAGTTCAAGCCCCATATCTGGCTCACTTCTGTCAGTGCAAGTCCACTTCAGATACTCTGTCCCCCTCTCACTGCCCCTCCCCTGCTTGTACTGTCTCAAAAATAAATAAAACATTTGTTGAGGAGGGCGCTTGTTGGAGTGAGCTCTGAGTGTTTCATGTAAGCCAATTTGACAATAAATTATATTCATTAAAATGAATAAATAAACTTTTTTTAAATCTAAGAAAAATGAAAGAAGTAAGATCTGTACTTATGAAACTTAACTCTTAAATCATCCTTTTGGTAAACTACCCCCACCATTATACATGGTACATTTCCCTAGAGATTTACTTTGGGAAAGCATCTTGAGTAACAATACCCATTTGCTACTTAATGACAAGAAAAGAAGCTAGAATATCCAAGTATTTTCAATAAGCACCCAAAGTACAGCCCCATTTGGTGGGCTGAGTGTGGGCCACGGCGTGGCGGTGTGACTCCTTCCTGAAACCCTGCCCCCAGTCCCCTGCAAGGGCACTGTGCAGCGGTGGTAGTGGCACCAGAGCCCGTTGAGGCTGAGCAGGCAGCTGTTCCCAGGCATGGTGGTCCAGGGCCACGTGGAAGATTTGATAACAGTTTTCTACAAGTGTGATTTTGCATCACAAACCAGCAATTCAGTCTTACTGAAAGCCTTTAGTGTTTCTACGCTAAGAGGCAACTGTGTGCAAAATAATTAGTATTTGGAGACCAGTGGCCAACATGGCAGAGAAGTAGGGGAATACATACTTCCCATTTCTCTCAAACAAAGAAGGTCTGAAGCCAAAGGATTTGAACCCCAAGAGTCTGGGAGGAAAAGAGATGGAGACTACCACGAAGAAAACGGGAAAACTGTACAGCCCCATAGGTGTGTGATTGTGAACTGGGGGAGATAAAATGGGCTGTGGAGGCACAGAGGGGAGGGATCCCATTCTGCAGAAAGACAAAGGGAAGAGAAAGAGTGGCTGGGGAAGCATAGGACTGTATCTGGACAAGAGAAAAACCTCCAACGAGACAGAGAGGGATCCGATCATCTCATCTCTAACTGCAGGGCTTTCTTTGGACTGCGGCTGGCTGCCCTGTTTGCACACCCAGGGAGGAGGGAAGTCACCTCCACGTTTGGTGGTAGGCCAGGGGCACAGGCTGCAGAAGGAGAATCCAGTCCCCTCCCCTGAAGGGCTGTAGCACAGCCACAGTATTACATTTCAGGCAGCAACATTAATGTACATGGACTGGGATTTAAAACCCAGCTAAGGGTGGGACAGAGGAGACAGTGGAGTGAGACAGCCCACCTCGCCTGCCCCCGTGTCACAGTGGGGACAGAACCAAAGGAGTGATTTAGGACACGTGGTCTGTGAAGAAGGGACTGGGAAGTCGCCATTTTCTTCCCACAACCAACAGCCTCAGGGATCTGTCTGCAGGGCCCACAGTGGAGGTAGGACTTGCCTACACCACACCACTCCTCCCCATGCTGAGGAGTTGCTTATCTATGGGAGCTGGATAGAGGCTGTGGAACCAGATGGCCCCCTCTGGATCAGCACTGCGGGATTGCCTGGATTAATTCTAGGTCAATTCTTGTTATTTAGATATATTCTCCCTTTTGTCCTTCTTTTCTTTTCTTTTCTTTTCTTTTCTTATTATTTTTTTGTTATAGTTTACTATCAAGTTGGTTTCCATATAACACCCAGTGCTCCCTTTTGTCCTTCTTATTTTCTGCATCCTCTATGCTTGTTACTCAGGTTAGTGGTTTGCTTAAACAGACATATTTAATCCATTCTCTTGATGCATGGTCTACACCTCCCTCTTTCCTTTCCCTTTCGCTGGAATAATCAGGCCATATAGTTTCTCTGGGTAACTTTATCCTCATTTCTTTTTCCTTGCCTCCTTCTTTATTCTCCTTTCTCTCTCTCTGGATTAAGGCTTTTAGTCTCTCTGCTTGGTCAATGTTCATTTTCTCCTTTTCTCTGCTCTTGTCATTTCTCTTTGTATATGCTTTTCCATCAGTACCACCTCCAACTTGTTCTTTATTTGTAGCTGGTGTTTATGTTTTTTTTTGTTTTTTTTTTTTGTATTTTGCTTTTAGATTGTTTTTTATTTTTTGTTCTTTTTTCTGTTTATTACTTGTTTGTTTTATTTGTTTGTGTGTTTGCGTGTTTTTGTTTCTTGTTTGTTTGTGTTTGTTTTCCTGTCCAGGCTACTTCAAGAAACAAACCAAAGCACACTTAGTGGAGGGTCCAAAACATCAATATGTGCAGAGAAATAAAATAACCAAAGTCACAACAACAGAGAGCAAGTAACACTCTCCAAAAAACACCTCCTGAACAGCTGGGCCTTGGACAGTGTATAATCCTCCTTTAATATAGCAGTACTCGCAAGTGCAGAGCACATAACAATTTTTAAAACTTACAAGGGACAGAAAACTAGCCAAAATGATAAAACGGAAGAATTCTCCTCAAAAGAAATTCCAGGAAGAAGTGACAGCTAAAGAATTGATCAAAACAGATATAAGCAACATAACAGAACAAGAATTTAGAATAATGGTCATAAAATTAATCACTGGGCTTGAAAAAAGCATAGAAGACAGCAGAGACTTCACTGCTGCAGAGATCGAGGATCTTAAAAATAGTCATGATGAATTAAAAAATGCTATTAATGAGGTGCAAAATAAAATGGAGGTGGCTACAGTGCAGACTGAAAAGGCAGAGGGGAGAATAGGTGAATTAGAAGTTAAATTATGGAAAATTAGGAAGCCGAGAAAAAAAGAGAGATGAAATGATCCAGGAGCACTAAAGGAGAATTTGTGAACTGAGTAATTTAATCAAATGGAACAATATCCGTATAATAGGAATTCCAGAAGAAGAAGAAGAGAGCAAAAGGGGGTGAAGGGGTACTTGAACAAATCATAGTTGAGAACTTCCCCAACTTTGGGAAGGAAAGAGACACTGATATCCAAGAGGCACAGAGAACTCCCCTCAGACGTAACTTGAATCAATCTTCTCCATGACATATCATAGTGAAACTGTAAAAATACAAGGATAAAAAGAGAATTCTGAAAGCATCTAGGGATAAACAGGCCTTAATATACAAAGATAGACATATAAGGGTAGTAGCAGACCTATCTACTGAAACTTGGCAGGCCAGAGAAGAATGGCAGGAAATCTTCAATGTGATGAACAGGAAAAAATATGCAGCCAAGAATCTTTTATCCAGAAAACCTATCATTCAGAATAGAAGGAGAGATAAAGGTTTCCTTAAACAAACAAAAACTGAAGGAATTCATCACCACTAAACCAACCCTAGAAGAGATCCTATGGGGGACACTGTGAGGGAAATGTTGCAAGGACCACAAAGTACCAGAGACATCAGTACAAGCATGAAACCTACAGATAACACAATGACTCTAAACCTCTATTTTTCAATAATAACACAGAACGTAAGTGGACTAAATGCTCCAATCAAAAGACCTAGGGTATCAGAATGGATAAAAAAAACAAGATCTATCTATTTGCTGGCTATAAGATACCTATTTTAGACCTGAGGACACCTTCAGATTGAAAGTGTGGAGATGGAGAAGTATCATCTTGCTACTGGAGGACAAAAGAAAGTTGAAGTAGCCATACACACATCAGACAAACTAGACGTTAAAGGTGGTAACAAGAGATGAAGAAGGGAATTATATAATAATTACAGGGTTAATCCATCAGGAAGAGCTAACAATTATAAATGTCTCTGCACCGAATTTGGAAGCACCCAAATATATAAAAAAATTAATCACAAACATAACCAATCTTATTGATAAGAATGTGACAATTGCAGAGGACTGTAATATTCCACTTACACCAATGGACAGATCATCTAGACATAGGATTAATAAAGAAACAATGACCCTGAAGGATACATTGGACCAGATGGACTTGACTGATATATTCAGAACTCTACATCCCAAAGCAGTTGAATTTACTTTCTTCTCAAGTGCACATGGTACATTTTCCAAGATAGATCACATACTGGGTCACAAAACAGCCCTCAATAAATATAAAAGAATTGAGATCATACCATGCATGCTTTCAGACCATAATGCTATGAAACTTGAAATCAACCACAGGATAAAGTCTGGAAAACCTCCAAAGGCATGGAGGTTAAAGAACATCCTACTAAAGAATGAATGGGTCAAGCAGAGAATTAGAGAAGAAATTTAAAAAATGGAAACAAATGAAAATGAAAACATAACAATCCAAACCCTTTGGAATGCAGCAAAGGCAGTCCTAAGAGGAAAATATATTGCAGTCCAGGCGTATCTCAAGAAAACTAGAAAAATCCCAAATACAAAAATCTAACAGCACACCTAAGGGAACTAGAAACAGAACAGCAAAGACACCCCAAACCAGCAGAAGAAGAGAAATAATAAGGTCAGGGCAGAAATAAACAAAAGTGATAAACCTCTAACCAGGATTCTCAAAAGAAAAGAGAGAGGACCTAAATAGATAAAATCACTAATGAAAATGGACTTATTACAACCAATCCCTGAGATATTCAAGTAATTGTCAGGGAATACTATGAAAAATTATATGCCAAAAAACTGGACAACCTGGAAGAAATGGACAAATTCCTAAACACCCACACACTACCAAAACTCAAATGGGAAGAAATAGAAAATTTGAACAGACCCATAACTAGTGAAGAAATTGAATGACTTATCAAAAATCTCCCAACATATAAGATCCCTGGACCAGATGGCTTCCCTGGGGAATTTTACCAGACATTTAAAGCAGAGTTAATGCCTACCCTAAGTTGTTAAAAAAATAAACGTGGAAGGAAAACTTCCAGACTCATTCTTTGAAGCCAGCATAACACTGATTGCCATACCAGACAGAGATCCGCAAAAAAAGAGAAGTACAGGGCATATCCCTGATGAATATGGGTGCAAAAATTCTCAACAAGATACTAGCAAATTGAATTCAACAATATATAAAAAGAATTATTCACCATGCTCAAGTGGGATTCATTCCTGGGATTCAGGGCTGGTTCAATATTTGCAAATAAATCAATGTGATATATCAAATTAATGAAAGAAAAGATAAGAATCATATGATGCTGTCAATAGATGCAGAAGAAGCATTTGACAAAATACAGCATCTTTTCTTAATAAAGACCCTCAAGAAAGTCGGGATAGAAGGAACATACTTAAATATCATAAAAGCCATTTATGATAAGCACACAGCTAATATTATCCTCAATGGGGAATAACTTAGAGCTTTTCCCGGGAGATCAGAAACACGACAGGGATATCGACTCTCACCACTGTTGTTTAATATAGTGTTGGAAGTCCTTGCATCAGCAATCAGACAACAAAATGAAATAAAAGGCATCAGAATTGGCAAAGATGAAGTCAAACTTTCACATTTCACAGACAACATGATACTCTACATGGAAAACCCGACAGACTCCATCAAAAGTCTACTAGAAGTGATCCATGAATTCAGCCAAGTCACAGGGTACAAAATCAACATACAGAAATCAGTTGCATTTCTATGCTCCAATTATGAAATAACAGAAAGAGAAGTAAAGAAAGAGAGGTAAAGAAACTGATCCCATTCACAATTCACAATTGCACCAAGAACCATAAAATACCTAGGAATAAAACTGACCAAAGATGTAAAAGATCTGTATGCTGAAAATGATAGAAAGCTTATGAAGGAAATTGAAGAAGACACAAAGAAATATAAAAAGATTCTATGCTCATGGATCAGAAGAACTAATATTGTTAAAATATAAATACTACCCAAAGCAACCTACACATTTAATGCAATCCCTATCAAAATTGCACCAGCATTCTTCTCAAAGCTAGAACAAACAATCTTAAAATTTGTATGGAACCACAAAAGACCCCGAGTAGCCAAAGTAACATTGAAGAAGAAAACCAAAACAGGAGGCATCACAATCCCAGACTTTAGCCTCTAGTACAAAGCTCTAATCATCAAGACAGTATGATACTGGCACAAAAACACATAGACCCATGGAATAGAATAGAGAACCCAGAATTGGACCCACAAATGTATGGCCAATTAATCTTTGACAAAGCAGAAAAGAGTATCCAATGTAAAAAAGACAGCCTCTTCAACAGGTGGTGCTGGGAGAACCAGACAGCAACATGCATAAGAATGAAAATAGACCATTTTCTTACACCATACACAAACATAAGCTCAAAATGGATGAAGGACCTGAATGTGAGACAAGAAAGCATCAAATCCCTAGAGGAGAAAGCAGGAAACAACCTCCTTGACCTCAGCTGCAGAAATTTCTTACTCGACACATCTCCAAAGGCAAGGGAATCAAGAGCAAAAATGAACCATTGGGACCTCATCAAGATAAAAAGCTTCTGCACTGCAAAGGAAACAATCAACAAAACTAAAAGACATCCGATGGTATGGGAAAAGATACTTGAAAATGACATATCGGGTAAAGGGCTAGTATCTAAAATCTACAAGGAACTCACCAAACTCCACACCTGAAAAACAAATAACCCAATGAAGAAATGGGCAGAAGATATGAATAGACACTTCTCCAAAGACATCCAGATGGCCAACAGACACATGAAATGATGCTCAACATCACTCATCATCAGGGAAATACAAATCAAAACCACACTGAGATACTACCTCAGGCTGGCCAGAGAGGCTAAAATGAACAAATCAGGAGACTAACGATGCTGGCGAGGATGTATAGAAATGGGAACCCTCTTGCATTGTTGGTAGGTTTGCAAACTGGTGCAGCCTCTCTTGAAAACAGTGGAGAGGTTCCTCAAAAAATTAAAAATAGAACTACCCTATGACCCATCAATAGCACTAGTAGAAATCTACCCAAGGGATACAGGAGTGCTGATGCATAGGGGCACATGTACTCAAATATTTATAGCAGCACTTTCAACAACAGCCAAATTATGAAAAAAGCGTAAATGTCCATCAAATGACGAATGGATCAAGATGATGTGGTTTATATATATAATGGAATACTACTTGGCAATGAGCAAGAATGAAATCTGGCCATTTGTAGCAACGTGGATTGAACTGGAGGGTATTATGCTAAGTGAAATAAATCAGACAGAAAAAGACAGGTACCATATGTTTTCACTCATATGTGGAACAGAAGAAACTTAACAGAAGACCATGGGGAAGGGGAAAGGGTAAAAAAAAGTTATAGAAAGGAAGGGAGACAAACTATAATAGACTCTTGAATCCTGAGAGCAAACTGAGGGTTGATGGGGGGTGGAGGAGAGGGGAAAGTGGGTGATGTGCATTGAGGAGGGCACTTGTTGGGATGAGCACTGGGTGTTATATGGAAGTCAATTTGACTACAAATTATATTAATAAAATAAATAAAAGATCAGTCTTTAAAAAAATACCCAAGATTGGATACAGTAAGAAAAAATACTGAAGGGACAAGCCAATTATTTAGCTGACACTGTATTCATCAGACAATATCATACTACCTATTCTGAGACTTGCTTGAACACTTGAAAATTCAAACCAGGCCTTCCATCTGGAAGTATGAATTCTCATGGTATCAGAGTAATTGAAAGACTCAGTAAAAATACAGCTGATCCTTAGAAAACACAGGTTTGCACAGGACCAGTTAAACACAGATTTATTTTTACAATATCATAAATGTATACATTCTTCCTTATGATTTTCTTTATAACATATTCTTTTCTCTAGCTGACTTTATTACATGAATACACTATATATTACATATACAATATATGTATCACTTGACCATATATGTGATCAGTAAGGCTTCCAGTCAACAGTAGGCTATTAGTAGTTAACTTTTTGGGGACTCAAAAGTTATACATGGATTTTTAAGGAGACAGAGACAAGAAAGGATCAGGGAAAATCTCCAGAACAACCACAAACCAAATAATAAAATGACAATAAATAGATATCTATCAATAATTACTTTGAATGTAAGTGAACTAAATGCTCCAATCAAAAGACATAGGGTGACAGAATGGATTTTAAAAAATGACCCACCTATACGCATCCTACAAGAGACACATTTAAGACCTAAAGACACCTGAAGATTCTATATGAGGGGATGGAGAAGCATCTGTCATGCAAGTGGATGTCAAAAGAAAGCTGGAGTACCACTATTTATATCAGAGAAACAGCCTTTAAAACAAAGACTGTAACAAGAGACAAAGAAGGACACTATATAAAAATAAAAATATATATTGTATATAAAAATATACAATCAAACAAGAAGACATAACAACTGTAAATATGTATGCACCTAATATGGGAGCACCCAAATACATAAAACACTTAGAAACAAACATAAAGGAATAAAGTGATAATAATACAATAAAGTAGGGGGCTTTAACATACCGTTTACATCAATGGAAAGATTAAACAGAAAATCAATAAGGAAACAATGGCTTTGAATGACATACTGGATTAGATGGGTTTAACAGATATATTCAGAACATTCCATCCAACACAGCAGAATCCACACTCTTTTCAGGTGCACGTGGAACATTCTCTGGAATAGATTACATATTAGCCCACAAAACCAGCCTTGACAAATTCAAGAAGATCAAAGTCATAAACATGCATTTTTTTCTGACAGCAATACTATGAAGCTAGAAGTCAAACACAAGTAAAAATGTGGAAATAGCACAAATACTCAGAGGTTAAACAACATGCTACTAAACAATGAATGGGTCAACCAGGAAATCAAAGAAGAAATAAAAAAGTAGATGGAAACAAACAAACAAAGCCCAGAACCTCTGGGATGCAGCAAAAGTGTTAATAACAGAGAAGTTTATAGTAATATAGGCCTAACTCAAGAAGCAAAAATAAATCTCAAGTAAACATCCTAACGATACACCTAAAAGAGATAGTATAAAAAAGGCCAAACAAACAAAATCTAAAACCAGCAACAGGAAGGAAATAATGAAAATTAGAGCAGAAATAAATGATATAGAAACTAAAAAAAATAATAGATCAATGAAACCAGGAGCTAATTCTTTGAGAAACTCAATAGAATTAATAAATCTCTAGCCAGACTTATTAAGCAAAAAGGAGAAATAAAATAAAATAAATAAAATCACAAATGAGAGAGGAGAAATAACAATACCACAGAAATACAGTTATTGTTCACAGGAGCAGAATTCTTCACAGGTAAATTTTACAAAACATTTAAAGAAGAGTTACTATCTATTCTTCTCAAACTATTAAAAAATATAGAACAGAAAGGAAAACTTCCAAATTAATTCTATGAGGCCAGCATTATCCTGATACCAAAACCAGATGAAGTCACCACTAAAAAAGAGAACTGCAGACCAATACCCCTAATTAACATAGATGCAAAAATTCTCAACAAAATACTAGCAAAGCATATTCAACAATACATTAAAAAATTCACAGCTATTAAGTGGGATTAATTTCTGGACTGCAAGAGTGGCCCAATATAAACAAATTCATTAATGTAATACATCACATCAATAAGAGAAAGGATCAGAATCATAAGATCATTTCAATAGATACAGATAACAA
This sequence comes from Cryptoprocta ferox, assembly GCA_028646485.1. Classification (NCBI taxonomy): domain Eukaryota; kingdom Metazoa; phylum Chordata; class Mammalia; order Carnivora; family Eupleridae; genus Cryptoprocta; species Cryptoprocta ferox. The sequence continues at coordinate 48,297,659 of CM053579.1, forward strand.
AGTCAACATCCATTCATGATGCAAACCCTCAGCAAAGAAGGTATAGAGGGAAAATACCTCAATATAATAGAGGCCATCAATGAAAAACCCACAGCTAATATCATCTTTAATGGGGAACAACTGGGAGCTTTCCCATTAAGGTCAGGAAGAAGACAGGGATGTCCATTTTCACTACTTTTATTCAGCATAGTACAGGAAGTCCTAGCAACGGCAATCAGAGAACAAAGAGAAATGAGAGGAATCCAAATAGGTAAGGAAGAAGTAAAACTTTCACTATTCGCAGATGGCATGATACTTTATGTAGAAAACCCAAAAGACTCCACCAAAATATTGTTAGAACTGATAAATGAATTCAGTATAGTCACAGGATACAGAATCAATGTACAAAAATCTATTTAAATTCTATACACCAGTAATGAAGGAGCAGAAAGAGAAATCAAGGAATCAATCCCATTTACAACTGCACCAAAAATAGTAATATACTTAGGAATAAACCTAACCAAATGTGCAAAAGACTTGTACTCTGAAAACTATAAAACACTGATGAAAGAAATTGAAGATGACACAAATACATGGAAAAACATTCCATGTTCCTGGATTGGAAGAACAAATATTGTTAAAATGTCTATACTAACCAAAGCAATTTTTTCTTATTCTTAGAGAGAGAGAGAGAGAGAGAGAAATCTGGGGAGGGGCAAAGGGGGAGGGAGAGAGAGACTCTCAAGCAGGCTCAATGCCCAGCATGAAGCCTGACTTGGGGCTCAATCTCATGGACTGTGAGATCATGACCTGAGCCAAAATCAGAGAGAGAGAGAGAGAGAGAGAGAGAGAGAGAGAGAGAGAGAGAGAGAGAGAAAGAGAAAGAGAGAGCGAGAGCGAGCGAGTGAGCGCATTGCACAAGGAATCACACAAGGAAAACACTTCCCAAAGCCATTGACTGGGAAAACAAGAGGGGCTGATTATTATGGGTTTTTACAACCAGCAGAGCTCATAGACTAGAGTTTTTAGAAGTTCCTGCAGTAGCTGGTGTTGAACCCCAGGGCTGCACTGCAGTGCTCCTATGGAGAAGGAGGGCAGAGGCCTGGGAGCAGAGCACACTCTGAGGATCCTCTAGGATGCACTGGGAGAGACAGCTGCTCCTTCTTGGAGTGCATCTGGGAGAGGTGGCATTGCTTGTCAAGGTGGCATTGCTTCTCAGAGCGCCATTGCGCTCCCCTGCTCCTTAAGCATCCGGGCAGAGACACCTGCTGAGGGCGGCTAACTGGGATTCAGGCTTTTTGCTACACTTTACTCAACTCCAAGCTTCTGTGTGTTGTTGCGACTGCCCTACTGGGACAAACCAGCTCCAGTCCAAATGTGGCAAGACCCTCCCCTAGAAGATCAGCGTGGGTACACGCAGTTATGGGCTCCTACAATTTGGAGTTTTGAAATTCAGCCAGCATGCCTGAGATAAAACACAGGTGCACTGTGCTGTCAGGTGCGCAGACAACCCAGACACAGACAGGGTGAAGGTAGGGATCTGAGGGATGCCTTGGACATAAGAGGCGGGGTTCTTTGCTCTTCTGTGAGGACATTCCGGACAGCAGAGGGCACGAACTCCCTTCTCTGAGGACGAGGGAGAGGATTGGTGCCATTTTTCTCCCCCACCCATCAGTACAGACTGACTTCAGGGAGCAGCACAGTGCCAACGGCGGAGGCCCTAGCCGCTTACACCAAGACCCACCCTACTGCGCTCTGCAGGTGCTTTTTTTATTAGGGTAAGTGTGACTTAGAGCAGCAGGTCTCTCCTCAGAATACTAGCACAAACCCCCTTCATGCACCAAGTCTACTGATCATAGAGTGCTGCAAAGCTTCAGCTCTAGTGGAAATAGGGATCAGGCCTCTTTTAACAAGTAGATGGGAGCACATCTAGTTAAAACTCACCATACTCTGGTCAAGGTCCAAACACTCCCTACTAAAAGCAATGAGAAACTTTGCAGAGGACTGACCTGAGGGAAAGAGTATCCAAAACACAGCAGCAGAGTGCACAGAGCATACACCAGAACATTTCCTGAAGCAGCATGCCCTGGACAGTATACGATCTCTATTTAATAAAGCCATTACTCTCAGGAGCAGAAAACATAACAGGCTTTCCTAACACAGAGAAGGCAAAGAGCTAGACAAAATTCCAAGGTGGAGGAATCCATCCCAAAAGAACAAAGAAAGTTCATGGCCAGGGATTAAATCAAAACAGATATAAGTAATATGCCTGGCCCAGAATTTAAAACAACAATCTTAAGGATATTAGCTGACTTGAGAAAAGCATAGAAAACAACGGGGAGTCCATTACACAGCAGAGATAAAAGACTTAAAAAGTAGTCAGGCTTCAATGTAGTAATACACCTTGTGATTCTCTGAATATGAAAATGAAAATGTAGAAATGCAATTTACTTTAAGTACTGTTGTAAATGTTTTTGGCTTTGAAAAGAAAAATCCAATGTTATTCATAAGTAACTAGAGAATGAATTTCATAAGTTTGGAGGAAATATTGATAAACACTACTTATTTTAAACAGGGATACATTTGTCATTAACTTTTAGAATGTGAACTCCATAAGTGTTAGGGCAGATGTCAGTTTCTGTTTACTGCTTCATATAGAAAAGTTGCTAATATATTGTAGGTGCTCAGATAATGATCTTTAAATAGATAAATCCGAAGTATAGTGTTGTCCCTTTATAGTCATGTTGAGCCATATACACTGTAATCATTGGAGGACATCACCAGTTAAAACAAGAATAATAACTGTAGTGCTTTCTATGAAAATCCAGGACATGGACATTTTTCTGGCAAGGGCGAGGAAGGAGAAATCAAGCCCATTTATTAGTAAATATATTAATCAGAAAAGTTTATAAAAATAGTTTGCATGTGAAAGAGTTAAACTTAATGTTATTTTCATTATCGTTTTAGATATGATTTTCATTACACACACACATGCACACACACACATACACATACACACACACTTCTTGTCTCTAGTGGAGCTTTTGCAATAAACACCATATTTAGAAAAGAAAGGGACTCAAAGGAGGAGGCAAACCATAAGTGACTCTTTAACTATAGAGAACAAACTGAGGGTTGTTGGAGGAGAGGTGGGCAGGGGATGAGCTAAATGGGTGATGGAGATTAAGGAAGGCACATGTTGGGTTGGGCACTGGGTGTTATGTGTAAGTGATGAATCACCAAATTCTACTCCTGAAACCAGTGTTACACTATATGTTAACTAATTAGAATTTAAAGAAAAACTTTTTTAAAAAAGGAAAGGGACTCAAATATGGAATTAACTTCCTTTTGTGAATGCCTAGAATTTCTAAAGCTTTAATTTTCCAGAGGAGTCAGTCAAAGAAGGTATATTATTGAAGGTTCTTCTGGAAAAAGCTTTACAAATAGCTGCTTTGTTATCCAAGGTTCCATTTGCCTGGGCACAAATAGGTGTGTAGTTAATATAATCTATTTGCATAATTGAGAAGCAGTACCCTAGTGGAAACAGCTGTTTATGATGCATGATCTGTATGGCATTATATGGCAGTGTTGATTATTGACATTTGTATCTACAGATAGCACTCTATTGATAGGAGTCAATATCTCTCTTTATGCCAAGAGTTAAAATTTCCTGCTCACACAGAGGTGGACTCCTATTTCCCACTTCTGCTATGCCTCATTTTCTCTTTGTTGAGTGGCATCTTGAAATAAAAAAAGACTTGAAATGTCCCAGACATTGAGAAATTGGAAGAGGAAGGAATCAGAGGGCACTTGGGATACTGATGCATTAGGGTCAAAGCAGATGGATCATATGCCCTCTCAATCTATACTAGATTATTAGTACTTCCACTAGAATCTATGGAGAATTTCACTACAGGGACACAAATAAGATGTTAATTATACATGAATTGCTTGGGAAAACAGAAGTGGCATGCTGCAAAAGGTGATATTTTGTCAAAATAAAGATTACCACACTTGAGGATATAAACTGGCAGCAATTCAGGAAATGTACTTTTATAAATAGAAGTAAACATTTTGGGAAGCAGATAATCTCCTAGTTAAGTATTTACACATTGGATAAAGTCTGTACTGTAATTTTATCTTTATACTGATGAATTATTCTTATCTACTAGAATCCATTCTAAGAAATAGCGGCAGAAAGTGATTTTGTTACTTTTAAAATTTCTCTTGTTATTAATGAGGAGCAAACAAATGCTCTTAGTCAGAAACTAGTTATATGTCATAAGGTACTTCACCTTTCTTAATCACACAATTCTCATTCATATTATAAGGGGGTTAGTTTTTAAGTTGGTATATGTAGACTTTTCTTTTTTTTTAATTTTTTTTAATTTATTTTTGAGAGAGAAAGAGACAGCGTGAGCAGGGGAGGTGAGAGAGAGAGGAAGACACAGAATCCAAAGACAGGCTCCAGGCTCTGAGCTAACTGTCAGCACAGAGCCCAACGCGGGGCTCGAACCCACAAACCGCGAGATCATGACCTGAGCCAAAGCCGGATGCTCAACCGACTGAGCCACCCAGGCGCCCCAATGTAGACTTTTCTATTTATTTATTGAACATCTATGATGAGATGGGTAATTTGATTGAATAACACATTTGAGTTTTACTCTCAAATCTACAATTCAGTTAAAGTAGTTTATTAACCAATATCTTTGTATAGTTCGTGAGAATAAGGTTCTACATACATGCTAAATTCTATTGAAAAGGAACAATTTTATTATTGTTTTGTACTAGGTAGAAACGGCCTTTGTGTACAAGATAGCTAAGGCATATAAACAGAAATAGTGTTTTAATTACTTCCTTTATTTAATATTGGTGAAACCACAACTAGTATAGCCAGAGTGTCAAAAGTGACCTAAAGATAATTTCCAATGGGTATTCATATTTAAAACCCAAAATAATGCTCTAATATGCATTTTTTCTTGTTTGATTCCAAAGAAAAACACAAATTTGTTCTCTCTTTAGAAAACCATTGTCAGAATAAATGACAATTTGTGTAATTTATTTAGATTCTGAGGTCAAATAGTAGTGAAGAATAAAATTCAAACATCCATACTAACCCTCTCATAAGAGTTGTAAAAAACTCTAGTGGCACCTGGGCGGCTCAGTCAAGCCTCTGATTCTTGATTTCAGCTTAGGTCATGATCTCACGGTTTGTGGGTTCAAACCCCACCTCAGCACTGACACTGTGGAGACTGCTTGAAATTCTCCCCCTCTCTCTGCCCTTCCCTCACTCGTGCATTCTCTCTCTCTCTCTTTCTCTCTCTCTCTCAAAATAAATAAATTAAAAAAGAGTTGTAAAAAATTCTAAAGTTGTTGAACAATATATATGCAGATTATTGAATTTGATATTTGAGAGCTGAGTTTTCCCATTTAGGACACTGGCTAACCTTAAAGATTACAATAATATTTTAAAAGGAGTCAGAAAAATTTATGAAATGGTTGTTCAGAAAGTCACATGGGCTCACCAAGTGATTGGCCAGGTTTTTTAAACCCTATCTAATCTGCTATTGGATACATAGGATTGAACGCTTTCATTGTTTTCATATTACTCTTTTTTTCATACATTCCTTTTTCTGAATCTTAAGCAAGGTCATCTATTGCTTATGTGGTATGATGTAGTCATTTTATATATCACCAAAATACTTTCACTTTGGCTAATTCAGAGAATAAAATTCCAAACCATATATAGCCTCTTCTTTATAAATAACACAATATATCCAAAACCATTTATAAAATACAAATATTTAGCCAAAGATTTAGCGCTCATTATTATATTATCTGTGAATAGGATTCAGGTAAGATGGTTTTGACTTATAAAGAGGTTTTATAAAGATCTGAAATGCAGTTTTCTGCTTGGAAGATCAAAATCTCTGGATCCATTTTCTTGCTTTACCATCATATATCACTTTTTCTAGGTCAGAACCATACAAATATTTGAATTCCATGAGATATATCCTGAGATATATCATGATTGAGTTATTGGTCCTAAAAATACAAAACAACCAGTCAGTTTAGACCCAAACTCTACCAAAATAGTTATTTTGTGCCACATGAACACAGCTTAAATCTATATTGCTATTCTATTTATCAATAATGAAAAATATATATGTAAGTCCTGTTGATTATGGATCTCTGCAGGAAAATTAATCTGTGTATTTTCAGTTTGCCAAACAATTGTTGCAAACATTTGTTGCCAAATACAATCTGTGTATTTTAAGTTTTAACTTATTAATAGTAAATTTCCTATTTATTGCATAAGTGAGTGCTGCTTAATAAAAGTAGAAAAATTCTGTCATTAGAGCTCTCAGTTGTAGCACCTGCAATGGCAAATGGAAAAATTACCATTGAAAAATGCAAAAGCTCTGGGCACAAAACAACTCCATCCAACCCCAATACTAACAGACTTGAACAAACTCTAGCATGGCTTCTAATAGCTTAAGGCCATGTCCCTAGGATGACCCCAGCCTCCCTTAAAATGCCTGCCTGAAAAAGCTTAACGTTTACAGGAGAATTTATGGTTTGTTTCAGCCAAAATTCAGTGATAGGCTGGTAAGTCCCTGAACCCCATGTTAGATCAGTTACTTTAAAAAGCTTGCAAATATAAATCCTTCCTTTCTCCTTTGAGTTGTAAATCTTCTACAACACAGAACTCTTTTCTCAAGGAGGTGGGAGGCATTTCCTTGAAATGCATTCAGGGAGATAGCTATTACTTCTAACCACTGCAGAAGGGAAAGGGCCTAACTTTGGTGGGTGCCTTACTCCAATTTGTATCACTACCTCCTTAATAAAAATATGAGAAGTTTATTTCTTTTCTGGATAAATGACAATTAACAAACCCAGATGGCCTAGTCATATGTACCAATCCTCATTTAATGCCATTCAGTGCCTTGCCTTTAACAAACCCTCAGTATTTAAAATCTGTCTTTTCCATATTTAACAAGTGTGTGGCTTTATCTTTGAAATTATAAACATGTTCTTGGGAAATGGCAGCAAAAGACCTTATTTCCAAATTTTGTATTTTGAATGGTATCATAAGAAACCATTTATATTACCATTATCTTTGGAATCATTGGTATTGTCAGTAAACACTAACAAGTACTTAAGTCACAATCCTTGCACTGGTAAAGATTTCCTCTGAAAATTGCAAGTATAATCATCAAAAGTGAAGCCCAAAATAACGTGAACATAAACTATGCTGCCAATCATAAATTGTGTGATATACTGTCTCTGATAATTCCCTATAATAACCTGGCTGGGTCCATTAATATCTTACATAGAATCATACATAACACTTCTATTTGGTCAAAGCCTTTGATAGCTGAAAAATAATACGTGCAGGATGCCTCAAAATTATAAGAATACATAACATGTTGGTAAATTCTAAGAGAAAATAGTTTTAAGAAAATGAATGTTGGTTGGCATGACAGGTTCCAGAACAAGACAGTGTGTTGGGAATATATAATTAAAGTTATAAATCTAGTAAATGGTTCAAATTGAAATGAATGTTCATTTACTTTAAAATTCCATCTGAAGTGACTGGCCATTATATAATTTGTAAAAAATTTCTTGATAGCATGAGTTACTCATGCTTCCCCCCACTTTCATCTGACCGTAGAGAAAAGTAGGTTTTAGTAAAAAAAACCCAAAAAACAAAAAAAATAAAAAAAACAAAACAAACAAAAAAAACCATTAGCAGTGGATGGTGTCTTAAAAAATGATTCTATTGGATTTCCACATGCAAGAAAAATTTTAAAAATGAAAAAAACCCTTTCAAATTTTGTTTCTAATTCAGGAAGAAATAAAACTGCATTTGCCCATGTGTATGTTTTGTTTTTCTAATATCTAGTGGTGATTGGTTAAGTCACCCAAATAAAATCAATAACAGTATTTATTATTAGTTCAGAGACAACAATATGATTTCTCCTAATTTACTATTGTCCACAATGTGTAAAACCAGATTTTTCTCGGGGCACCTGGGTGGCTTTGTCGGTTAAGTGTCCGACTTTGGCTCAGTTGATGATCTCGCAGTTCGTGGGTTCCAGCCCCTCATCGGGCTCTGTGCTGACAGCTCAGAGCCTGGAGCCTGCTTCGGATTCTGTGTCTCCCTCTCTCTCTGACCCTCCCCTGCTCTCACTCTGTCTCTCTGCTTCTTGAAAATAAATAAACATTAAAGAAAAAAACAGATTTCTCTCTTGCACCAAGGAAGATAATTCCTGCTCACAAACCCCAGTTTAAAATGACTCAGGATTATTAAGGCATCTTTTGATCTTATTTAAAGTAAAATTTTCAGACAAATTAACTGTTTTGGAATTAACTACTTAAGGGTTTCTACTTAAAACCCTCAAGTAATATTTGTGAAACTGCTTTCACAAGTATTTGTGAAAACAAATATCTTTTTTTGTGAAAAAAGTATTTGCGAAAACATTACCTTAAAGTATAGAAATATAACTTCATTATTAAGATTTACTGAAATTTCTTGGTTGTTGTTGGTAAATATTTAACAATGCTAGAGAAACAGTGGAGCTACCACAGCATCATAAGTTAGATAAATTATCATAACCACACAGAATGTTGTTTTCTATAAACTACTACTAAATGCCCACTTTTGAGATGAATTATTGGGTACTCACTTGAGTCATGTACTCTCAAAATAATACTTTTATTGAGTGCTACAGTTTTTATCTTCCAAAAGAGATCCATGACAGATTCATTTAGAATGACTTCATGATCAAGAAAGTAAAGGCAGACTCTTTTTTCCAGGTTAAAATAACAACCCTTTGCTAGACTGTGAATTCCTTGGGAGATAAGGCACATTCCCATTAGCAGATTGTCTGGCATATATTAAATATTCAAGACAGGATTACTGAATTAAATCAATGAGTCAATGAGTTAAAAAGTTGTTCTAGTCCTTCTCTGGAGCACACTAATTTGAGACAACATATTACTTTCTTTTTAAGTTCATCTCACAATTTGTTTTACTTCTGCGCAAGCTTATCATGCTTGTTTATCAAATATAAATATTTGTAGATTTGTAGCAAATTTCTATTTCAAAGGCAATCAATCACACAACTACATTTTTCTTTAGAAATAATAATTATTCTTCTAGAATACTTTCACATTTAAAACCCAATTTTGAAAATTAATGTGTTCAATTTTATTTATTTTTCTACTTTTTGATGGGAAAGTTAAAAGATAAATAATTTATTGGAATGCATTATAAACAATAGCCTATTAAGAAATGAAGTATTAACATGGCCAACAGATACATGAAAAGATGCTCAGCATCACTCATCATCAGGGAAATACAAATCAAACTATAATGAGATATCACCTCACACCTGCCAAAAAGGCTACAATCAACAACATAAGAAACAACGGGTGTTGGTGAGGATGTGGAGAAAGGGGAACCCTCTTGTACTCAGCGGGAATGCAAATTGGTGCAGCTATACCTGAAAACAGTATCAAAGTTCCTCAAAAAGTTACAAATAGAACTACTCTATGATGCAGCAGTTGCAGTACTGGGTATTTACCCAAAAGATAAAAAATACTGATCCGAAGGGATACATTCACCTGATGTTTATAGAAGTATTATCTACAATAACCAAATTATGGAAACAGCCCAAGTGTCCATTGATGGATAAAGAAGATCTATATCTATATATCTATATCTATATAATGTATATCTCACATCTTCTTTATTTCAGTATTACTCAGCCATAAAAATAATGAAATCTTGTCATTTGCAACAATGTGGATCGAGCTAGAGAGTATTATGCTAAGCGAAATAAGTCAATCAGAGAAAGACAAATACCATATGATTTCACTCATGTGGAATTTAAGAAACAGAACAAATGAGCAAAGGGGGAAAAAGAGAGAGGCAAACCAAGAAACAGATTTTTAACTATAGAGAACAAGCTGATGGTTGCCAGAGGGAAGGTGGGTGGGGGGATAGTTTAAATAGACGATGGGGATTAAGGAGTGCACTTTTTCTGATGAACACTGGGTGTTGTATGGAAATGTTGAGTCATTATGTTGTACACTTGAAAACAACACTACACTGTATGTTAAGGAATTGGAATTTAAGTAAAAACTTAAAAAAAGAAATTAAGCATTAGAATTTTACTAAGATTCTTTTTATAATAATAGTGCTATCTCTCATTTTTATTGAGCACTTTATATATGTTAAATGTATTTCAATTTATTTTTACAACAACCTTTGTGGGTATCATTAACTCCATTATACTTTTGAGGAAACTAGGAGCAGTTAAGTAATTTATCCAATGTTACATAGTTTAAAATTATATTATAACCCCTTTATTTTTACAAATGAGGATTTGAGATTGTGTGTCGTTCAGTTAATTGACAAAGATCACAAAGCTAGTATTAATAGAACCAAGACTACAATCTAAATTTTATGACTCTTAGTGCATTACTCTTTGCAGTTTGAATAATTAAATTTCATATTATTTCTCTATCTTAGAACTTGATAGGTTTTAGCCAAATTACCTTTCTGCCTTCTTTCTCTAGACAGACAGATTTAATCATAGTTGAATTTTGACTTGAGGGAGAAGTCTAAGTAGAAATACAGATTGGAAATTATCAGCATATGAATAACAGTCAAAAACCATGAGATTTTTCTTAGGTAAAAAGAAAGATAGTGTTTCTCAAACGTTGGCCTGCATCAGAATTACTGAGAGTTTGTTAAAATTTTCACATTCCTAAGCCCCAACCGTATACATTCTGATTCAGAAGTCATGGGGGTACAGTTCAGGAATCTGCATTATTATACAAGCACCTCTAAGTACTTCTGATGTATATAGTCAGATACTCATAACTTGAGAAATACTGAAGCAGAGGGAGCTGCGAAAAGACTCATTACAAAGTATGGGAGAATAGCAACATTTATGGAATAAAAAAATTGGATCTAATAGAAGACACTGAAAAAAAGGTCAGATAATTGAGAGAATTCCATAGAGTACAATGTCACAAAGCCAAGGGAAGAAAGTTTCATGGAAGCAGTGATCAACTGTGTGAAATGTTGCAGATAAAGTAGGATGAGGACTGAAATTTCAGTAGAGTATTGAGGGAAGAAGGTTGGTTTCTACAGGTTGAGTAGTGGATGAGATGTAAAGCATTCATAACGTAGACTGTCCTTTTAGGAATCTTGGCTTAGCAGTGAAGGATAAAGGCAATAAAACAGTTAATGGAAGATGAAGAATCAAGTACTATTTTATTTGGGGATATGGGTGAGATTTGAGTGTGACTATAGGTTGAGTGGAAAAAGCAGGTGATTAGGAAAGTTATCTCTGGTAATAAACAAGGTGCTGGAGGACATGAGAAGGTGAGGATCATTCTTAGAAAGGAGGAGAAACATGTTCTTCTCAGTGCCTGGAAGGGAGGAAAGATTTCCTGTGGATAAGAATCATTTTGAAGGTGGGAGTACAAGAAGTAAAAAGGTTCACACCTTATGCTTTATTAACCTTGAAGCTATGTTATAATTCTTCACATAACAAACTTAAACTGTTTTACCCTTCTGATGAAAGTAAACTTTTATCTGGTAAAATATCTACCTTTATTTACAATAATGCTTTTTGCCTTAAAGTCTACTTAGTCTTAAATTCAAAATTTCTTTTGGAAATTGTTTGCATGGCATATTTTTTCCATAATTTTACTTTCAACCATTCCATATTTTATATTTAAGACATGTCTTTTGTAAGAAGCCTATAGTTGGGATTTTAATGCCTAGTGTAACATTTGCTTTATCTTAATTGGATCATTTAGTTTATTTACATTGGATAGCATTACTACTATATTTGGGTTTAAATCTACCACGTTACTACTTGATTTCCACTATTTCTGCTTACTTTTTTCTTCCATTTGCTTTTCCTTCCTTGTTTTCTTCTGGATTACTATTTTCAAATTCCCTTCTATTGCTTGATAGTTATACATTATTTTATTATTCTTTTAGTAGTGGTTACCATAAACACCCATGGTTTATCAAAGTACTTTTTCATTTTCTGGATAGTGCAAGGATGTTAGAATACTTTAACTCTATTTACATCCTCCTTCTTTATTTGTTACTATTATAATGGGTTTAAATTCTATATATTTTAAACCCCATATTATTATTATTTATCAATAATTATCAATTATTTATCAATTATTATCATTTTAGCCAGTCAATAATCATTTATATTCATATACATATTTATCATTTGTATTGCTCTTCATTCTTTTCTGCATCCTTGACCTTCCACCTGGAAATATTTTTCTTTTGCTGAATAACAATCTTTAGATGAGTGGGCAGGTTACAAGCTCTCAGATCTGTTTGTTCAAAAAGTCTTAATTTCACTTTTATTTTAGAAGGATTTTTTTATAGGGAATTGAATTTTAAGTTGGCAGTTATTTTCTTTCAGCACTTTCACTTCACTTTTTGAAAACAGCATTCCATTTTCTTCTTTCTCACATTGCTTTAGTCAAGGTTTCAATCTTCTCCCAGATTATGGCCCCATTTATTTTTTTTACTGATTTTAGCTCCCTAATGCTTTTAAAGTTTTTTTTTTTAATGTTTACTTATTTTTGAGGGGGGGAGGGGCAAAGATAGCGAGAGACACAGAATCCAAAGCAGGCTTCCGGATCTGAGATGTCAGCATAGAGCCCAATGCAGGGCTTGAACCAATGAACTGCAAGATCATGACCTGAGCTGAAGTCAGACACGTAACCATCTGAACCTTTCAGGTGCCCTGGCATTAAAGGTTTTTAAGACTTGTCAAACTTTTCTGGTTGTTTTCAACTGGAAAGTTGACACAAACCAAGTCCACAATTACTAGAAGTATTCCCTTGATGTTCATAACTGATTGGCTCAATATTTTTGCTGAAGGGGGTATGAAGCCATAAGCTGAGATTGAAAAGTGGCTGGAGTTGGATAAGGGTTCTATTTTTTTTTCTTTTATAGTTTATTGTCAAGTTGGTTTCCATAGAACACCCAATGATCATCCAAACAAGTGCCCTCCTCCATGACCATCACCTCTTTTCCCGTCTTGCCGACCCACATCAACCCTCAGTTTATTCTCAGTATTTAAGAGTCTCTTATGGTTTGCCTCCCTCCCTCTCCTTAACTATTTTTTCCCATCCCCTCACCCATGGTCCTCTGCTAAGTTTCTCCTGTTCCACATATGAGTGAAAACATATGGTATCTGTCCTTCTCTGCCTGACTTATTTCACTTAGCATGACACGCTCGAGTTCCATCCACGTTGCTACAAATGGCCAGATTTCATTCTCATTGCCATGTAGTATTCCATTGTATATATAAACCACATATTCTTGATCCATTCATCAGATGATGGACATGTAGGCTCTTTCCATGATTTGGCTATTGTTGAAAGTGCTGCTATGAACATTTGGGTACATGTGCCCCTATGCATCAGCATTTCTGTATCCCTTGGGTAAGTCCCCAGCAGTGCTATGGCTGGGTCATAGGGGAGTTCTATTGATAGTTTTTTGAGGAACCTCCACACTGTTTTCCAGAGTGGCTGTACCAGTTTACATTCCCACCAACAGTGTAGGAGGGTGCCCGTTTCTACACATCCTCGCCGGCATCTATAGTCTCTTGATTTGTTCATTTTAGCCACTCTGACTGGTGTGAGGTGGTATCTCAGTGTGGTTTTGATTTGTATTTCCCTGATGATGAGTGACGCAGAGCATCGTTTCATGTGTCTGTTGGCCATCTGGATGTCCTCTTTTGAGAACTGTCTGTTCATGTCTTCTGCCCATTTCTTCACTGGATTATTCGTTTTTTGGGGGTGGAGTTTGCTGAGTTCCTTGTAGATTTTGATACTAGCCCTTCATCTGATATGTCATTTGCAACTATCATTTCCCATTCCGTTGGTTGCCTATTAGTTTTGTTGATTGTTTCCTTTGCAGTGCAGAAGCTTTTTATCTTGATGAGGTCCCAATAGTTCATTTTTGCTATTGATTCCCTTGACTTTGAGGATGCCTCGAGTAAGAAATTGCTTCAGCTGAGGTCAAGGAGGTTGTTTCCTGCTTTCTCCTCTTAAGTATTTGATAGTTTCCTGTCTCACGTTCAGGTCCTTCATCCATTTTGAGTTTATTTTTGTGTATGTGTAAGAAAGTGATCTAGTTTCCTTCTTCTGCATGTTGCTGTCCAGTTCTCCCAGCACCACCTGTTAAAGAGGCTGTCTTTTTTCCATTGGATACTCTTTCCTGCTTTGTCAAAGATTAATTGGCCATACATTTATGGGTCCAGTTCTGAGTTCTCTCTTCTTTTCCATTGGTCTATGTGCCTGATTTAGTGCCAATACCATACTGTCTTGTTGACTACAGCTTTGTACTAGAGGCTAAAGTCTGGGATTGTGATGCCTCCCGTTTTGGTTTTCTTCTACAATATTACTTTGGTTATTCGGGGTTTTTTTTGGTTCCACACAAATTTTAGGGTTGTTTATCCTAGCTTTGAGAAGAATGCTGGTGCAATTTTGATTGGGATTGCATTGAATGTGTAGATTGCTTTGGGTAGTATTGACATTTTAACAATATTTATTCTTCTGATCCATGAGCATGGAATATTTTTCCATTTCATTGTATCTTCTTCAATTTCTTTCATAAGTTTTCTATAGTTTTCATAATAAAGATCTTTAACATCGTTGGTTCTGTTTACTCTTGAGTATTTTATGGGTTTTTGTGCAATTGGGAATGGGATCAGTTTCTTGATTTCTCTTTCTGTTGCTTCATTGTCGGTGTATAAAAATACAACCGATTCCTGTATGTTGATTTTGTACCCCGTGACTTTGCGGAATTCATGGATCAGTTCTTGTAGGCTTCTGGTGGAGTCGATCAGTTTTTCCATGTAGAGTATCATGTCATCTGCGAAAAGTGAAAGTTTGACTTCTTTGCCGATTCTGATGGCTTTTATTTCCTTTTGTTGTCTGATTGCTGATGCTTGGACTTCCAGGATGATGTTAAACAACAGTGGTGAGAGTGGACATCCTTGTGTTCCTGATCTCAGGGGAAAAGCTCTCAGTTTTTCCCCATTGAGGATGATATTAGGTGTGGGCTTCCCATAAATGACTTTTATGATGTTTAAGTAAGTTCCTTCTATCCTGACTTTTTCGAGGGTCTTTATTAGGAAAGAATGCTGTATTTTGTCAAATGCTTTTTCTGCATCTATTGTCAGGATCATATGGTTCGTATCTTTTCTTTTGTTAGTGTGATGTATTACAGTGATTGATTTGCGAATATTAAATTTTTTAATGTTTTTTATTTGTTTTTGAGAGACAGAGAGAGACAGCTCGAGCAGGGGAGGGGCAGAGAGAGAGGGAGATACAGAATCTGAAGCAGGCTCCAGGCTTTGAGCTACCTGTCAGCACAGATCCCATTGCGGGGCTTGAACCCACGAACTGTGAGATCATGACCTGAGCTGAAGCCAGACGCTTAACCAACTGAGCCACTCAGGTGCCCCTGATTTGCGAATATTGAACCAGCCCTGTAACCCAGTAACGAATCCCACCTGATCATGGTGGATAATTCTTTTTATATGCTGTTGAATTTGATTTGTTAGTATGTTGTTGAGGATTTTTGCATACGTATTCATCAAGGATATTGGCCTGTAGTTCTCTTTTTTTTTTTTTTTTTTTTTTTTCCCGGATCTCTGTCTGGTTTGGGAATCAACGTGATGCTGGCTTCGTAGAATGAGTCAGGAAATTTTCCTTCCATTTCTATTTTTGGAATAGCTTGAGAAGAATGGGTATTAACTCTGATTTGGTTGTCTGGTAGAATACCCCAGGGAAGCCCTCTGGCCCAGGGCTCTTATTGGTTGGGAAATTTTTGATAACTGATTCAATTTTTTCACTACTTATGGGTCTGTTCAGATTTTCTATCTCTTCCCGTTTGAATTTTGGTAGTGTGTGTGTGTTTAGAAATTTGTCCATTTCTTCTAGGTTGCCCAGTTTATTGTCATATAATTTTTCATAGTATTCCCTGATAGTTGCTTGTATTTCTGAGGGATTGGTTGTAATTAATCCATTTTCATTTGGGATTTTGTCTATTTCTGTGCTCTCTCTTTTCTCTTTGAGAAGTCTGTCTAGAGGTTTATAAATTTTGTTTATTTTGTAAAAAACCAACTCTTGGTTTTATTGATCTGTTCAACTGCTTTTTGGATTCTATATTGTTTATTTCTGCCCTGATCTTTATTTTTTCTCTTCTTCTCTTGGGTTTGGGGTGTTCTTGCTGCTCTGTGTCTAGGGCCTTTAGGTGCACTGTTAGGTTTTGTATGTGCGCTTTTTTCTAGTTTCTTGAAATAGGCCTGGATTGCAATGTACTTTCCTCTTAGGACTGCCTTTGCTGCATCCCAAAGAGTTTAGATTGTTGTATTTTCATTTTTATTTGTTTCCATATATTTTTAATTTCTTCTCTAATTGACTGATTGGTCCACTCATTCTTTACTAGGGTGTTCTTTAACCTCCATGTTTTTGGAGGTTTCCCAGACATTTTCCTGTGGTTGATTTCAAGTTTCATAGCATTGTGATCTGAATGTGTGCATGGTATGATTTCAATTCATTTATATTTATGGAGGGCTGCTTTATTACCCAGTATGTGATCTATCTTGAAGAATGTACCATGTGCACTCGAGAAGAACGTGAATTCCATAGCCTTGGGGATGTAGAGATCTAAATATATCTGTCAAATCCCTCTGGTCCAATGTGTTGTTCATGTCCATTGTTTCATTAGTGTTTTTGTGTCTAGTTGATCTATCCATTGCTGTATATGGAGTATTAACATCCCCTGCATGGGCACCTCAGTGGCTCAGTTGGTTAAGTGTCAGATTTCAGCTCAGGTCGTGATCTCATGGTTTGTGAGTTCAAGCCCCACTTCAGGCTCTGTGCTGACTGCTCAGAGTCTAGAGCCTGCCTCAGATTCTGTGTGTGTCTCTCTCTCTGCCCCTCCCCCACTCATGCTCTGATTCTTTCTCATTAATAAATAAACATTAAAAAAATAAAGTCCCCTGTGATTAGCACCTTCTTATCAATAAGATTGTTTATGTTTGTGATAATTGTTTTATGTATTTGGGTGCTTCCAAATTTGGTGTGTAGATATTTATAACTGTTAGCTCTTCCTGATGGACAGACCCTGCTATTATTATATAATGCCCTTCTTCATCTCTTATTACTGCCTTAAGTTTAATGTCCAGTTTGTCTGATATAAGTATGGCCACTCCAGCTTTCTTTTGACTTCCAGTAGCATGATAGATATTTCTCCATTCTCTCACTTTCAATCTGAAAGTGTCTTCAGGACTAAAATGAGTCTCTGTAGACAGTAAATAGATGGATCTTGTTTTTTTTTTTTTTTAATCCATTCTGATACCCTATGTCTTTTGATTGGAGCATAGTCCATTTACATTCAGTATTATTATTGACAAATATGGGTTTAGAGTCCTTGCATTCCCTGTATGATTCATGCTTGTAGTGGTGTCTCTGTTACCTTGTGTTCCTTGCAACATTTCCCTCATAGAGTACTTTTAGGATGTCTTATAGGGCTGGTTTAGTGGTGATGAATTCTTTCAATTTTAGTCTGTTTGGGAAAACCTTTATCTCTTCTTTTATTCTGAATGGAAGGCTTACTGGATAAAGGATTCTTGGCTGCCTATTTTTTCTGTTCATCATATTGAAGATTTCCTGCCATTCCTTTCTGGCCTGCCAAGTTTCAGTAGATAGGTCTGCAACTACTCTGATATGTCTTCCTTTGTATGTTAGGGCCCTTTTATCCCTAGCTGCTTTCAGAATTCTCTCTTTATCTTATATTTTTCCAGTTTCACTATGATATTTCATGCAGAAGATCGATTCAAGTTACGTTTGTGGGGAGTTCTCTGTGCCTCTTGGATTTCAATATCTGTTTCCTTCCCCAGATTGGCAACATTCTTGGATATAATTTGTTCAAGTACCCCCTTCAGCCCTTTTCTCTCTCTCTTCTTCTTCTGAAATTTCTATGATATGGATATTGTTCCATTTGATTGCATTACTCGGTTCTCAAATTCTCCTTTATTGCTCCTGGATCAATTTATCGCCCTTTTTTCTGCTTCCTTTTTTTTCTATTATTGTGTCTTGTAATTCGCCTATTCTCTCTGCCTCTTTAGTCCATTCAGTGGCCACCTCCATTTTATTATGCACCTCATTTATAGCATTCTTTTTAATTCATAACAACTATTTTTAAGGTCCATAATCATTGTAGCAATAATGTCTCTGGTGTCTTCCATGCCTTTTTCAAGCCCAGTGATTAATTTTATGACTATTGTTCTAAATTATTTTTCAGTTTTGTTACTTATATGTGTTTTTACCAATTCTTTAGATGTCACTTCTTCCTGGAATTTCTTTAGAGGAGAGTTCTTCTGTTTCTTCATTTTGGCCCGTTTTCTGTGTCTTGAAAGTTTTCAAAGCTTGTTATGTATTCTGTACCTGTACGTACTGCTATATTAAAGGAGACTCATAGACTGTTCAGGGCCTGTCTGTTCAGGAGGTGTTCTTTTAATGGTGTCCCTTGGTCTCTCTTGTTGAGACTTTGGTTATTTTATTTCCCTACTCATAGTGATATTTGGGACTCTCCACCATGTGTACTTTGGCTTGTTTCTTGAGGTAGCTCTGGAAAGGAAAACAGACAGACAAACAGGGAACAAAAGCATGCAAACGCACAAACAAATAAAAAAAACAAGCAACCAGAAAGAAAAAAAATAAACAAAAAAACCCCCCAAAACAACAAAAGACAAAGGACAGTCTAAAAGGTAAAACCAGAAATCCCTGCTACAAATAAAGAGCAGGTGGAGGCAGTGCTGATGGAAGAGCATATACACAGAGGGAAATGACAGGGGTGGTGAGACAGAAAAATTGAACATT
Source organism: Cryptoprocta ferox (assembly GCA_028646485.1). NCBI lineage: Eukaryota > Metazoa > Chordata > Mammalia > Carnivora > Eupleridae > Cryptoprocta > Cryptoprocta ferox. The sequence continues at coordinate 48,316,598 of CM053579.1, forward strand.
GACCAGGTAGAGAGACTAAAAGGCTTAATTCAGATAGAGCAAATGGAGAATATGGCAGAAGGTGAGGAGAAAGAGAAACGAAGATAATGTTACCCCGAGAAACTATATAGTCTGATTTATTCTCAGAGAGAGAGAAAGGAAGGTAATGATGGAGGTGTAAAACATGCATCAAGAGAATGGATTATATATCCCTGTTTAAGCAAACCTATAAGCAGAATGCCCGGTCCAGAGGAGGGGAGAGATAAGAATGAGATAAGGGAGAATATATCTGAATAGCAAGAATTGATCTAGAGTTAGTCATGGAAATGTGTCAGTGCTGATCTTGGGAAAGAGGCTGTTTCTGCAGCATCTATCCGGGCTCTGGTAACAAAGCAGCTACCCAGCATAGATGGGCATGGTTTGGTGTAGGAGGGTCTTGCCTCCACTGTGGGTCCTGCAGTTAGCTCCCTGAGGCCCCGCCTTGGTGGTTGTGGGGAGAAAAATGGCGACCCCCATAGTCCCTTGTCGAACCAGGCATTGCAAATCACTCTTTTGGGCCGATCTTACTGTGCTACGGGCACAGTCAAGGTGGGACATGTTCTATGTCCCAAACCCTGCCTCGTTTCCAGATCTTTGTGCACATTGATACCGTCGGAAATGTAATCCCGCAAGTGAGGGCACTTCCTAGCAGGGGATCGAGTAGGGGACTGGTTCCTCCTGATGCTGAATGCATCTCTTGCATAGCATCTATTTCGGAGAAAGTTCTGGGACCGGGCACTGAGCCCAAAGAAAGCTCTGCAGTTAGAGATAGAATCTATCTCAGAAAGCCCTGCAGTTAGAGATGGGATGATAGGATCTCTCTCTGTCCTGGGCCAACTTTTTCTCTTCTCCAGGGATAGTTCTAAGATTCTCCAGCCGCTCTTTCTCTTCCCTTTGTCTCTCTGGAGATGGGGCTCCCTCCCCTCCATGCCTCCGTGTCCCAGCCGGTTTTTAAATTCCCCAGTTTGCAATCATGCACCTATGAGGCTGTCTTCTTAGTAGACTCTGTCTCTTTTCCTCCCAAACTCTTGCGGTTCAGAGTCCTTTGGCTTCAGCCCTTCTTTGAGAGATGCAGGCGGGAAGTATGGAACTCCCTATTTGTCAGCCATCTTGCCTGCATTCACTATTGCTCTACTGAGAAAGTTGTTGAGCCACCATGGGGTGGAGGTAGAAAGAATAATCAGGCTAGCCTCACCTACAACTGTAGTTGTGCATCTGTACCTCCAACTCGGCCGGTCGGCTTTCTGGAAGCACAGGTTGTAGGTGGCAGTCACCTGCTAGTGCAACCCTCAGCCACTGGTTGAAGGATTTTTGGATAAATACTCTGCTTCTTAGACCAATCGTGCAGGAGTGCGTGTCTGCTGGAAACCCTTGCCCCCTCAAAAGTGTGGGCTGTGGACCAGCAGCATGTGCAGCCCCAGGCCCTTGCTGCGGATAAGGGATCTCTTTCGGAAGTGGTAAAATTTTGGATTAGCTTCTGAGAAAAGACAGCCAATCACAGATGATTAAATAAACAAGTAATTCTGACAATCCAACTGAACTTGATAAGACAGCAGTAACAAGCAGGAGTAGAGTGGTATAATGTATTCGCGTATCAATTTTCTAATTTAAAAAATGAATGTGGGGGCACCTGAGCGACTCAGTTGGTTAAGCATCCAACTCTTGATTTCAGCTCAGGTCAAGATCTCACGGTTCATGAGTTTAAGCCCCATCTAAGGCTCCGTACTAATAGTTCAGAACCTGCTTGGGATTCTCTCTCTCCCGTTCCCTCTTCCCAATCCCAAGATGTGCTCTCTCTCTCTCTCTCTCTCTCTCTCTCTCTCTCTCTCTCAAAAATAAATAAAAAAAAACAAAAAAAGAATGTTAAAAAAGTTTCTGCCCTATTTATCACAATTGTTTTCAGGACCAAATGAAGTGATGGTATGCGTTTCTAAAGAAATGATAGATGTGAAAGTAAACTATGAAGTGATATAAATTTTGGCTATTTATACACATGCAGATTTTTTAAAATTGAATAAAACATACTAAATTTTAAATCATCTTTTTAAAAAGTTTTATTTATTTATGTAATCTATAAACCCAAAATGAAGCTCTAACTCATGACACTGACATCAAGACTTACATGCTCTTCTGACTGAGCCAGCCAGGTCCTCTGAAATCACCCCTTTTCTTCAATAAAACAAAATGTATGAAAACGAATCTTTATTTTGAGGATTATAGAAACTTATTTATTTATTTATTTACATTTATTTATTTATTTATTTTAAGTAGGATCTAAGCCCAGTACAGAGCCCAATGCGGAGCTTGAATGCATACTGAGATCAAGACCTGAGCTGATATCAAGAATCAGATGTTTAACTGACTGAGCCACCCAGGTGCCCCTAGGATTATACAAATTCTTTAAATACTCACTCATAGAACTTGCAAATACTGCCACATTTCCACAGCACTGGGGGAGATATTCACAAAGGAAGGCTCTCAATAGGCAGTAACTGAACATATCACACTTAGAGCAATTGAGAGACAAGATGATGGTAAAGAAGTGGGATAGAATGGGAGAAAGAAGGGAAGAAAAAAGACAAGCAGATACTCTGTGAGTTTCAAATTTATACTTCCTTCTTTAAACCTCAGCTTTCATAAAGCTTCCTGATGAGGATAAGTTAGCAAAGCCATCTCACCCAGACTAGCTACTTCTGGAAGCCTATCAAGGTCAGTGATCAAAGTTTACTGCAAAAAGGTCCAGGGAGAACATGCAACAAGTCTAATGTCTGATTATGGATTTTATCCCCCGGGTCTTGCTACTTGAGTGAAAATAAGATGTCAGCCAAGTAGTTTTAGGCTTCCACTACTGAACAAAGATGGACTATTTATGCTGGATAATTTTGTAACATACTTCATTATTTGTAATTGTCACATGGGAATAGATGGAATGTGAAACTTTGTTTCAGAGGGTGGAAGGACAAAGCTTTTTTTAAGCTAAATTATAGATTTTCAGAATGTACTATAATAACACATTTAGGGAATATAAAACACTTCTTACAGGATCCATGTTTACAATGAAAATACCTTGTTGTTATGCAATATTTCAATATACAAATATGTGTTTTGTAATTCAGCTCTAACTTTTCTTACACTTGAAAATGATTCCACAATTGATTTATTTTACAACGGAAAGTCCATAAAGTAGCCTATTAGATTTTTAAATGTTAAAAAAGTGCTAAACTTTCCATAAACTGTGATAACAGTTATTTCTTAGATTTATTCCCATGACCAAGTGGGATTCATACCCGGGTTACATGGTTGGTTCAATATTCGCAAATCAATCAATATGATACATCACATTAACAAAAGAAAAGATAAAAACCATATGATCCTGTCGATAGATGCAGAAAAAGCATTTGACAAAATACAGCATCCTTTCTTAATAAAGACCCTCGAAAAAATCGGGATAGAAGGAACTTACTTAAACCTCATAAAAGCCATTTATGAAAAGCCCACACCTAATATCATCCTCAATGCTGAAAAACTGAGAGCTTTCCCCCTGAGATCAGGAACACGACAGGGATGTCCACTCTCACCACTGTTGTTTAACATCGTGCTGGAAGACCAAGCATCAGCAATCAGACAACAAAAGGAAATAAAAGGCATCAGAATTGGCAACAATGAGGTCAAACTTTCACTTTTCACAGATGACATGATACTCTACATGGAAAACCCGACAGACTCCACCAGAAGCCTACAAGAACTCATCCATGAATTCAGCAAAGTCACAGGGTACAAAATCAACATTCAGGAATCGGTTTTATTTTTATACCAACAATGAAGCAACAGAAAGAGATATCAAGAAACTGATCCCATTCACAATTGCACAAAAAAAAAAAAAAAAAAACATAAAATACCTAGGAATAAACGTAACCAAAGATGTTAAAGATCTGTATGATGAAAACTACAGAAAGCTTATGAAGGGAATTGAAGACACAAAGAAATGGAAAAACCTTCCATGCTCATGGATCGGAAGAATAAATATTGTTAAAATGTCAATACTACCCAAAGCAATCTACACATTCAATGCAATCCCAATCAAAATTGCACCAGCATTCTTCTCAAAGCTAGAACAAACAACCCTAAAATTTGTATGGAACCACAAAAGACCCCGAATAACCAAAATCATATTGAAGAAGAAAACCAAAACGGGAAGCATCACAATCCCAGACTTTAGCCTCTAGTACAAAGCTGTAGTCAACAAGACAGTATGGTATTGGCACAAAAACAG
>CM053579.1:48320988-48344691 GCA_028646485.1 Cryptoprocta ferox
AGAATAGAGAACTCAGAATTGGACCCACAAATGTATGACCAATTAATCTTTGACAAAGCAGGAAAGAGTATCCAATGGAAAAAAGACAGCCTCTTTAACATATGGTGCTGGGAGAACTGGACAGCAGCATGCAAAAGAATGAAACTAGATCACTTTCTTACACCATACACAAAAAATAAACTCAAAATGGATGAGGGACCTGAACGTGAGACAGGAAACTATCAAATACTTAGAGGAGAAAGCAGGAAACAACCTCCTTGACCTCAGCCGCAGCAATTTCTTACTCGACACATCTCCAAAGGCAAGGGAATCAAGAGCAAAAATGAACTCTTGGGACCTCATCTAGATTTATCCCTTTGTAGAGCATAAAGGTTGATTTTTTTCTGCCATCTAATAATTCTGAACAGTTTTTTTTCTACTGTTCGTCAGTTTCCTCAACAAGCCATATTGTTTATACCCACATCTATTAACTAGAATGCTGTATATAACAAAGGTAAAATTAAATTTTATCTTTAATTTTTATTTTGAATTGCTGATGCTAATAGCCAAGAGTTGGCATAGATATCACAATTTCCTTAAACATGATAAAATCTCAAAATCAAATATGGTATCATTGACTATTCACAGCATTGCAATATTGCAAAGACATTTTAGATGATTGCCAAAAACATAGGAAATTGTGATTGAAAATCATAGCATACAATACAAATCTCAGGTTGTATAAGTCTTTATGGGATATGATAATGAAAACATTTTGGTCTTCACAATCCTTGATCAAATCAATGACCATCGTAATCCACACACCAAGTGCATGAAAAGCACATGGACCCAGGCATCTTATATGAAAGATGAGTATGACAAGTGGTTGGTTGAGATGATGCCAAGGTGCCAGTATACTTGCTTGAGCATGAAATAATGGTCCCAAATGAAAAAACTTATTTCTTATTCTAATTGTGGTTGGTATTGGCCCATATGTGTAGTTAGTTTCTTTAGCCATTTAAATGAAAGCATCTTTTAAACTTTTCACCCATATCAAAGAAGGTGAAACTTTGTGGCCAGTGTTTAATGCAATATAGCAAGAATAATTCATGCAGCTAATGGAGAGGGAAGCATACTGGCTTGGAATATTGTTTGCTGACTCAAAAGCCATATCTACATAGAATTTACTGTTTGACTTCCAATGTTGTTTTCTTCTCTCACATTATTTGTGTCCACGGAATTATAAGAACTGTTAAAGATAAGGAGTGGAGCCAACAAGAAGTATGCAAAGGGAAAAACATGCTTAATCCCATTGACAGATTTATCACGAAACCAATGAAGCTTAAGTTTTAGGCCCGTCACTTGTATAAGCTCCTTCCAAGGCCCTGAGAGTATTTCATGTTTGTAACATTTTTCAAATTTATATTTGTTTTGATTTTCTCATTTGAAAGTTCAATTTGTGGGGCACCTGGGTAGCTCAGTCGGTTAAGTGTCAGACTTCAGCTCAGGTCATGATCTCATAGTTCGTGAGTTTAAGCCCCACATCGGGCTCTGTGCTGACAGCTCAGACCCTGGTGCCTGCTTCAGATTCTGTCTCTCCCTCTCTCTCTGCCCCTCCTGCACTTCACATACTGTCTCTTCATCTCTGTCTCTCAAAAATAAATAAACACTTTAAAAAAATTAAAAAAAAAAGTTCAACTTTTTTATATGTGTAAATAAATATATATACATATGTATATATACATATATATGAATACATATTATATATATATAATATATATATATAATATATTTATATTTTGCAAGAAGGAATCTCAAACTCTCTGGGGTTTAGGCTCTTCAAAACCTGGCCTCCCCTGTTAAATGTGTGGCTTACAAGTAGTCAGTTCGGTAAATTTGATTTGATATCCTTCAAACTCCTAACACCGTCGCCCTACGCCCAACACATCTGAATCTATAGCTACAAAAAACAATTTGCTGAAAATCAATAATAATCCGTTTCCATGTTAGGAATTAATCAATCCCCAGGCAGGATATATGCACTGGTTAATGATATTTTTCAGAGGTCACTGCAGTAGAAAATAAAATTGTAGGCCTGTGAATAATATTACATTCATAGAATTATAAGTGATCTTGCCCATCATTCACTCAAATCATACATTCTACATAGGAGAAACTGAGATTTAGAGAGGAAATATTACTTGTTTAAGTTTACATCTAGGTTATTAGTGGTCAAGTAGGGATTTAAAAAAATTATTTAATCCTCATACTAATTTGTACTATTGTGTGAATTTATTTGCTTCATCATTTATAAAGCTCATTTCTTAATATGTTTGGATTTGAATATTTTGCAAATCAAGGTTAAAATTCACCTGTCTCTACAACTAAGAGCCAAATTATTTTCAATATTTGAAATTGTGTACTTTACCATCAACATAAAATGTCATATTTTTTGCATGCAGCTTACAGTTTAATTAAAACCTTGATACAACTGAACAATAAAGATAACAGTTTCTATTTTAAAGGTCTGTCAATTTTTTAGGTCATTAACTGACAATTTCAACCCAAACAATTCTGTATAAAAAGTCTCTATTCTCTCTCTTTAATTAAATTATAATGCTGATTGTTTTCCATGCAACTGTAATAATTGTGTTATGTTTATATAGATAACAATAAAGTTAGACTTAGCAATAAATTAAAACGATCCTTCAAATACAAGCATGATATTTGAAAGGTTATTTCAAATTATAGCTTTAAAAAATTTCATGTTAAGCCATTTTTTTTTCTGTTGGAGCAAGTGTAAAAGCTACTTTTCCCTTTACTTAAAAAGGTGATATAAATCGTAACTACATTAATTTGTAAAAGTATTGGAAACTCACATAAAATACTAAGACAGATGTAATCATTTGTAATCGGGCTAAAATAATGCACATAAAATATGCTACCTGACTTCATTGGAAATTAATCTTCAGGCTTCTTATTTCTAAACTTAAAAATTCCTCAACTCAGTGCATTATAAAAATCTTTACAAAAAAATTGTAACATAATACATATAAGTAATATAAAATGCAGATAAGTTAACACCAGTGGTTAAATGAACAAAGTTATGAATGGGCAATTCAGCTAAAAGGAAATAAAAATGGGTAATAAATATAATGAAAAACATTTAACCTCATTAATTGTAAGAGAAACAAATGTGACCAGGATTATAGTTACGACTGTCACTACATAATTCTATTTATTTAAATAGTAAAAGCATAATGAAATCGTTATGAATGCATGCTGCTGATAAAAGTATAAACTAATACAACCCTTTAGGAAAGCCTTTTTTTTCAATATATATTAACAAACTAAAAATGTTCATAATGCTTGGACCAATAGTTTCATGCCTAAGCAACTAAGACTGAAAAAAGGCTTTATGTGTAGAAGTTCATAATTATGTACATGAAAGCAGTATATATAATAGTGAAATAGCAAAAACTTGAAAAAATTTGAATGCCAAAAATGACAAAAACAAGTTAATTATATGATCAATTTATATATAATATATATACACACATGCACATATATATGTGAATATATATAAATATTGTTAATGATTAAAGCAATTGATGCTTTTCCATATTTTCCACATTTTAGATAATGAGTAGTTACTACTTTCAAATTCAAAAAAATTATTTTAATAATAATGATAAATAAATGTAGAAAATAGGAGAGACATATATTAGTGTAAAAGAAAAATGTCTAGCAATCAAACACATACTTAAACAAAAATGAGATGTGATTTTATAATTCTAGTGAAAATACAGGTTTTAATTTGGTAGAATTCTTCTGGTAGATAATTTGATAATACAAATAATCTTAAAACAATTTTACATTCTGTCACCATAATACAAATCATAAGAATGTAACCTATGAAAAAAAGTGTACCTTTTTTAAAGAACTTTGTTTAAAAAAAAAACCCTGAAAGAATCATAGTAAGGTATTCAAGAAAATTATTTAAATAATTTAAATACATTATAATTACAAAGACAATTGTATCAGCTTTACTTAAAAAAAGTTTAGTTATTTATTTTTGAGAGAGAGAGAGAGAGAGAGAGAGAGACTGAGAGAGGGAGCACGAGAAACCCAAGCAGGCTCTGCACCATCAGTGGAAAGCCCGATGCAGTGCTCAAATTCAAGAACCTTGCCATCATGACCTGAACCTAAATCAACTTAACCGACTAAGCCACACAGGTACCCCTATGAGCTTTACTTCTCACACCTGAGAATTGGTGGCAATCTACATAATCCAACAGTAATTGAACGATAACATAAGTTACAGTATGTAAATTCAATAGTAAAAAAGGCACTTACTTAAAATTAATATAATGGAAAGAAAGATGTGATTACATCATTTCATATGCTGTATTCATTGAGAAACTTTGGAAAGAAACCAAAATTCCATAAATAATTGCTGTGTTACATTAGAGACGATTTTATTGACATTTATAAATCTTTTTTAAGTGCTTAATATTAACGATAATTTTTTTTAATTGCTTACCACTTGCATCCTAGATAGCTTCTTTTCAGGGGTAAGAAATGCTGGAATTTGTGTTTCCGTTCTTGTAAGATCAGGTGGCAGAGCAAATATGTAGTGACAGATTTTATTCACATCCTTGCACTAGAAAAGAAGAAAACAAAGAAAGAAGATGCATGAAATCAATGTCTCTAACTCAATTCTAAAATGTAATTTCCATAATTTTTATTTTTCAAAAAATGACTGTATATATGAATATAAAAACACATGTGTTTGTATTTACATTTAGGGAAAGATACAACATGACACACCAACAGGATGAAAAAATATATTGTCTGTTTTCAGAGTCAACTGTGTAGTGTCCAAGTATAAAAATGAGTTAATTTTTTAGGTACTCTCAATTGTGGTGTAGGCAACATGTAAATGAATAAGAAAAAGTAAAAAAAAAAAAAGATACTAAATATTCATTTATTTTTGAAAAAAATTCATGGAAATTTTAGAAAGTGTAGAAGAAACTAAGAAATTAACTATCACTCAGAATCCTGCCCACAGAGAAACATGGTAAATATTACATTTATTTATCATGACATCTATAAATATCTATTGACTGTGGATTTATTTTAAAATGCACTTTCTTTTTTTGTTCAATTTTTGCTAAATTCCACTTTCTATTTTTGCTTCCTCCCTGGAAAACAAATCAAATTCCAGGGCGCCTGGGTGGCTCGGTCGATTAGGCGTCCGACTTCAGCTCATGTCATGATCTCATGGTCTCTGGGTTCCAGCCCCATGTCGGACTCTGTGCTGAAAGCTCAGAGCCTGGAGCTTACTTTGGATTCTGTCTCCCTGTCTCTGCCCCTCCCCCGCTCACGCCTCTATGTCTATCTCTCAAAAGTAAAATAAACGTTAAACATTTTTTAAAAAAGAAATCAAATCAAATTCCAATTATTATATTAATTTCAACTGTATTTTCAAATGTATAACTAATAGTTATAAACTTTTAAAAACACTTCCATAATAATATCACAACTAGCAAAATTAACAAAACTTCTTAATATAATCTAATGTTCAGTCCTTGTTAAATTTTTTCTTTTCCAATTATTTCGTTTGAATCTGAATCCAAACATGAAAATGCACTCTGACAGAGATCTTGTATATCCTATATATATACTCTCAGTGGCCATATTGTAATTTCCTTTAAATATGTCAAATTCTCTAGAGGAAATTTGAACTGTATGAATTTTAATATTTTGACATAACATAGAATTTGATTCTGAACTGTCGGTTAAGAGTTTAAAAAAGGAAGGCCCCAACAAGTACAAAAAGACTGAGATCATACCATGCATATTTTCAGACCACAATGCTATCAAACTTGAAATCAACCCCAAGAAAAAAATGGGAAAGACCAAAAATACATGGTGGCTAAAGAACATCCTACTAAAGAACGAATAGATTAACCAGGAAGTTAAAGAAGAAATTTTAAAATACATGGAAGCAAATGAAAATGAAAACATGACAGTCCAGAATATTTGGGATGCAGCAAAGGCAGTCCTAAGAGAGGAGTATATAACAATACAGGCCTACTTCATGAAGCAAGAAAAGTCTCAAATACACAGCTTAACCTTACCCATAAAGGAGCTACAAAAGGAACAACAAACGAAGCCTAAAGCCAGCAGAAGAAGAGAAATAATAAAGATTAGAGCAGGAATCAATGAAATAGAAACAAAAAAGACCAGAACAGATCAATGAGACTAAGAGCTGGTTCTTTGAAAGAATTAATAAAATTGATAACCCCCTAGACAGACTTATCCAAAAGGAAAGAGAAATGACCCAAATAAATGAAATCACTAATGAAAGAGGAGAGATCACAGCCAACACCACTGACATACAAACAGTTATAAGAGAATATTATAAAAAATTATGTGCCAACAAGTTGGCAATCTGGAAGAAATGGAAAAATTTCTAGATACATATAAACTACCAAAACTGAAACAGGAAGAAATACAAAATTTGAACAGACCTGTAGCCAACAAAGAAATTAAATCAGTAATAAAAAATCTTCCAATAAACAAATGTCCAGGGCCAGATGGCTTCCAAGGGAAATACTGCATTTAAAGAGGAGTTAACACCTACTGTTCTCAAACTGTTCCAAAAAATAGAAATGGAAGGAAATCTTCCAAACTCATTTTACAAGATCAGGATTACCTTGATTCCAAAACCAGACAAAGGCCCCACTACAAAAGAGAATTACAGGACAGTATCCCTGATGAACATGGTTGCAAAAATTCTCAGCAAGATACTAGCAAATCAAATTCAACAGAACATTAAGAGAATGATTCACCATGATCAACTGGGATTTATTCCTGGGCTGCAGGATTGGTTCAATATTCACAAATGAATCACCGTGATACACCATATTAATAAAAGAAAGGTTAAGAACCATATGATGTTCTCAATAAATGCAGAAAAAATCATTTGACAAAGTAGAGTATCCATTCCTGATTTAAAAAAAACCCTCAACAAAGTAGGGATAGAGAGAACATACCTCAGCATCATAAAAATTAATACAAAACACCTACAGCTAATATAATTCTCAATTGGGAAAAACTGAGAGGTTTTCCTCTATGGTCAGGAACAAGACAGGGACGTTCATTCTCACTATTGTTATTGAACATAGCGCTGGAAGTCCTAGCCTCAGAAATCAGATAAAAAGAAATAAAAGGCATCCAAATCAGCAAAGAAGAAGTACAACTTCCATTATTCACAGATGACATGACACTCTATGTAGAAAACCCAAAAGACTCCACCCAAAAATTGCTAGAACTGATACACAAGTTCAGTAAAGTCACAGGATACAAAATAAATGTACAGAAATCTGTTACATTTCTATATACCAATAATGAAGCAGCAGTGCAGAGCCTGCTTTAGGTTCTCTGTCTCCTTCTCTCTGTCGTTCCTCTGCTCATGCTCACTCTTTCTCTCTCAAAAATAAAGTTTTAAAAATATTTTTAAAAAACTAAAAGAAAAGAAAGAAATCAAGGAATGGATTCCATTTACAATTGTACCCAAAACCATAAGATATCTAGAAATAAACTTAACCAAAGAAGTAAAAGATCTTTACTCTGAGAACTATAAAAGAGTTATGAAAGAAATTGAAAATTACACAAAGAAATGGAAAAAGCTTCCATGCATATGGATTGGAAGGGCAAATATAGTTAAAATGTCTACACTACCCAAAGCAAGGTACATATTTAATGAAATCCCCATCAAAATACCACCAGAATTTTTCACAGAGCTAGAACAAACAATCCTAAAATTTTTATGGAACTACAAAATACCCCTAATAGCCAAAGCAATCTTGAAAAAGAAAAACAAAGCTGGAGGCATCACAATTCTGTACTTCAGGCAATATTACAAAGCTGTAGTCATCAAGACAGTATGCTACTGGCACAAAAACAGATACACATATATCAATGGAAGAGAATAGAGAACCCAGAAATGGACCCACAACCATATGGTCAACTAATCTTCAACAAAGCAGTAAAGAATATCCAATGTAAAAAAGTCCCTTCACCAAATGATATTGGAAAAAGTGGACAGCAACATGCAGAAGAAGAAAATGGGACCTCTTTCTTACAGCATACACAAAAATAAATTCAAAATGGATGAAAGACCTAAATGTGAGCCAGGGAACCACCAAAATACCATAGAAGAATACAGGCACAACCTGTTTGGCATGAGCTGCAGCAATTTCTTACTAGACAAGTCTCCAGTGGCAAGGGAAACAAAAGCAAACATGAACTATTGGGACTTCATCAAGATAAAAACTTCTGCAGAGCAAAGGAAATGATCAGAAAAACTAAAAGGCAACCTACAGAATGGGAAAAGATATTTGCAAATGCCTTATCTGATAATGGGTTAATTATCCAAAATCTGTAAAGAACTTACCAAACTGGTCACCCAAAAAACATAATCCAGATAAGAAATGGGCAGAAGAAAGGAACAGACATTTCCATGGAAGACACATGAAAAGATGCTCAACGTCACTCATCATCAGGGAAGTACAAATCAAAAGCATGATGAGATATCATCTCACACCTTTCAGAATGGCTAAATTAACAACACAGGCAACAACAGATGTTGGCGAGGATGTGGAGCGAGGGGAACACTTACACTGTTGGTAGGAATGCGAACTGGTGCAGCCCCTCTGGAAAACAGTATGGAGGTTCCTCAGAAAGTTTAAAACAGGAGTACCCTACAATCCAGCAATTGTACTACCAGGTATTTACCCAATGGATACAAAAATACTTATGCAAAGGGCCACATGCACCCTGATGTTTATAGTAGAATTATGAACAATAGCCAAATTATGGAAAGAGCCCAAATGTTCATTGACTGATGAATGGACACATAAGTATATAATGGAATATTACTCAGCCTTAAAAAAGAGTATCTTGCCATTTGCAACAACATGAATGGAGCTAGAGAGTATTATGCTGAGTGAAATAAGTGAGTCAGAGAAGGACAAATGCCATATGATTGCATTCATATGTGGAATTTAAGAAATAAAACAGATGAACATAGGGGAAGGGAGATAAAAGGAGAGAGAGGCAAGCCATAGGAGATTCTTAATTCTAGAAAACAAACTGAGAGTTGCTAGAGGGGAGGTGGATGGGGATGGGCTAAGTGAGTGATGAGTATTAAAGAGGGCAATGTGATGAGTAGTGGGTCTTATATGTAAGTGATAAATCAGTAAATTCTACTCCTGAAACCAATATTACCCTATATGTTAACTAACTAGAATTTTAAGGAAAACTTGAAACAAAAAAAATAAAAAATGGACATGAAAACTTTAAATAAGTTTAGTAAAGCTAAATAAATACTAATTGTTGGTGAGTATGAGGGCATAAAAGAAATTTTCTAACTTTTCCAAGGAATAAGCAAGATGATAAGTCTAACAATGGCTTCAGGTAAAGGAGTCATGGGACAGCGCAGTAATTTAATGATTAAAGAGCACAATAGCTTACAATCTTAATGACTTGAAAAAACTATAGGTAAACAAAATCAATATCCATGCTAGTACAAAATGTACATTTTATGCCTGGTAAATATTTCAACTTGATATGTATATTTAAATTCTAAAGTTATACATATTGCATAGGTTATATATAAATGCATAGGTTGATTTTTTAAAAGTAGAGTCAGACATTATTTAGTTTGGATATTTTCTTAACTGATATTTAGTCCAATCCCTTCATTTTAAGATGAGAAAACTGAGGCTGTTACGACATAAGATTTCAGGTACAAGGGGCAAGGACCATGTTCTTTGTATCTCTTTTGCCTAAACCCAATGTATGGAACATAGTAGATGTTCATTAACTGTTTACTGAATGAATTAAATTCATTTCCAACTGGAACTTCGTGCTTTAACTAGCCAGTTTCTTAACTGTTATATGAATGTGTTATGTACATTCCTGTTTTCATATTGTTCCTTTCGGTTGAAATGTCCTTACTTTATTTTTTAATTTAAATTTTAGTTACCATGCAGTGTAATGTAGAGTAGAACTCGTGATTCGTCACTTACATATAACACCCCATGCTCATCACAACAAGCATTGTCCTTAATAGCCATCACCCATTTAACCCATACCCCCACCTACTTCTCCTCCAGCAACCTTCAGTTTGTTCTCTATAGTAAAGAGTCTGTTCTGTGGTTTGCCTCCCTCTCATTCCCCCCTCCCATGTTCATCTGTTTTGTTTCTTAAATTCTACGCAAGAATGACATCATATGGTATTTGTCTTTCTCTGTCTGACTCCTTTTGCTTAGCATAATGCACTCCCTAGTTCCATCCATGTCGTTGCAAATGGCAAGATTTAATTATTTATTATGACTAATTTTCCACTGTGTGTGTGTGTGTGTGTGTGTGTGTGTGTGTGTGTGTGTATCACATTTCTTTATCCATTCATTAGTCTATGGACATCTGGGCTCTTTCAATCATTTGACTATTGTTCATAATCCTGCTATAAACATCAGGGTGCATGTATCCTTTCCGATCAGTATATTTGTATTCTTTGGGTAAATACCTAGTACTGCAATTGCTGGAATGTAGGGTAGTCCTATTTTAACTTTCTGAAGAACCTCTATACTCTTCCAGAGTGGCTACACCAATTTGCAATCCTACCAACAGTGTAAGAGGATTCACCTTTCTCTGCATCCTTGCCCAAACCTGTTGCTTCTTGTGTTGTTAATTTTAGCATTATGACAGGAGTGAGGTGGTATCTCATTGTAGTTTTGATTTGTATTTCTCTGATAATGAGTGATGTTGAGCATCTTTTCAGGTATAGGTTTGTCCCCTTTAAAGATCTCAGCCATATCACTCAACCTGCATTACCTTTATTATTAAATGAGTATAATAATATTGAGCAGGGTTGTTGTGATAATTAAATGAAACAGGATATAACAGTGCTGTATAAATCATAATCTAGAACATATACATAAAGTAGTAAGAGATTAGTAATAAAATTTATTCCACGTAATCTGTGTTTCAAAGCAAGGCTATTATTTACCTTGAAAAGAGAAAGTATAAAAATTAATGTTTAAAGGTATAATGAAACAATTTGAGCCTCCTGAAATATGCCATATATTCCTAAGTAGCATTTCTTTCATTAGTAATGTGATTTGTTTAGCTTACCTTCTCAACCATTCTGACAACAGGGAATTATTTCCTTTAAAAATATATAATAATGCCTTAGGAAACTTGTTTCTACGTGATAAAATGTAAGCTTCAGGAAAAAAAATGGTAAATATAAGATGATATCTTAACCTATTCCACTCTGTTTTGTATATACTGAGGTACAGGACTTTCATAATGCATCTGCAATGTCAAGGCCGCTCACTGACATTCCCGTGGGCCTATAATCTTTCTTTGTGGGGCATAGAAATGAATTATTACATTTAGGAAGATGCAGCAGGCATATGAAAGGTTCATCAACAGTAATTATTGCAGCTTTATCAAATCAGCCTTATCAAAACACAACTTAATTTCCATTGCCTATATCTACCAACTCTTGAAAGGAAGCGAATATCAAGAGCCAGTTATTTTTTTTAAACAATTACTTAACATGTAAATCACATTTCCTACTGGAATAACTAAGAAGAGTCTATGATACTATGTTGGTTATGTAAAGTGTTAAAACTCAGAGATCACAAAAATCATAACCTTCAAGCCTTGAGTAATGCAACAAATATAAGGATAAGGACAGAATGGTGGAATAGGCAAGGGTAGGAAATGCCAAGAGGAAAATGTGGCAAAAAGCACATACATATTTCCTGAATCTATGACTATGCCCCTAAATTCAGAACCAGAAAAAAAATTGAGAGTATTAACACAAGCTTCCTGTAGGATGAGAGCAAAGTTTATTATTTCAATTTTATTCTTTTTGCAAATGAGTTGTATATACATATGACAGGAGCTGACTAAATATAAACTCACTAACTTTTACAGAAATAATAGGGAAAGTAGGAGAAGAAACATATTTTCAGTTGTTTTCAGATTATTTATTTTATAGTTGAATCAGTAATTTTCTACCTTTTTGACTCTGACTTATCTAAATTGAAGAAAACACCATGTTTCAAAGATATTTTAATTATATTAATCTTAAAGGTAATGGTGCTCATACTATGAGATAGGCAGGTTTATGGTCAAGGGAATGTATCACTTTATGTTCTAATAAAATACTAGTATAAGATTTTAAAATACAAGAAAGTTTTATTATCTCAATGATATGAACATAACTGAACCAAAAGCCAAGGACAGGAATGGAAAAAGCTCATTTGATAGATTTTGAGCTGAAGTCAAAGGCAGACTTTTTAAGGAAATCCTAAAATTCAGACACATTTCCTTATACCAAAAAGTTTCTTTATCCAAATGAAACCAAAACTAAACGCATTTTCCAGAACTAAGACCAGTGATATGGATCAATGGTGAAAAAGCAAAAATATCATCTGAAATAACTTTTAATTCATCTTTTCCCTGTTTACCCTTCCCATATCAGAGTTCTCAAAGGTGAAACTACTACTTATCATAGGCCTATAAACATATCCACTATTTTTGGAGAGTGGATCAGATCTCCCAATCACTCACTATAGGACATTAAAGATCTACTTAAATTTAAAATTTCAAATGCAATTATCAGCTTGGAGGCACATATTTGGAGGCACCAAAGAATCTCAAAGCCAAAATGATTATACTCTGTCACAACCTAATTTTTGGAAGAAATGGAAAATTTTTAATTCAGTAGCAGCATAGTAAATATTACATAATCTTAGGCAAATAACTTAATCTTTACTCTTCTGTAAAACAGGAAAGACAACAGTAGTCTACTCTACCTCACAGACTATTTCTTCAGAATCTGTTTTACATCAGGCAATATAAATATATGTATGAGAGTAACCCTAGCAGTTTGGCATTGTTAGACACAATTAGCATATGGGGAAATCAGCTGATGTTAAATGACTTATCCAAGTTACATATATGATAAAAGGTGGAGGCAGGATTTAACACTGTGAGTATATGCTAGACTTCAAAGATTATACCTTGATTAGTATACAATACCATCATTCTTGATATACAAAAGCCTTTAAAATTATAATAACCTATATCAACATGAAGTAATATCCTCATTATTATATTTAAACCTCAGATAAATAAAAATGCAGTTTGTCTAGCCTATGGAGAGGATACGGGAAGGGCATAGGACTGGATGATATGGCTCTTTTAAGCTCTTGAAGTTAGAAATGTGTATAGCTAGATGTGTATAATGACCTATTTATTTCTGTGATTTGATTATTTTATTATTTTTTAAAAATTTTTATACTTTATTGTCAAGTTGGTTTCAATATAACACCCAGTGATCATCCCAACAAGTGCCCTCCTCCATGACCATCACCCCTTTTCCCGTCACTTCGACCCCCATCAACCCTCAGTTTGTTCTCAGTATTTAAGAGTCTCTTATGGTTTGCCTCCCTCCCTCTACTTAACTGTTTTTCCCCTTCCCCTCCCCCATGGTCCTCTGGAAGCTTCCCCTGTTCCACATATGAGTGAAAACATATGGTATCTGTCCTTCTCTGCCTGACTTATTTCACTGGGAATGACGCCCTCGAGTTCCATCCACGTTGCTACAAATGTCCATATTTCATTCCTTCTCATTGCCATGTAGTATTCCATTGTATAGATAAACCACATATTCTTGATCCATTCATCAGATGATGGACATGTAGGCGCTTTCCATGATTTGGCTATTGTTGAAAGTGCTGCTACGAACATTGGGGTACATGGGCCCCTATGCATCAGCATTTCTGTATCCCTTGGGTAAATCCCCAGCAGTGCTATTGCTGGGTCATAGGGGAGTTCTACTGATAGTTTTTTGAGGAACCTCCACACTGTTTTCCAGAGCGGCTCCATCAGATGACATTTCCACCAACAGTGTAGGAGGATTCCCGTTTCTCCACATCCTCACCAGCATCTATAGTCTCTTCAGTTGTTCATTTTAGCCACTCTGACTGGCGTGAGGTGGTATCTCAGTGTGATTTTGATTTGTATTTCCCTGATGATGAGTGATGCTGAGCATCATTTCATGTGTTTGTTGGCCCTCTGGATGTCCTCTTTGGAGAAGTGTCTATTGATGTTTTCTGCCCATTTCTTCACTGGATTATTCGTTTTTTGGGGGTGGAGTTTGGTGAGTTCCTTGTAGATTTTGGATACTAGCCCTTCATCCGATATGTCATTTGCAACTATCATTTCCCATTCCGTTGGTTGCCTATTAGTTTTGTTGATTGTTTCCTTTGCAGCGCAGAAGCCTTTTATCTTGCTTGATGAGGTTCCGATAGTTTATTTTTGCTCTTGATTCCCTTGCCTTTGGATATGCCTCGAGTAAGAAATTGCTGCGGCTGAGGTCAAGGATGTTGTTTCCTGCTTTCCACTCTAGGGTTTTGATGGCTTCATGTCTCACATTCAGGTCCTTCATCCATTTTGAGTTTATTTTTGTGTATGGTGTAAGAAAGTGATCTAGTTTCCTTCTTCTGCATGTTGCTGTCCAGTTCTCCCAGCACCATCTGTTAAAGAGGCTGTCTTTTTTTCCATTGGATACTCTTTCCTGCTTTGTCAAAGATTAATTGGCCATACATTTGTAGGTCCAATTCTGAGTTCTCTCTTCTATTCCATTGGTCGATATGTCTGTTTTTGTG
Source organism: Cryptoprocta ferox (assembly GCA_028646485.1). NCBI lineage: Eukaryota > Metazoa > Chordata > Mammalia > Carnivora > Eupleridae > Cryptoprocta > Cryptoprocta ferox. The sequence goes on from CM053579.1 coordinate 48,335,730, forward strand.
CCAGTGCCATACTGTCTTGATGATTAGAGCTTTGTACTAGAGGGAAACGTCTGGGATTGTGATGCCTACCATTTTGATTTTCTTCTTCAATATGACTTCGGCTATTTGAGGTCTTTTATGGTTCCATACAAATTTTAGAGTTGTTTGTTCTAGCTTTGAGAAGAATGCTGGTGCAATTTTGATTGGGATTGCATTGAATGTGTAGATTGCTTTGGGTAGTATTGACATTTTAACAATATTTACTCTTCTGATCCATGAGCATGGAATGTTTTTCCATTTTTTTGTCTTCTTCAATTTCCTTCATAAGCTTTCTGTAGTTTTCATCATACAGATCTTTAACATATTTGGTTAGATTTATTCCTTGGTATTTTATAGGTTTTTGTGCAATTGTGAATGGGATCAATTTCCTGATATCTCTTTCTGTTGCTTCATTGTTGATGTATAAAAATGCAACCAATTTCTGTACATTGATTTTGTACCCTGCGACTTTGCTGAAGTCATGGATGAGTTCTTGTAGGCTTCTGGTGGAGTCTGTTAGGTTTTCTATGTAGAGTATCATGACATCTAGGAAAAGTGAAAGTTTGACCTCATTGTTGCCAATTCTGATGCCTTTTATTTCCTTTTGTTGTCTGATTGCTGATGCTTGGTCTTCCAGTACAATGTTAAACAACAGTGGTGAGAGTGGACATCCCTGTTGTGTTCCTGATCTCAGGGGGAAAGCTCTAAGTTTTTCAGCATTGAGGATGATATTAGGTGTGGGCTTTTCATAAATGGCTTTTATGATGTTTAAGTAAGTTCCTTCTATCCTGACTTTCCCTAGGGTCTTTATTAAGAAAGGATGCTGTATTTTATGAAATGCTTTTTCTGCATTTATCAACAGGATCATATGGTTCTTATCTTTTCTTTTGTTAATGTGATGTATCACATTAATTGATTTGTGAATATTGAACCAACCATGTAACCCAGGAATGAATCCCACCTGATCATGGTGGATAATTCTTTTCATATGCTTTTGAATTTGATTTGCTAGTATCTTGTTGAGGACTTTTGCTTCTGTATTCATCAAGGATATTGGCCTGTAATTCTCTTTTATTCCTGGATCTCTGTCCGGTTTGGGAATCAAAGTGATGCTGGCTTCGTAGAATGAGTCAGGAAATTTTCCTTCCATTTCTATTTTTTGCAATAGCTTGAGAAGAATGGGTATTAACTCTGATTTAAATGTCTGGTAGAATTCCCCAGGGAAGCCATCTGACCCAGGGCTCTTATTGGTTGGGAGATTTTTGATAACTGATTCAATTTCTTCACTAGTTATGGGTCTGTTCAGATTTTCTATCTCTTCCCCTTTGGATTTTGGTTGTGCATGTGTGTTTAAGAATATGTCCATTTCTTCTAGGTTGTCCAGTTGTGGCATATAATTTTTCATAGTATTCCCTGATATTTGCTTGTATTTCTGAGGGATTGGTTTCAATAAATCCATTTTCATTCGTGATTTTGTCTATTTGGGTTCTCTCTCTCTTTTTTTTTTAGAAGCCTGTTTAAAGGTTTATCAATTTTGTTTATTTTGTAAAAACAAGTCTTGGTTTCATTGATCTGTCCAACTGTTTGTTTTTTGATTCTATATTGTTTATTTCTGCCCTGATCTTTATTGTTTCTCTTCCCCTGCTGGGTTTGGGGTGTTCTTGATGCTCTGCTTCTAGTTCCTTTAGGTGCGCTGTTAGATTTTGTATTTGCGCTTTTTCTAGTTTCTTGAAATAGGCCTGGAGTGCAATATAATTTCCTTTTAGGACTGCCTTTGCTGCATCCCGAAGAGTTTGGATTGTTTATTTTCACTTTCATTTATTTCCATATATTTTTAATTTCTTCTCTAATTGAGTGATTGGCCCACTCGTTCTTTAGTAGGGTGTTTTTTAATCTTCATGTTTTTGGAGGTTTTCCAGACTTTTTCCTGTGATTGATTTCAAGTTTCATAGCATTGTTATCTGAAAGTGTGCATGGTATGATCTCAATTCTTTTATATTTATGTAGGGCTGCTCTATGACTCAGTATGTGATCTATTCTGGAGAATGTATCATGTGCACTGGAGAAGAAAGTGAATTCCATGGCCTCAGGATGCAGAGTTCTAAATATATCTATCAATTCCATCTGTTCCAATGTGTCGTTCAGGTCCATTGTTTCTTTAGTGATTTTGTGTCTAGTTGATCTATCCATTGCTGTAAGTAGAGTATTAAAATCCCCTGCAATAAGCACATTCTTATCAATAAGATTGTTTCTGTTTGTCATTGTTTTATGTATTTGGGTGCTCCCGAATTCAGTGCATGGACATTTATTATTGTCAGCTCTTCCTGATGAATAGACCCTGTAATTATTATATAATGCCCTTTTTCATCTCTTGTTACTGCCTTTACCTTAAGTCCAGTTTGTCCGATATAAGTATGGCTACTCCAGGTTTCTTTTGACTTCCGGTAGCATGATAGATATTTCTTTATCCCCTCACTTTCAATCTGAAGGTGTCCTCAGGTCTAAAATGAGTCTCTTGTAGACAGCAAATAGATGGATCTTGTTTTTTTTTTTTTTTTTATCCATTCAGTTACCCTATGTGTTTTGGTTGGAGCATTTAGTCTATTTACATTAAGTGTTATTATTGAAAAATATAGGTTTAGAGTCCTTGTGTTCTCTGTAGGATTCATGCTTGTAGTGGTGTCTCTGTTACCTTGTGTTCCTTGTAACATTTTCCTCATAGAGTCCCCCGTAGGATTTCTTGTAGGGCTGGTTTATTGGTGATGAATACCTTCAATTTTTGTTTGTTTGAGAAAATCTTTATCTCTGCTTCTATTCTGAAGGACAGGCTTGCTGGATAAAGGATTCTTGGCTGCATAGTTTTCCTGTTCATCACATTGAAGATTTCCTGCCATTCCTTTATGGCCTGCCAAGTTTCAGCAGATAGGTCTGCAACCACCCTGATGTGTCTCCCTTTGTACGTTAGCTGCTTTCAGGAGTCTCTCTTTATCCTTATATTTTGCCAGTTTCACTATGATATGTTGTGCTGAAGATTGACTCAAGTTACGTCTTAGGGGAGTTCTCTGTACCTCTTGGATTTCAATGTCTGTTTCTTTCCCCAGATTGGGGAAGTTCTCGACTATAATTTGCTCAAGTACCCCTTCAGCCCCTTTCTCTCTCTTTTCTTCTTCTAGAATTCCTACAAATACAGATATTGTTCCGTTTGATTGCATCACTCAGTTCTCGAATTTCCTTTCATGTTCCTGGATCAATTTATCTCTCTTTTTCTCGGCTTCCTCTTTTTCTATAATTGGGTCTTCTAATTCATCTATTCTCCTCTCTGCCTCTTCAATCCGTGCAGTGGCCACCTCCATTTTATTATACACTTCATTTATAGCATTTTTTAATTCATCATAACTATTTTTAAGGTCCATAATCATTGTAGCAATAGCGTCTCTGATATCTTCCATGTCTTTTTCAACCCCAGCGATTAATTTTATGACAATTGTTCTAAATTCTTGGTCAGTTATGCTGCTTATATCTGTTTTGAGCAATTCTTTAGCTGTCACTTCTTTCTGGAATTTCTTTAGAGGAGAGTTCTTCTGTTCTGTCATTTTGGCTAGCTTTCTGTCTCTTGTCAGGTTAAAAAGCTTGTTATGTGCTCTGTACCTATGAGTTCTGCTCCATTAAAGGAGGCTCATAGACTGTCCAGGGGATGTTCTTTTAACGGTGTCCCTTGTCCTCTCTTTTTGTGACTTTGGTTATTTTATTTCCCTACTCATAGTGATATTTGGGACTCTCCACCATATGTACTTTGGCTTGTTTCTTGAGGTAGCCCTATGAGGCTGTCTTCTCAATGGATTCTGTCTTTTCCTCCCAGATCTTGTGGTTCAGAGTCATTTGGCTTCAGCCCTTCTTTGAGTGATGCAGGTGGGAAGTACGGAAGTCCCTGTTTCTCTGCCATCTTGCCCCTGTCTTATGATTTGATTATTTTAATGCAAAAGGAATTATTTCTTAGCCATCTATTTCCTTGATTTTTGATCAAAGAATGAGGGCAAATTCCATATTCTTTTCTGCCTGACATTATCTATGACATATAGCATGTGGTCTGTAATGATATCTGGATCAAACCCCAGAAGAGTCAGTATTGGCTTACAATTGTAGCATTGAAGAGTCTTAAAACAGTAAAGTAGTGAGAAATCAACAAATCTTGTCTTCCTACTTCATGTAAATATTTGTGTTCCAAAATTAAATTTAAAAAGTGAACAATTCATATACATATATATATGAATTTTATTTGAAAATTAAAAAAAATAGTCTTTGAAGCTTATAAACAGGGAAACTTTGGCTCCTTGTGCTGGAATTTGGCTCTCAGGAATGAAAGCTAAACATCATTTTGATCCAAGCAGCAGCAGCAGCAGCAGCAACAACAATACCACCTGTGTCAGGGAGTGGGAATCCCTGATTCCCTGTTTGTAGATGTATTAAGACTCATAGGGCTCAGCATATAGTTATACTCATTGTTTAGATTTATAGAAGTATGATAGTAAAAATACACAGGAGCTTCATAAAATAAAACGACACAGGCAGATTCTGGAGGAATCCATGTGTAAGCTTCCTTATACTTCCTCCCTCCTATGAGGGATCACAGAAAGCAAATTCTTTTCCCAGGAACTAAAATTGCAGCAATACATGTTTGATTTTTTTTATTGGGGGTTGGTCACATTTACAATTTCTGCCTAGTACATATCAAAATTTCAGATTCACAAAAGGAAATCAGGTGTTCAGCATAAACCACATTGTTTGTACAAATACTATTGGTACAATGAGCCACTCTTACCATTTACCTAACAGAAAAAAGCCATGTTCCCAGAATCCAACCAAACCCAGCTTTCAGAGTTTTCTAAAAATAGCAATCTAAATATTGATAAGTTAACTTTTTTTTCATGCCACCACTACCTAAATGGGATTCCTTTCTAAGTACTATGTGAAAGTAATTTTAAATGCAACTACAATGCCATCAAAGAAATACATATCTTACCTGTAGAACCTGAATGACCAGTGAGAGATATGGAGTAGGTGGTAGCACTTAGAACAGAAATCAAGTTTCTATGCTGCAGGATAATGTTATTTGCATTTAACAATATTGAAGAATGTAATCCTATTTCTTAGTACTATTAAAGTGATCTATCAGGCTTAGGCAATCCAAAGGGCCTATTTTCTTAAGTCTTGAAATAAATGCTGTCTGGGAACCATATTCAGATCACGGATAATAAACCATAAAGTTCAATTTGGTATTGAATAAGAAAGGTAATTTTGGGAGAAAATACAATTATAGGCTAGAAAAATCTATCATTATTAAAACAAACCAGTTCTAGAAATTTTACATATTCTTCCTACTAGTGTTTCTCCAACTTTCTTGACTATGATGATCATAAGGAGCCCTTGTTAAAAAAGAGGTTCACAGGCCATTTTACTTGAAGATTCTGGATAGGTAGTATAGCACTATGGTCAAAGTTACCAGGTTTGGAACCAGACTTCTTGGACTCTTAACTTAGCTCTACTACTTGATAGCTGTGTAACTGCAGGTAAATTAAACAACCTCTATATGCCTTAGTTTCCTTATGTATAAAATGGGTACAAAAATAAACACCACCTCATAGGATGGTTGTGTGGATTCAAAGAGTTAATATATGTAAAACAGAGCCAGGTACTTATGTGAAAATATACCTATTTATACATATATTCACACACATGCAAATTCAAGCATGTTACATATGTGTAATATATGTAAAAAGATTCTGTATATAAAAGGCATAAGATGATGATGATTATTCATAGGCCTAATGTAGGTCACAAAAAATATGTATATTTAACAAGTGCCCCAAGTAGTAGTTATGAGTGTGAGAAACTCTACATTTGAACACATAAGTGGAAATATTCTAAAAGATTTAAAGGCTTCTTAAAAAGCTGTAGTAAATAAGTCCAAGTGGTATTGGCACAAAGATAGACAAATTAATCAATATTATAGAATAGAGCATCTAAAACCTGGTACAAGTATATATAGAACTTGGCATATAACAGAAGTGATGTAAAAGCATACAGAAATAGCAACTATTTAATAAGTGGTGTTAAAAGAATTGGTTAGCTATTTGGAGAAGAATAAAATATCTTCTCTATCTTATAAAATCAGATGGATTAATAACAAATGTGCAATGTAAAAATTTTCAAGTTTTTAACAGAAAATAATGAGGAACAACTTTCTGATCTTGAGGTAATGAAGGTTCTCTTAAATAATACACAAAAATCATTAGCCAGAAAGGATAATATTGATATATTCTATATCAAAATAAAGACAATCATGAAGAAGGTAGAAAGACAAGCCATAAAGTAGGAGAAGACATTTGAAACATGTGTAACCTCAAAGACTATTATCTCTAATATACAAATAGCAACGTACAAACCAATAGTTAAAAAGACAAACAACCCAATAGATCAGATCTTTCACAAAGGAGAAAAAATATATATCCAATAAACACAATTAAATGGGTACTTAAGGGACATCAGAAAAATGACAGAATAGGAGATCCCTAACCTGTATCCCCACTCGACAACAATGATTTGGTAGTCTTCTACAAACAAAAGTGTCTTTGTGGGATCTTTGGGATCAAGGTAGGATATTGTGAAATCCCACTAAAGTACAAGACTGAGGAGAGACATTTTGAGAAAGCATGCTTGCACATACCCTGGTGGCTAACCTATTGACCATGGTCTCAGCTACAGACCCAAAAATATCTCGACATCCCTGTGAACTCAGCTGCTGTTCGTTTGGCCTTGGTCGTGCTAACAATATCATACAACAAGGGACCCAGGAGGAGTCAAACCCATCTGTGCATTGGCTGGGGATGCCAACTGGACAAAACGCCAATAAAGAGGAATTCATTCAAAATAAAGAACAAGAAAAGTTCACAGCCAGGGATCTAACCGAAACAGATATATGTAGTATGTCTGAACCAGAATTTAAAACAACAATCATAAGGATATTAGTGGGGCTTGAGAAAAGCATAGAAGACACCAAAGAGTCCTTTAATGCACAGATAAAAGACCTAAAAACTAGTCAGGCCAAAATAAAAAAAGCACTAACTGAGATGCAAAACCAATTGGATGTAATGACCATAAGGATGAAGGGAGCAGAGAAATGGGAGGGAGGTTAGGATGGCAGAGTAGTAGGAGGACCTGAGCCTGCCTCATCCTTTGAACACAGCTATATCAACATCAAATCATTTTGAACAATCAGGATATTGATCTGAGGATTGAGAAGACAATCTGCACAATTGGAGGAAGAGAATATGGCAGATGCAAGATTTGGAGGTGTGAATTGGGGGAGAGGAAAGCCATGGTGCCTCAGAGGGAAGGGAACCCTTTATGAAGAAAATGGTTAGGAAGAGAAGATGAGAGTGGTGGAGAGTGAGCAATGTGTAGGATTCGTGCAAGACTCCACGGTGTGGGAATCTCCTGGATCACACTGGGAGATGTTGCTCCCCTTCCAGGGATACATTTAGAAGAGGGTTTTTGCCTCTCCAAGGACAAAAAAACCTGCCAAAAGCCATGAGCTCCCATTGAACATCAGGAAACAGAGGCGCCCAAAGATGGTAGATATCCTTTTCGAAGCTTTTCATTGTGCACCACAATAGACTCTAGCCACTATGGGTGCCTTGTGTGACTGCTTTTCTGGGACAGAATGGTGAAGGATGTACCATAAGTCTTTCCTCCTGAGAAGGGGAGCAGGTTCCTCTGGACAATTTAATATTTGGAGTTTTGAATCCCAGCCACTAACCAGAGATAAAATTTTGGAGAACTGTGGCTCTGGGCATGCCAACTGCTGGACACAGACAGATTAAGGATAGGAATCTGATAAAAGACTGGGACACAGAGAGATTAAGGATAGGAATCTGATAAAAGACTGGGACACTTTCCTGTGAGGGCCTCTTTTTATTTATTGATTGATTGATTCATTGATTGATTGATTATTTTTATTTTTCTTATAGTTTATTGTCAAGTTGGTTTCCATATAACATCCAGTGCTCTTCCCCACAAGTGCCCTCCACCATGACCATCATGCCCCTTCCCCTTTCTCCCTTCCCCTTCAGCCCTGTTTGTTTTCAGTATTCAAGAGTCTCTCGTGCTTTGTCTCCCTCCCTCTTCCTAACTCTTTTTCCTCCTTCCCCTCCCCATGGTCCTCTGTTAGGTTTCTCCCGTTAGATCTATGAGTGAAAACCTATGGTATATGTCCTTCTCTGCCTGACTTATTTCGCTTAGCATGACACCCTCGAGGTCCATCCACTTCGTTACGAATCGCCAGATTTCATTCTTTCTCATTGCCATGTAGTATTCCATTGTATAGATGAACCACATCTTCCTAATCCATTCATCAGTTGACGGACATTTAGGCTCTTTCCATGATTTGGCTATCGTTGAAAGTGCCGCTATGAACATTGGGGTACATGTGCCCCTATGCATCAGCATTTCTGTATCCCTTGGGTAAATCCCCAATAGTGCCATTGCTGGGTCATAGGGGAGGTCTACTGTTAATTTTTTGAGGAATCTCCACACTGTTTTCCAGAGCGGCTGTACCAGTTTACATTCCCACCAACAGTGTAGGAGGGTACCCGTTTCTCCACATCCTCACCAGCGTCTATAGTCTCCTGATTTGTTCATTTTAGCCACCCCGACCGGCGTGAGATGGTATCTCAGTGTGGTTTTGATTTGTATTTCCCTGATAATGAGTGACGCTGAGCATCGTTTCATGTGTCTGTTGGCCATCTGGATGTCGTCTTTGGAGAAGTATATTCATGTTTTCTGCCCATTTCTTCACTGGATTATTCGTTTTTCAGGTGTGGAGTTTAGTGAGTTCCCTGTAGATTTTGGATACTAGCCCTTTATCTGATATGTCATTTGCAACTAT
>CM053579.1:48345191-48368209 GCA_028646485.1 Cryptoprocta ferox
GGTGATGGTCTTGGTGGAGGTCACTTGTGGGGAAGAGCACTGGGTGTTATATGGAAACCAACCTGACAATAAACTATAAAGTTAAAAAAAGAAAAAAGGCAACCTACAGAATTGGAGAAGATATTTGCAAACGACATATCTGTTAGAGGGTTGGTATCCAAAATATATAATGAATTTATAAAAATGAACAACCAAAAAACATAATCCAGTCAAAAATGGACAGAAGATATGAATAGACATTTTTAAAGAAGACATCCAGATGGCCAACAGACACATATCATGCATCATCAGAGAAATAGAAATCAAAACTACAATGAGATACGTTCTCACACTTGTCAGAATGGCTAAAATTAACAACTCAGGGAACAACAGGTGTTTGCGAGGATGTGGAGAAAGGGGAACCCACATCCCACAGCTGGTGGCCATGCAAACTGATGCAGGCAGTCTGGAAAACAGTATCGAAGTTCCTCAAAAAGTTAAAAATAGAATTACGCTAATATCCAGCAATACACTATTAGGTGTTTAACCAAAGGATACAAAAATATGGATTTGAAGGTGTACATTTACCCCAATATTTACAGCAGCATTATCAACAGTAGCCAAATTATGGAAAAAGCCCAAATGTCCATCGACTGATGAATGGGTAAAGAATGTGTGGTAATATACATACAATGGAATATTCCTCAGTATAAAAAAAATGAAATATTTCCATTTGAAATGAAATGAATGGAGCTAGAGAGTATTATGCTAAGGGAAATAAGTCAGTCAGACAAATACAAATAATACCATATGATTTCACTCATATGTGGAATTTAAGAAACAAATCATCATGAGGGAAAAAAGGAGTTAGGCAAACAATAAAATAGTGTCTTAACTACAGAGAACAAACTGAGGGTTGCTAGAGTGAAGGTTGTTGGGAGGGGATGGGTTAAGTTGCCAATGAGTATTAAGAAGGGCACTTGTGGTGGTGGTTATTGGGTGTTGTATGTAAATGATCAATCAGTAAGTTCTACAGCTGAAACTAATATTACACTGTACACTAACTAACTGGAATTTAAATAAAAACTTGAAACTACCAAAAAATAAGGTTTATATAAAATGAAATAAATTGTCCTCTGAAGAAAAAAAATGGAACTAAACTATAGTATCCTGATATAGTCACCCCCAGACAGTTTCCATATTACCACTTCAAATATTAATATAGCACTCTCAAGAGGTTCCAAAACAGATCTGATTTTAACTTTTCACCATCCTGTAGGATTCTCTCAATTTATTCTCATTCACCTAGATAGCTTGGAATAGGAGCTCAGCTTGAAGATAACCTGGTGTAACAGGAAGAAGAGGTAGATATATCTGTTATACAGTCCTAAAGTCAGAAACTAATGAGAATTGCTTGCTCATAGTTTCACAGCTAGGAAGTTGCCAATATGGCCATAGGTTGTTTTTCTACGTCCTCACCTAACAGTAATATATCTTGGTAACAAAACTTCCTCTAAATTTTAGAAATTAACTACCATGGACTGAATGCTTGTGTGCTAGCTGAATTAATATGTTGAAACCTAATCGCCAGTGTGATGGTGTTTGGAGGTTGGGTTTTTGAGAGGTGATTAGGTCATGAGAATGGAGCCTCCATAAATGAGATTAGTGTCCTTATAATAGAGAACCCAGAGAGCTCCCCTGCCCCTTCTGCCATATGTGAACACAGTGAGAAGGCAGTTATTTATCAGTTAGGAAGCAGCCCTTTACCAGATACCAGCCCTTTGTCAGCACCTTGATCTTGGGCTTGCTAGCCACCAAAACTGTGACAAATAAATGTTGTTTAGTCCTCCCAGTCAATAGTATGTTTGTTACACCAGCTCAAATGGACTAAGCCATTTTCATGGACACTTCCCCAGGCTGCTTGGATTTCCCCAAATCTCAACTATTAAAAGAAAGGTGGGGCAAAGCAATGCCCCAAGGGTTCTCTGCAAACACTCTTTTCTATACAGCCTAAGGACAAGTTGGAGGAAGTGTGGTATAATATAAATGAGTGTACAAATATTATGGTAAAGTTGATGGCTAATCTCCAGTCTTCTTTCAGTCAGCATTAAAGGTATTTCTTCTTCAACTACCCTGTGATAATTGTGGGCTTTGAAATATTTTACTTGAATGTAAAGAAGACCTGGACCAGCATAGTTTCAATAATTTTCCAACTACGATGTCATAAGTATAGACAGTTATGTGCCAGGGAATGTACAAGTAGCCTTGCACTGATTATGACATAATCATGTCACAGCTTTCCTATGAAATAGATGTTACTAACCACATTATATAAGTGAGGAAACTATTACAAAGAGAAGTTATACCAGTTGTCTGAGGTCACAAGAGTAGAAAGTGGCAGAACCTAGATTTGAATCCAGGTCTATCAGGCTCTAAGACGATGCTCTTCATTGTTATGTCAGACTGCCTTTCTTTAAAGACATTACTATTCCAAAAAGTTGCTAAGCTTTATTTCTTTTAAGAGGTTTTTTTTATATAAAACAAATTTAATTATTTCAAGCATTCTGTCAGGAAAAAATATAGATTATAAAAAGGTAAAACATATGGGGCGCCTGGGTGGCTCAGCCAGTTAAGTGTCTGACTTTGCTTCAGGTCATGATCTCGTGGTCCACGGGTTCAAGCCCCACGTCGGGCTCTGTGCTGACAGCTCAGAGCTTGGAGCCTGCTTCTGATTCTGTGTCTCCCTCTCTCTCTCTTCCCCTCCCCTGCTCGCATTCTCTCTGTCTCTCTCTAAAATAAATAAACATTATTTTTTTAAAAAGGCAAAACATAGGTTAACTTATTTTAAAGGAAGTTGTTGGCTTATGAAAAAAATAAAAATTAAACTGTACTTTCAAGCTTCCAAATATTCTACACAGTTGAAATCATTAGGCTGTATGGTAAAACAGAAAAAAGAATAATAACTGCATGATATATTTCTTACTTGGAATCCTGGTTCTGTAATGTACTTACTGGTTGTGTGACCCTGGATAAGTTACCAAAATATATATAAAATACTTATATGTTCAGAGTGACCGATATGTCCAGATTTAAGGAGATCAGGTATATAAAGTGACTAATGATACCTAGTATGTGGAAGACCCTCAACAGATGGTAAATGTTATTGTTATGGCTATTAATAAGAACAACACTAATGGGGTAAAGAAGTACAAAAGAGAAGGTAAATTAAAGCTGGTTTGGGGGAGGATCTTAATAGTATGACTCAATGTTACTTTAAGTATGCTTTAGGAAAGAACAAATACAAAAAAATGAGTAGATTATCAATAGTAAATGAATACTAATGATGATGATAGAGTCCTCTTCTGTTAGGGCTAGGTGCCAGAGAGATTCTTCCTATACTCTGTTACTGCCTTTAATTTTGAAGCAGGGAGCTATAAGATGGAGAGAGTTAAGAGAAATTGGTTCCTTATATTGGTTGGGAATAGCCTGTAAGCATCTTTTTTTTTTTTTTTTAGAGACTTCAATGATAAAATTTATTTATTTATTTATTTATTTTTTTAAACTTTATAGTTTATTGTCAGGTTGGTTTCCATATAACACCCAGTCCTCTTCCCCACAAGTGACCTCCACCAAGACCATCACCCCCCTTTACCTTTTCCCCTTCCCCTTCCCCCCTCAGTTTGTTTTCAGCCTGTAAGCATCTTAAGTCCAGATTTTTAAAAAAAATTTTGTATTTATTTTCAACAGAGAAAGAGAAAGAACACAAATGGGGGAGGGGCAGAGAGAGAGAGGGAGACAGAGGATCCAAAGTGGGCTTTGTGCTGACAGCAGAGAGCCCAACGTGGGGCTCAAACCCACGAACTGCGAGATCATGACCTGAGCTGAAGTCAGAGGCTTAACCAACTGAGCCATCCAGATGCCCCTTAAGTCCAGATTATACTTAAATACTGTGGTTGAAAAAATCTAAGGGTCTAGCTAGTAGCAAGGAAAAATAGCAAACATCCATGTCCTGCTATTCAAATTCTCAAAAGCATGTTTTTCAGAGAAATCTTGGTCTTAAGAGATGTTCTGAGGTGGGCTATCACCTCACTGTTGAGATTATTTGAAGCATATCTAAACAACTGAATATGTGAAGCCGTGTGGAAATGACACCTACTTTTTACACAGGTTTGAAGTTGCTTTACATTTTATTCTGAATGTCTCTCTTCTATAACCATTTTTAAAACTTGATCAATATTCCACTTGATGTTTTAATAAAGTATTTACTTTTAGGAAAAGCAGTTGGCTGAGTTACTGCATACTCTGACTTCTCAGCCATCATCTCTTAAGGAAATGATTCACTTGCCTTGCCAGGTATCCATGAAAAGCACCACTCATCTACTGACAGCTTCCAAAACTGCAAGTAAAAACCATTATAGGAATAATCTATGTTCAAAGAGATGAACCTAGTCAATTTAGTCTTATTTTAATAATGAGGAATGCCATGCGTCCCATAAGACTAGTATTTCCTAAACAAAATCATTTTAAGTGTCAGGAGAAAGCTTCCATGATTATATTCCATGGGAAAAGAACGAACCAATTTAAACATGACAAAGAAAGCACAAGACCCAGCAAATAGTTGACCTCAAACCACCAATTTGAAGCAAAAAATCTCAAATTACTTCAAAGTATGAGTTAAGTGAGCCAGGTCTCACGTTTAACTGGATATCAAACACAGCTTTTCACACCAAACTAAGCTTTTTAAAAACTTTTATAAAATAAATGTATACATTACCTGGTAATTGTTTTGGTTTTGTGATAACCTCAATTGGTTTGATGATGCAAAATGTGAAGAAAAATTACTCCGTGATGGATTTGTATTACTGTACATCGTAGTAGCTACCGAATGTAATGAGGTCCGTGGTGTCAAATGGTAGTCTCTGTTTTGATACAGAACATTGTCTGACAAGTCTCTAATATTCACCATTTGTGAATTTGGGATACTTCTTCCTGATCCAGGCAATGCTGTACTTTGGTTCTCTGCTCCAAGGGATCTGCCACTTCCATAAAATCTTGAGTAGCTTGGTATCTGTGCTCCCATCAATGCCAACTCTTCTTCTTTGGCATACTCATCATCAGCATCTCCAGTCTCCATTGCAATGGACAAACAAGTTCCTTCTGCTGAACTAGGCTTCTGTGGGGCATTTCCTCCCAGAATTCTCTGGGGGTAATCACTAACAGCCAATGAAAATACTTCACGGATTTCCAAGTTTTGCGTTCTACAGTAAGGGTCTCTAATAGGTGGCTTTTGCCCACATAAGTTATGTGATGCTAGACTCATGTGTTCAGGCTTATATGACCTTTGCATTCCAACTGGTTCAATTTTGCAAGGTCGGTGGCACACAGATGGCTTTTGAGGTACCATCATCTCAGAGGCCTGCATTGAAGAGCTTCCATAGTTTTTCTTTGTGTGACTGTATACTGAATTTCCGGCATTTAGCACACTTGTCTGTCTTGACAAGATAATTGTTTTTTCACCTAAGAGCAGAGAAGCATTTTTACAGTGTGCTACTTGTCTTTGAACAGGAATGTGCAACTGAAACTCAGTATCATTTTTACTGGTAGTTTTCTGAATAGGAATTTTATGTGCTTCTGTAATTTGTGTATCTGAATGTTTGGTTGTCCCTTGCCTGCTTGATGAACTTGCTGGACTGTATGTACCAGTTACAATGACATCATTATTGGCAGATGTCCAAGAAGACTGTTGGCTTGAGGGTCGTGTGATGTTAACTACATTTCTGACTGTAATGTCCGGAGTTGTCAAAGAGGAAGTGGGAGGAGTTCCTGTTGTTGCTCCTGATTCAGAATGCTTACTACTCATTTTTCTTCTCTTATTGCCGACCCACGTCTGTAAGGATAAAAAAATGATATTATAGAAATGTTCTTAACAAAAAGAAGAAAAAACACTTCCAATGTAATAAATTGTGTTCTCATTTGTCATAAAACTAAAGCCTATAAAATTTTCAAACAAAAATACACAATAAAAGAAAAAGTAACTAAAGTATAAAGTCAAAAAATAAAGTGTAAGGTCAGACATGTTCAAGAACTTGCACTTAATAACTATTTAAGAACTTTGATAATAGAATTGTATTGCTTCTCTCCTCAAAACCTGTTCAATTAACCTGTAGCAAGAACCCCAAAAATGTTTATATCCCTTATGTAGTGAATCCATTTGAGAATTTATCCTAAAAATAATCATAGATATATACCAAATTATATGCATTTATGTTCATCATATATTTATTTGTAATAGTGAAAAATAGGAAAGATACTAAAGATAGGATATTTAATGACAGTGGAAAATGCTCATAATATTATTAAACAACTATATACTTGTAATCTTCATGTTTAACAACTTCTGTTCTATGACTATATCATAACTTGGTTAATTTAATATTGCTAGATATTACTGGGTTATTTTTAGAAATATTCATTATTATAAATCATAATGAAATACATGTCATTGTATATGCATCTTTGTGCTATTGGTCCATTACAATGCTATCCTAGAGGGAAAGTTTGGGCTTTTTGATATTTTCAAAGTACCATCCAAGAGTTCTGGTTTCCCCACAACCTCGCCAACATTTTGCATTATCTTTTTATCGTCTTTACTAGCCTAGGAGTTAATATAAGGTATATAATTACTGTTTTCATTTGAATTTCTATGGTTATTGTAATTCTTTAATAAAATTGTTTACCCATTAACTTTACTCATTTTTATATTGGGATATGTCTTTTTAAATTGATTTATAAAAGCAATTTTCTAGTAGAGACAACAAAACTTTGTCACAAGTTGCAAATATTTATCCCACTTCATCATTAATTCATGGTAATTATTTCCCTCTTTATATAGTCAGTGTATATTATTTTTATAAACAGAAAAAATATCATTAATAAAAATAATACAAGAAGTTGACATTTAGGATTTGATTACAAAATATGCACTTTTATATAAGTAATTTGTTATAACAATCTTAGTACTTTATATTGAATCATGATTATGCAATAAGAAATATGCAGTAAGAAACACTACATTCCCTAATGTGATCATCAAACTTTATAATTATTTCAAAATACATACCATATTATAAACTACCAAAACACATTAATCTATTATGAATTTTTTAAAAAATAAGTAGGTGAAAACATTAAATAAACTAGCCTTGTACAAAATTATGCAGGGTGTATTTGGTTAACTTTTATGTGATTTGTTTTTGAAGACCACAAAAACTGATGTTTATACAAAACATGAATATTCCTATAATACTATAAATAACAATTTATTTTTTTGTTTATTTATTTAAAAAATTTTTCTTTTATAGTTTATTTTTGAGACAGCAAGAGACAGAGAACGAATGGGGGAGGGGCAGAGAGAGAGGGAGACACAGAATCTGAAACAGGCTCCAGGCTCTGAGCTCTCAGCACAGAACCCGACGCGGGGCTCTAATCCACTAACCGTGAGTTCATGACCTGGGCCGAAGTCGGACGTTTAACCGACTGAGCCACCCAGGCGCCCCTATTTATTTATTTTTTGAGAGAGAGCAAGCCAGGGGTGGGGGCAGAGAGAGAGGGGGAGAGAAACCCCAAGCAGGCTCCACACTCTCAGTCCCGAGCCTGACATTGGGCTTGAGCTCACTAACAGGTGAGATCATGACCGAAACTGAAACCAAGAGTCAGACACAACCGACTGAGCCACCCAGGCATCCCTAGAATACCATAAATAAAACCTTACATGTATTGGATCCCCACAAAGTGTTTACATATATATTGGCTTCTTTGATTATTTTTATAATTGTATAAATAAAAACAATGATGTTCAGAAATATTAGGTAGCTTATAGAAAGATATCCTGTCAGCAAGTGGCAGAGCAAGGATTCAAAATCAATTTCACTTGACCTCAAAGCACATTCTCCTTTCACTATGGCAAGAAACTCCTGAAATTTTCATCTTTCGTGGCCATTTTACTTTTATAATTAGTATTTCTCTAACAAAGAAAATGTTCCAGAGATGTATATGCTCTATTTTGCTTCACATGAGGCTGTAGGAATTTTAAACTCACTATGATTTAATTTTACTAAACAAGAGAGGTGTAAATTACAAGCCGAATGAGAAATAAATATAAATATCAAGGAGAATGAAAAGGATTTAAAGAATAGAGTAGAAAAATGAAGGGATTTAAAGTATATACTCAAAAGAAGTATTTAAATAGAAATATTTTTTAGATAAATATAATTTCAGTGTATGGGTCAAAAAGGTGAATTTTACAAATATTCAAAATAAGTTACCGTGTTATGGCTTTTTAAGTATGAGAAATATTCATATAAAGAATGATGCATTTGTTCATGATTTTTACAAAAATTTATAAGAATTACGTTTTAAGATTTACAATGGGAAAGGATAGTGAATTTGTAAAATTTGAACTCAAGAGCTACTACATCTGGAGGGCAGCTCTGGGCAATATTTCTAAGAAAACAAATAACTGCTCTCATTACTATAAACACCTTAATACAGGAAGTTTAAGAATGATCTTAGTATTGCAAATTAATGGCTTATTTTAATAGTTTTACAGTTCATTATATATATTATACATAGAAATATGTACATTTATGTATATACTTACATAGTTTGTTAGATATTAATATTATGAACCTCTCAAAAAGTAAAATGCAGTAGAATATCACGTCCATATGAAGCTTAGCTAACAATCTCACTTGTCAAGAACAGAGCCACCATATATACCACAAGATATATGTACCTTACTAAAAGCACAACCCTTGCCCTTAAAACACACTTTCTCCTATTTTATACATGATTTCATCAAATCTAGTATTCTAATCTATAGCAAATTAGAAATAACAATGGGCAAGAGCATTGGTAATAGAGATTGCAATTGGAGGCAACTTGATAGCACCAAAACTAAAAACGCCCTTGAAATTTTGCTCACCAAAAAGAAAAAAGGAAGAACATAAAAGAATTAATGGAGAAATAATTAAATATTCTGGGGACTTTAGTGAAGGAGAAACCCCATATAGCTTGCCATGTTGTGAGCATTATTATTTTATATCACAATACAATCAATCACTTGCATAATGAAACTGAGTCAAAAAGTAAGGTTTCATATTTTCAATATTCTCCACTGAAGTTAAACTAGCAAAGTGTATACTTAAGAAATATTTTTAAAATTCTGAAAATAAAGAAAATGTATTGCCTGAGCATTCCCAATAACTAAATTAAATTTTACTTAAATCTATTCAGTTACAGGATCCAAAATTTTCCAATGCTTATAGGCTATAAATGATTCTCA
Source organism: Cryptoprocta ferox (assembly GCA_028646485.1). NCBI lineage: Eukaryota > Metazoa > Chordata > Mammalia > Carnivora > Eupleridae > Cryptoprocta > Cryptoprocta ferox. The sequence continues at coordinate 48,354,514 of CM053579.1, forward strand.
TTCAAAATGCCTCATTGGGGAGAGAGAAAAAAATGGATCAAACAAAACTGATATGATGAGAATTGGGGGAAACTAACAAAACAATACTAAAGAAAGAAAGAAAGAAAGAAAGAAAGAAAGGAAGGAAGGAAGGAAGGAAAAGAAAGAAAAAGAAAGGAAAGAAAAAGAAAGAAAAAAGAAAGAAAGAAAGAAAGAAAGAAAGAAAGAAAGAAAGAAAGAAAGGAAGGAAGGAAGGAAGGAAAGGAAAGGAAAAGGAAAGGAAAGGAAAGGAAAAGAAAAGAAAAGAAAAGAAAAGAAAAGAAAAGAAAGGAAAGGAAAGGAAAAGAAAAGAAAAGAAAAGAAAAGAAAAGAAAAGAAAAGAAAAGAAAAGAAAAAGGAAAAGAAAATTAAGTCACCAATTAAGTCCATAAAATTCTCTTTCAGTTCTCTCTTTGAAATTCAGTCTCCAAACCTGTTTTTCTTTTTCTATACCCTCTTCTTTAGTTTCCCTGTTCCATTACTCTGCTATTTATTTTTGCATGGACTTAACCTGTTAAGTTCATTTTACATTGGGATCAGGTTCTTAGTACCATGGAATTTGAGGTTTTTTGAGGAAAACACATCAAATACTATATTAAAAATAATGAAGAAGTCTCTTTCAAGTAGAACATTGGAGCAAAATATTGAAGGCAGGGGAGGTTATGGAATGATGAGTCTATAAACAACTCCCTTCTCCTCAGATTAGAAAAAATAACCAAACTTGTGTTGGAATTTAGATTAGAAGACTGAATTTCTGTACAATTACACTCTTCTAAAACAGAAAGAATCTGTCTTACACAGTTCCTTAAAACTTAAATAATATTTTACTTGTAAGCTTACAATCTAGGAATTTACTTCTCTCACTCTCATTGTTTTAGATTTCATGCCATTTGGAGCATAAATATATATCTTTGTATTTCAGCCTATCAATATACAAGTACAATCATGTAAATTATTAAGGGAAGATTGCAATAAAAAATTGGAAATATGAAAGGTCACATACTCCACAAAGCACCTGTCTGAGAAGGCTTTTCACTTTAAAGTAATGATAAAAAAAAAAAGGAAAAAAAGAAAAAAGTTTCTCCAAGAAAAAAAAAATGAGTTTAAATTAGAAATCCAATCTCATCAACCTGAAATATTATTTTTTTAAGGCAATTAAACATTTTTCTCTGAGGCTTACTAAAGGGAAATAAAGATTTGAATTTGCCAAAAGGACAACCTTGACCTTAAAACATACTTTCTCTCAGGGTGCCTGGGTGGCTCAGTTGGTTAAGCGTTCGACTTCTGCCTAGGTCATGATCTCACTGTTCCGGAGTTCGGGCCCTGTGTCCAGCTCAGTGCTGACAGCTCAGAGCCTGGAGCCTGTTTCAGATTCTGTGTTTCCCTCTCTTTCTCTGCCCGTCCCCCACTCATATTCTGTCTCTCTCAAAAATAAACATTTTAAAAGTTTTAATAAAAACACATAATTTCTTCCCATTTTATACACAATTTTACCAAATCTGGTACAAAAAAAAAAAAACATTAAATAGCCTGGGGTTCTATAGTAAAGAAAATCAAGCTGTAAATTCAAGTAGGGAATTCGGAGCTACCAATAGGAAATATTTCTTTTTTTTTTTAAACTAAAAGTGATACCCATTTATTTTTGGCTACAGAATTACTACATAGACTGCATTTTTTCCTTTCTTAGACAAAGAGATGACATATATAGAGTAACTATTATTTTCCTACTGTTTATGAATAGTTCATGAATCATAAGCAACACCAAACCACCAGCATTTTTCTATTTTAAAACCATTTTAACATATGCTTATGTTCAGTTACTGAATTTTTTTTAATAGTTTATTGCCAAGTTACAGAAATCTGAATATGATGGTTGATCTTATCAGATAAAAAACAGGTATCCTGTGATATTTCCCTCCTAGAATTGGTGTCATAATTACCTGTTCAAAGGTGAATATATCCTCTAGACCTTAAGAAATAGATTTTCCAAAGAATTCTGCTTATCAAGAGATTTTTCTCTTTAGGGTCTTTTGAAAGGTCCTCCAAAAGAAAAAACAGACTTAAAACCAGGTGTGCTTTTCTTTGCCAAATTAGCATAATGAATGACAGCAATGGGAAAGTTGCCAATCTTTGAATTCCTAAGGTTTCTGTGAATTCCTAAGTATTTGTAGCATATTCAGACAAACATGTAAGGACCTATGTACTCAATAAAATCTGTGACTAGCTCTGTTAGATTTATCTCTTGTCTCCTCTCTATCCCTTCTCATTGCCATTCACAGAAGTTTAGGGGCTCTGATTTTTACAGCTGAAAAACTATGGTTGTGATAAAGGAAAATTTCCTCCCTTGGCATTTCTTGTCCCTTATGCATTAGCTAACCCATTAAAATGCATGTATTTTACTTAGAAAAAGGGGGTGGTATTCATTAAAAAAAAAAGGTCCAGTTTTCCTAAAAAGACAAAAACACTGAAATTTAAAATGTCTGATGAAAAAATTCAAGTACACGAAGAAAATATGCTAGGTACACAATAGTCCCTTGGTAGATGCCTGTTTTACTGATGCCATTTTGGTAGGTTATATCAAGAGTAATTCTGGGTTTAAACCAGGCATAGGATAAACAAGTAATCTTAAATGTATTCATTAGTTCAAAGGACTGAGATTTTTTTTTTTTTTTTTGAGAGACAGAGAGAGACAGTGCAAGCAGGGGATGGCCAGAAAGAGAGGGAGATACAGAATCTGAAGACAGGCTCCAGGCTCGGAGCTAGCTGTCAGCACAGAGCCCGACGGGGGGGCTGGAACCCACAAACCATGAGATCATGACCTGAGCCGAAGTCGGACACTTAACCAGCTGAGCCATCTAGGCGCCCCAGGACTGGGATTTTTAAAACGTATGTTTATAACGCAAAATTTTTAGTATTTTCAAGGTATTTACAAGAATACATACTAAACGATTACTTCTATTTTTTTAAAAAAATAGTATTTTTATACCAGGAAGATAAAACTGCTTATAAAGTTAATGACTTCATACTCTGAACCAATTATCACTTACAATAAAAAGCTATAAATTCAAGAATTAAGACCTCAATACTTACCCTGACTACACTGAAGTCCAGCTTAGTCTCTTGTGCACACTGTAATATGAGCTGAAAGCAATTTTTACTTTGATTTGTCATTCCATTTTCATAATAACGCTGTAAAATCCTTTGTTGTTCTACAGTAAATACAGAACGCAGATTCATCTAAAAATAAAAGAAAATACCCTGAAAATTGGAATAAAAATTGGGTATATGCAGAATTTGTATGCTTTTGTTCTTTGATACAGTTTCAGTGATTTGAAGCTGTAAGATTTTTTTAAGTGAATTAATTCCCAGTAATGGGAAATAATTTGTGTGCTAAAAGGAGACAGGTTCTAACTGAAAATTATATATAATGAAAACACTTATTAAATTTGTTCCTAAAAACTAACAACTTTAAGAACAAAATAAAAGAAAGAGAGAGAGGAAAACCCTTATCTGGTTAGTGTCAGTACATGGAAAAATAAAGGTTCTTTCACTGAAATAAATGTTTATAGCCAGAGATGGTAGTAGCCATACATTCATGGTCAATTATCAACAGAAGTATTCACTGTTCTTTGTCAAACAAGGCATCTGGCATATGTCTTACAACCAGATAATATGGTCTGAAACAAAGGGGTGCTTTTAGTTTTCCTCTTTCTTGAATAAAGGGGTTCTTTTTATATATTAAAACAAAACCTCTCTTAAAAAGCTTAAAAATAAATAGAAAGTGTCAATGACTAAAAACATCTTTGCTTTAGGCAATACTAACCAAAATAATTATTTTTAATAACAATAGTATATAAATCAAAATTCAAAATCATGTGAATTTTACTAAAAATAAACTATGTAAAAACGACATCATTTTAATTAAATTAACACCATCATAATTATACAAGAAAAATGTTTATAATGCATTTTATCCTTCCTATCAGTATGCACTGTGTTTAATATTAAGAGAAAACAACCTGTGAATCTCACAACTAAAAGGCAGGTCAAACTTATTTTTTTAAAGAGGATGAATTCTAGTAATGCATTTTATAAAGAAGAACTCTTGTAATTAGATTAAGGCAACTTCAGGTTCTTATTAAAAGTGGTCACAATGAAATTGTTATTCCTAAAAGTTTACAGAAAGAAAATCCTTTCCAAGGAAATTGCCCCTTCAAAATTAGGAAAATAGCAACAACAAAAAGACCATAAACCAAACCAAACAGAAATCATTCTAGTATACTGGATATGGAAATGATCTAGTACATTGACATGTAAATAAAAATAATTTTCCTTTCTCTGGATATGTTGAACAATAAGGCAGTCTCATAAAGAAATTAAAGACAGTCATATAGCCATCTTATTGTTATTTGTATACCTGACTTTTTTTCATCTTCCTATCTAATGTTAAGAAATCTAATTAGATAAAATCAGATGTATAGAGGACACAGAAAAAATGGAGTAGAGTTTCTCCGTGAAACTTTCAGGAACAAAAAAACTCCACTAACTTTCTGAAGGGGATCTCATTCTGCAACGTGACCAAACTTGCAAGGATGTTTGGACCAGATAGTAGTGATGGTATCCATCAAAGCAACATTTGCTATCATGGCTGTCAGCTTTCAGAGCAATGTGAAATTCCTTCTCCTAAATAATTCAGCTACAATCAAGAGAGGAACCAGAAGTTAGAGGGGCAAATACCCAAAATATGTTATCTGGTATGGATTTAGGAGCAAGGTACTTTGGAATGAATTCTGAGGAGGGCTGTAAACTTCAATTCACTAATGCATAATGAGGATAATGGCTCTGGTCCTTCTCTGAAGTGCTATAACTACAAAATAAAAATCCTAGAATGCAAGATATGGGTGATCCTCAAGTGTGGTGTTAACTGCTGTAAAATACAGGAATGTTTTCCTGTTGGCTGGCTACAACTGTTAAATTTACTCAAATATGATATAAGAATTAAAAAGCACAGCATATTCTTCCTCACTTATACCAATAGCCAAATATAGATGCAGAGTACTAAACAGACTTCTGGAGTCTACAATTTTGACAACTAACAACACTATGACCTTTCTGGTTTTTCCCCTAAATTCATAGCAATAGCAAGAAGTCTGCTTTGATCAAGAGAGCTAATGATTTTCTTTCACAACTAAATAAAGGCTTATAAGCAAAGTAACTTATTATTATCTTTATAATATATTGTTATCCTGGTTTATTAAGTGGCAATATATTGAATGACTGCATAGCCAAAGTTACGAATCATTTATACAAAAATTAGGAAGAGAGTTGTTAAAACCTTCATTTTAATTTTTTTACATTTATTTATTTTTGAAAGACAGAGCACAAGTGGGGGAGGGGCAGAAAGAGAATGAGACATAGAATCCAAAGCAGGGTCCAGGCTCTGAGCTGTCAGCACAGAGCCCAACACAGGGCTCGAACTCACAAACTGTGAGATCATGACCTGAGCCAAAGTCTAATGCCAACTGACTGAGCCATCCAGGCGCCCCTAAAAAACTTCATTTTAAAAGTTGGGTTCTTATTTATGTGCAAATAAAATGGCAAGCAATTGCCTTCAGGGAAATTGAGGTCTGTTGGGTTGAAATAGGGAGGGTAACTGAATTAAGGGATTACTGAAATAATAAGTCACTTAGCTTTACCCCCAGGATTTCCTAATCTAATACTCTTTGCAACGTGTCACTCACTCAGCATATGCCAGCCCATGGGAATAAGATGACCTATGTTCTACATTTAGCTCCACTGTGGACTATTAGATAAATCACTTAATTTCTATGAGCCTCTATTTCTTAGTTTGCAAAATGCTGAAAATATGGCATGTTCTACCTACCAATCTGGGTTGTTATAAATAATTTACAATATGTAAACTCATTTTCTTAAGTTGTAAAGCATGTTACAGTTGTATATATATCTTTAAGTATGACTAGGCCTTTCAATTTATCTATCATATTCAGGTATGGGATTTCCCAGGTTGCTCTCAGCTTTACGATTCAGTTGTTTAATGAAGATACTTAGCCATTGAAGGATTATGCTCAATACGTTCTTTTCAAACAAGACCAATGAGTAAAATGTTTTAAATTTACTACTTCAGGAGTACTTGAAAAATGAAGATTCTAAGAATGACTTCCCTTTAGCAGTTCCCCATTGTTTAGGCCAAATTTTCACATAGAAACATTTCAGATAAATTGCTATATAACATTGCCTTTATATATCTGATTTCATACACAAAGCCAGCTCTAATAATGCCCTAATAATGTCTTAACTGGTTAAATCATTTGAAAAGTACTAAAAATTTTTACTGATAAGTAATCTTTCTTGGAAAACTGATTCTAAAGATGGATTGAGTCCATGAAATCATCACCAAGTCAAATATAACACGTTCTTTCCAACATTAAAATTAGAATTTTAGATAAACCACTGATATTTTTATTTGCAAAGAGTTGAGCCTAGGTTAATAAAACATTTTTGAATGTCTTTAATTTGGCCAATATGTCTCTATTAGCATTGTTCTTTTTATCCATTATTATTATTATTCATTTTTAAATATATATAGTAAATGTTACTCTTTTTGATATACAGTTTTAAGAATTAAGATAAACATATGTAGTAATGAAACCACCACCACAACCAAGCTACAAAACAGATCCATCACTCAAAAAAAAAAAAAAAAAACCTCCCTTATGCTGCTTGCTTATAAATAATTCTCCAGCCACCCCAGTCCCAGCAACAACTAGTGTGGTTCTATAATATTAATTTTTGAAGGATGCTATATAAATGGAATAATAGAGTATATATTCCTCTTAGACTCATATCTTCCACTTAGCATACTGCATTTGAGATTTATCTGTCAGGCGGAGAAGGACAGATACCATATGTTCGCACTCATAGGTCTAACAGGAGAAACCCAATAGAGGACAATGGGGAGGGGAAGGAGGAGAAAGAGTTAGGGAGAGGGAGGGAGACAAAACACGAGAGACTCTTGAATCCTGAAAACAATCTGAGGGGGGAAGGGGAAGGGGAAAAGGTAAAGCGGGGTGATGGTCTTGGTGGAGGTCACTTGTGGGGAAGAGCACTGGGTGTTACATGGAAACCAACCTGACAATAAACTATAAAGTTTAAAAAAAATAAAAAAATAAAAAAAAAAGATTTATCTGTGTTGTCTGTATCAGTAGTTTTCTCCATTTTATTGCAGAGTAGAATTCCATTGCATGGAATGTACCACAGATTATCCACTCATCCACTGGAGGACATTTGAGATAGTCCAAGTTCTTGGCTATTATGAATAAAGTCAATAAAACCATTTGTATGCAAGTTTCTGTCTGCAAATGTCTTTCCATTTTTCTTGAGTAAATATCAAGGAGCGGGATTTCGTATGATAAGTATATGTTTAACTTTATAAGAAACTACTAAACAGTTTCCAAAAGTGACTGCAAAAATTTGCTTTTCTTAGCAGTATTCTATGTAAGTTTCAGTTTTTTCACATTCTCACCAGCATTTATTATTATCATATATTTTAAAAATTAAATACAACTACCCTATGATCCAGCAAATTCATTACTAGGTATTTACCCAAAGGATATAGAAATACTAATGAAGGGATACATACACCCCCATGTTTATAACAGTATTATCTACAATATCCAAATTATGGATCAGTCCATCAACTGATGAATTGATAAAGAGGGTGTGGTATATACATTGAATAGAATATTACTCAACAACAAAAAGGAATTAACTGTTGCCATTTGCAATGACATGGATGGAGCTAGAGAGTATTACGTTGAGCAAAATAAGTCAGAGAAACACAAATACCATATGATTTTGCTCACTCGTGGAACTTAAGAAACAAAATAAATAAGCAAAGGGTAAAAAAAAGAGAGAGGGAGACAAACCAAGAAAGAGACTCATAACTATACAGAACAAACTGACGGTAAAATGAGAGGAGGTAGGTGGCAGGCTGGGTAAAATAGGTGAAGGGGATTAAGCAGCGCACTTGTGATGAGCATTGGGTGTTGTATGGAAGTGTTGAATCACTAAATTATACATGTGAAACTAATATTACACTGTATATTAACTAACAGGAATTTAAATAAAAACTTTAAAAAAAGAAATAAATAAAATAAATAAAAATCAGCCATTCTAATAGGTGTATAATCCTATCTTATTATTGTGGTTTAAATTGTATTTCCCTAGTGAGTAATGACATTAAGCATTTTTAACATGCTTATTTGCCATCTATATATCTACTTTGTAGAACTATCCAAATATTTTGCAAATTTTTAATTCAATTTTTTACTTTTTATTGAGTTTTTAGGAGTCATTACATATTCTGGATGCAAGTCTTATCAGAAATATGATTTAAAAATATTTTCAACCTGCTAGTGGCTTGTCCATTTTATTTTATTAAAATAAAGTGTATTTCAAAAAAATAAAAATTGTGAATTTCACAGAAAATTTTTAATTTTGATGAAGCCCAATTTATCACTGTTTTTTTTCTTTTATAGATTGTGTTTTTGCTTTTAGTGTTATATATAATAAACTTATGTCTAGCACAAGGTCACAGAAATTGTTCCCATGTTTTCTTCTACTAGTTTTGTATTTTTCCATTTCGCATTTAGGTTTATAGTCCATTTTGAGATCACCTTTGTAGAGGTGTGAAGTACAGGTAAATTTTGTGAGCTTTTTTTCTGGCTATAGATATTTAATTGTCCTGGCACCATTACTTGGAGAAACTTTTTTATTGAATTGTTTTTTCATCTTTGTCAAAAAGATGGACCACATATATGTGTGGGTCTATTTTGGGACAATCTTTTCTGTTCCATTGATCTTTGTGTCCATTCTTTCATTAAAACCACACTGTCTTAATTATTATAGCTTTACAATGAGTCGTTTTTTTTTAAGTAGAGCTGACATATTAGTTTCAAGTGTACAACAGTGATTCGACAATTACCTACATTACAAAATGCACACCACAAGAAGTTTAGTTAACATGTGTCATCACACACTTATTACAATATTATTTACTATATTCCCTAAGCTATACTTTTTAGGCACATGGCTTATTTTTTTATAACTGGAAGTTTGTACTTACTTTCCTTCACTCATTTTGCCTGTCCCCCATCCTCCTCCTCTCTGACAACCACTAGTTTGTTCTCTATATTTATGAGTCCTTTCTAATTTTATTGTTGTTGTTTGTTCATTTGGTTTGTTTTTTTAGATTCTACATATAAGTGAAATCATGGCATCTGGCTTTCTCAATCTGATGTATTTCACTTAACATAATATGTTCTAGGCCCATACACATTTTCACAAATGACAAGATATAATTCTTTTTATGGCTAAGTACTATTCCATTGTGTATATACTACATCTTCTTTATATATTCAACTATCGATAATACTTGGGTCACTTCCATATCTAGCCACAGCAAGAAAAGAGACAGAGAAGAAAAATAAATAAAAGACATACACAGTGATAAAGAAGACGCTAAAATGCCAGTAGTTCAGACAGTATAATACTATACATAGAAAACTCTAAAGAATCTACAAAAACCTACTATAAGTAATAAATGAATTCAGTCAAGTTGCAGGATACGAAATTAATACCCATAAACCGACTGCATTTCTATATACTAATAACAAAGAAGCAGAAAGAGAAATTAAGAAAACAATTTCATTTACAATTGCCCAAAAAGAATAAAATACCTAGGAATAAACTTATCCAAGGAAGTGAAGGATCTATACTCAGAAAACTATAAAACACAGATGAAAGAAACTGAAGAGGACACAAACAAATGGAGATATGCCATACTCATGGATGGAAGAACTAATATTGTTAAAATGTTTATATTACCCAAAAAATCTACTGATTCAACAAAATCCCTATCAAAATACCAATAACGTGGGGAGAGGGGCAAGATGGCAGAGAAGTAGGGAGCTCTGTAATCTTCACCTGCCCGCATCTATCGAACTGAGAAGGACTGAAGGGACAATACTCTGATCTGAAAGCAGGGAAAGAGAAGATACAATCTCCAGAAAGAAGACAACCTCAAAGATGCCTGAGTGAGTGATTGTGAACTGGGAAATTAGAGGACGGGCCAGGCCCCAGAGGTGCAGGGGGTGGGAGCCCCAACCCAACACAGGGAGAGCCCGCTGTGCCCCGCAGAGACAGGGGAAGAGAGAGAGAGACTGAAAACGCTCATAGAACTGTCTCTAAAGAAGAGATAAAAAATTCGCTCCAGGACGGAGAGAAATATTGTCACCCCAGATATAACTGCTGGGCACGGGGAGAGAAATCCGTCCCATCTAGCTGGCGAATTCTTCCTTGGGCACAGCGGCAGCGGTGCGCATTCCAGGCAGCACTGGAAAAAGCGACCCTCTCCCCCTGCGCGATCCTGGCTGGTAAGCTGGCCGCATGCGGGAGTGCATCCAATCTCCGGTGGTAGTATTAAACTGCATGAACAAGGATTTGGAAGCGAGGTGGAGCTTGGAAAATACAATTTGGCTAGCCTGCAGCACAGGGAGATCGGACTCAGAAGAGTGGCTTGCAACCCTTGGTTCCAACAGAGCTTGAAGCGCCGCCAATCTTCTCCCCGAAACCACCAAGGCAGGGCCTCGGAAAGCAGACCCCAAGACCTGAACTACCTATACCAAACCACACCCATCCGCACGGGAGAGATGCCTTCTTTTTTTTTTTTCCTTTTTTCTTTTCTTCTCCTATTTTCGTGCCATCCAGATATATTTCCCTTATCTCATTCTTATCTCTCCACCTGGCTGTTTATACACTTTTAGACTGTCCATAGTTTTTTGCTGTCTCTGTCCCCACCTTGATTTTATTTCATTTCTTCCTTCCTTTTCATTCCTTTCCTTTCCTTTGCATTACTTCCTTTCCCCTTTTGGTTTGCTTGTTTGTTTGATGTCTCTGTGCACTTGCATACTTTTGTTCCCTGTGTGTTAGTCTGTTTTCCTTTTCAGGGCTACCTCAAGAAACAAGCCAAAGTACACATGTTGGAGAGTCCCAAATATCACTGACCAGGGAAGTAAAATAATCAAAGGCACAACAAGAGAAACCAAGAGACACCATTAAAAGAACACTTTCTGAAACAACAGGCCCTGGACAGTCAATGAGCCTTCTTTAATACAGCAGTACTATAAGGAGCATAGCGCATAACGAGCTATTAAAACTGACAAGAGAGAGAAAGCTAGCCAAAATGACGAAACGGAAGAACTCTCCTCTAAAGAAACTCCAGGAAGAAGTCACAGCCACAAAACTGCTCAAAACAGATTTAAGCAACCTAACTGAATAAGAATTGAGAACAACTGTCATAAAATTAATCGCTGGGCTTGAAAAAAGCATCAGAGAAGCCATTGATACACAGACCAGGGACCTTCAAAATAGCTGCGACGAGTTAACAAAGGCTATAAATGAAGTACATAATAAAATGGAGGCGGCCACTGTACGGATTGAAGAGGCAGAGAGGAGAATAGGTGAATTAGAAGACACAGTTATAGCAAAAGAGAAAGCTGAGAAAAAGAGAGAGAAATAGAGCCAGGAGCACAAAAAGAGAATTCGAGACCTGAGTGATACAATCAAACGGAACAATATCCGTATGATAGGAATTCCTGAAGATGAAGAAAGATAAAAAGTTCCTGAAGGGGTGCTGGATGAAATTATAGCTGAAAACATTCCGAATATGAGGAAAGAAATAGGCATTGAAATCCAAGAGGTGCGAAATGATTTTTGAGGAGAGTGGGCAAGATGGCGGAGAATCAGGGAGCTCTGTAATTCGCGTACACCCGTATGGATTGAACTGAGAAGGACTGAAGGGATAAAACTTGGATTTGCAAGTGGGGTAAAGAAGAAACAGACACCAGAAAGAAGACAACCTCAAAGATGCCTGAGTGAGTGACTGTGATCTGGGAAATTAGGGGACGAGCGGGTCCCAGTGGTGCAGGGGGAAGGAGCCCCCGAGCCCAACACAGGGAGAGCACGCTGTGCCCCGGAGAGACCAGGGGAAGAGAAAGAGAGACGGAAAACACACCTAGAACCATCTCTAAGGGAGGAAAAACTCGCCCGTCTCCCCATATATAACTGCTGGGCGCCAGGAGAGAAATCCGTCCCATCTGGCCGGTGAATTCTTCCCTGGGCGCAGCGGCAGCAGCATCCACGCCAAGCTGCACCGGAAGCGGCGGCGGCACAGATAAAGGCGGCAGAGGTGCGAAAAGCGGTGGCGGGGGCGCCGAGAAACGTGCCTTAAAAACCAGCAGCGGCGGCGACAGCGGGGGCAGCGGCGGCAGCGGTGGCTCCGCGAAAAGGGCGGCGCAAACCGGGCTGGGAGGCCGACCACCAGCGGGAACGCATCTCATCCCCAGTGAAGGTGTTGAACTGCACGGACTGGGATTTGGAAGTGAGGCAGAGCTTGAGAATACAGTTTGGCTCGCCCGCGGCACAGGGAGATCAGACTCAGAAGGGCGGTTGCAACGCTTGGTTCCGGCAAAGGTTTGAGGCGGCGCCATACTTCTCCCCGCAACCACCAAGGCGGGGCCTCGGAGAGAGCAGCCCGCGAGACCTGACCTGACGACAAACCACGCCCATCCACACAGGGGAGTTGTCTTTTTTTTTTTAAATTTTTTCTTTGCTTTTCCTTCTTTTCTGCTGCCATCCAGATATATTTCCCATAGCATATTCTTATCTCTCCTCTTGGCTGGTTATATGCTTTGAGACTGCCCACAGACTTTTGCTGTCTCTGTCCCCACCGTGTTTTTCTTTTTCTTTTTGTTTTTGTTCCTTTTTCTTCTCTCTTTTCTTCTCTTCTTTCTTTTCTTTCCTTTCCTTTTCTTTTCTTTACTTCCTTTCCCCTTTTGGCTTGCTTGTTTGTTTCATTTGTCTGTGCGATTGCGTGCTTTTCTTCCCTGTATGCTAGTCTGTTTCCTTTTCAGGGATACCTCAAAAAACAAACCAAATTATACATGGTGGAGAGTTCCAAATATCACTGACCAGAGAAATAAAATTATCAAAGGCAAAAGAAGAGAAACCGAGGGACACCATTAAAAGAACACTTTGTGAAAGGACAGGTCCTGGACAGTCAATGAGCCTCCTACAATAGAGCAATACTAACAGGTGCACAGTACAGAATGAGCTTTTAAAACTGACAAGAGACAGAAAGCTAGCTAGACGAAGCTAAAGGACTCTTCTTTAAAGCCAATCCAGGAAGAAGTCACAGCCAAAGAACTGCTCAAAACAGGCTTCAACAACATAACTGAACAAGAATTTAGAACAATTGTCATAAAATTAATTGCTGGACTTGAAAAAAACATCAAAGAAGCTATTGATACACAGACTAGGGACCTTCAAAATAGCTGTGACGAGTTAAAAAAAGGCTATAAATGAGGTGCATAACAAAATGGAGGCAGCCACTGCACGGATTGAAGAGGCAGAGAGGAGAATAAGTGAATTAGAAGACACAGTTCTAGCAAAAGAGGAAGCCGAGAAAAAGAGAGAGAAATTGATACAGGAACACGAAAAGAGAATTCGAGAACTGAGTGATACAATCAAACGGAACAATATCCGTATCATAGGAATTCCCGAAAATGAGGAACGAGAAAAAGGTCCTGAAGGGGTACTC
>CM053579.1:48368709-48389902 GCA_028646485.1 Cryptoprocta ferox
GAAGAAAAAAAAAAAACAAGGTGGGGACTGAGACAGCAAAAGTCTGAAGGCAGTCCAAAAGCATATAACCAGCCAAGAGGAGAGATAAGAATATGCTACAGGATATATATCTGGATGGCAGCAGAAAAGAAAGAGAAGCAAAGAAAAAAGGAAAGAAAAAAAAAGAAAAAAAGAAAAAAAAAGACAACTCCCCTGTGCGGATGGGCGTGGTCTGGCATCAGGTCAAGTCTCGGGGGCTGCTCTCTCCGAGGCCCCGCCTTGGTGGTTGCGGGGAGAAGTATGGCGCCGCCTCAAAGTTTTGCCGGAACGAAGCGTTGCCAGCGCCCTTCTGAGTTCGATCTCCCTGTGCCGTGGGCGAGCCAAACTGTATTCTCCAAGCTCCGCCTCACTTCCAAATCCCAGTCTGTGCAGTTCAACACCGTCACCGGGGATGAGATGCATTCCCGCTGGTGGTGGCCTCCCGGCCGGCTTGCGCCACCCTTTTCGCGGAGCCGCCGCCGCCGCCACTGCCGCTTTTCAAGGCTCCCGCTGCCGCTGCACCCAAGGAAGAACTCGCCGGCCAGATGGGACGGATTTCTTTCCCGGCGCTCGGCAGATACATATGGGGAGACGGTCGAGTTTTTCCTCCTTAGAGATGGTTCTAGGTGTGTTTTCCTAATTTATTACTTCTAAGAGTTTTTTGGTGTAGTCTTCAGGTTGTCTATGTATAGTATTATATCATTTTTAAATAGTGACAGTTTAACTTCTTCCTCACCAATTTGAATGCTTGTTATTTCTTCTCCTTTAATTGCTGTGGTTAAGATTTCCAGTCCTATGTTAAATAAAAGTAACAAGAGTGGACATCCTTGTCTTTTTTCTGATCTTAGAGGAAAACCTTTCTGTTTTTCAACATTGAGTATAATGTTAGCCATGGGTTTTTCATATATAATCCTCATCATGTTGATATATGTCCTCTCTAAACCCACTTTGTTGAGAGTTTTTATCATGAAAATCTCTCCATTTTTCTTAGAGAAGAATTTCTATTTTTCACCATGAGTACATTGTTAGTTGTGGATTTTTCATATATGCTTACTATGTTAAGGTATGTTTCCTCTAAACCCACTGTATAGAGACTTTTTATCATGAATGAATGTTGAATTTTATCAAATGCTTTCTCTGCATCTACTGAGATGATTATGTGATTTTTACTTTTCATTTTTTGATGTAGTGTATCACATTGATTTGTTTGTGAATATTGGATGATCCTTTCGTCCCTGGAATACATCCTATTTGATTGTGGTGAATGATCCTTTTAACATATTGTTGAATGTGCTTTACTAAAATTTTGTTAAGATTTTTGCATTTGTGTTCATCAGAGATATTGGCCAGAATTGTTTGTTTGTGTTTGTGTATGTGTTATCTTTGTCTGGTTTTGGTATCAGGGTGATACTGTCCTCACAGAATATGTTTGGAAGCTTTACTTCCTGTTCAGTATATTTTTTTGGAATGGTTTGAGGAAAATAAGTAATAATTCTTTAAATGTTTGGTAGAATTCATCGTGAATCCATTTGGTTCTGAACTTTTGTTTTATGGGAATCATCATCATCATCATCATCAATTATTGCCAATCAGTTTTAGTGATTTTTGTAAATTTTTTCAGTCTGTAATTTGTTTCTGCCTCAATCTTTATTATTTCCTTCCTTCTACCAAATTTTGGTTTAGTTTTTCCTTGTTTTTCTAATTTATTTGGGTGTAAAGGTACTATTCTCATTTAAAAACTTTCTGTTTTCTTAATGTAGGCATTTATTGCTATAAACTTTCCTCTAGAACTTCTTTTACTGCATCCCATAAGTTTTGGTATGCTGTGTTTTCATCTTCATTTGACTCAGTATACTTTATAATTTTCCTATTGATTTCTTCTTGACCCTGGATTGTTCAGGAGAGTGGTTAATATGTACATATTTTGTGACTATTCCAACTTTTCTCTTGTTATTGACCTTTAATTTCCTACATTATGATGAGAAATGATATTTCGGTTTTAGACTTCTTAAATTTATTTTACTTGTTTTCTGGCCTAATATATGACCTATCCTGTGAAATGCTCTCTTTGTGCAAGATGTATATGTATTCTGCTGCTGTTTGAAGGAATATTCTGCATATGTCTGTTAGGTCATTTTCATCTAAAGTATAGTTTAAATCCAGTTTCCCTACTTATTCTTCTGTCTGGGTGATCTATTCATTGTTTAAAGTGGGTTATGAAGTCCCCTTCTATTATTGAATTGTTATTTTTTCCCTTCAGGTATGTCATATTCTCTTTAAATATTTATGTGCTCCATTGTTGGGGGGCATATATATTTAATGCTTGTTCTTTGTCATGGTGAATTAACTTTTTTATTACTATACAGCAAACTTTTTCTTTTTTGTAACTGATTTTGACTGAAATTATTTTATCTAAGTATAGCCACTCCTGCTGGTTTTTTTGGTTACCATATGTAAGACATATGTATTTTTATCCCTTTACTTTTACTCTACATGTGTCCGAAAAGCTAAATTGTGCCTCTTGTAGGCAGCATATTATTGGACCTTGTTTTTTCTTTTAACCCATCTACTGCTCTATGTACTTCGATTATAGAATTAAATCTATTTATATTTAAAGTAATTATTGGTATCTTAGGAGTTATTATTGCCATTTTGTAAATTGTTTCCTGTTTTGTAGATCATTTGTTCTTTTCTTCCTCTCTTGCTGTCTTCCTCTGTGATTTTTTTTGGTAATGAATTCCTTTCTGTTTATATATTTTTTTAACTTTATAGTTTATTGTCAGGTTGGTTTCCATATAACACCCAGTGCTCTTCCCCACAAGTGACCTCCACCATAACCATCACCCCCCTTAACCTTTCCCCCTTCCCCTTCCGCCCTCAGTTTGTTTTCATACCTTTCTGTTTATATTTTGTGTACTGATTTTAAGGTAATTATTTTAAAGTAATAACAACTTACCTTAAATTATGAAATCTGTACTCTCTTACTTTCCCTCCCCCAACATTTAATGCTATTGATGAAATATAGTACATCTTTTTATATTGTGCATCTATTAACAAAATTTTAGCTATACTTATTTCTAATTCTATTATTCATTTTTTTCTTCCAATATTTTGTTTAACTTCAAGTTAGTTAACATAAAATGTAGTATTGATATCAGGAGTAAAATTTACATCACTTACATATAACACCCAGTGCTCATCCCAACAAGTGCCCTCCTTAATGCCCATTGCCTATTTAGCCCATCTCCCATCTTCAGGGTCTTTTTTCATTCCATACAAATTTTATGATTGTTTTTTCTAGCTCTGTTAAAAATGCTGGTGTTATTTTCACAGCATTCTTTCTTGATTTGTTTTTTTTTTTTAATAAAAATCCTCCAGAAAATAGGGTTAGAAGGAACATACCTCAACATAATAAGGTCATATATGATAGACTCACTGCCAGTATCATTCTCAATGGGGAAAAACTGAGAGATTTCCCCCTAAGGTCAAGAACATGACATGTATGCCCACTTTCACCACTGTTGTTCAACATAGTACTGGCATTCTTAGTCTTAGCAATCAGAAAACAAAAATAAGTAAAAGGCGTCTAAATCAGCAAGGAAGAAGTCAAACTTTCACTCTTCATGGGGAACCTGGGTGGCTCAGTCACTAAAGTGTCCAACTCTTGGTTTCAGCTCAGGTCATGATCTTATGGTTTCATGGGTTCGAGCCCTGTGCTGGGCTCTGTGCTGACAGTGGAGTCTGCTTGGGATTCTCTGTCTTCCTCTCTCTCTGCCCCTACCCCACTCAGGCTGTCTCTCTGTCTGTCTGTGTGCCTCTCTCTCTCTCTCAAAATAGCTAAACTTAAAAATAACTTTCTGGGGCGCCTGGGTGGCTCAGTTGGTTGAGCGTCCAACTTTGGCTCAGGTCATGATCTCACAATTTGTGGGTCCGAGCCCCGCGTCGAGCCCTGTGCTGACAGCTCAGAGCCTGGAGCCTGCTTCTGATTCTACGTGTCCCTCTCTCTCTCTGCCCCTCCCCTGCTCATGATATCTCTCTCTGTCTCTCAGAAATAAATAAGTGTTTTAAAAAAAAATTTTAAACCTTTCATTCACAGATGACATGATACTCTATATTGAAAACCTGCAAGACTCCACCAAAAAAATTGCTAAATCTGATACGTAAATTCAGGAAAGTCGCAAGATATAAAATCAATGTAGAGAAATCTGTGGCATATCTATACACCAATAGTGAAGAGGCAGAAAGTTAAATCAAGGAATTGATCCCATTTAGAATTTCACCAAAAACCATAAGATACCTAGGAATAAACCTAATGAAAGAGGTAAAAGCTTTATACTCTGAATAGTATAGAATATTTATGAAAGAAATTAAAGAAAACTTACAAATAAATGGGAAAGCAGGCTATGCTCATGGATTGGAAAAACAAATATTATTAAAACGTATATACTACACAAAGCAATCTACACATTCAATGAAATCCCTATCAAAATACAATTATTTTTTAAATATTACCTTAGAGATAAAAGTGATTTATGTACCATGCTTACATTATTAAAGAATTATGAATTTGATTATATATTTATCCTTACCAGTGAGTTTTATTCTTTTATTTTTTCTGTTATTACTTCTGTTTTTCTGTCATTTCAACTTGAAAAACTCCATTTAGCATTTATTTTTTTAAAGTATTCATTTATTTGCTTAGAGAGAGAGAGAGAGAGAGAGAGAGTGAGGGATGGGCAGAGAAAGAACAGGAAAGGGAGACTCCTAAACAGGCTCTGCCCTGTCAGTGCAGAGCCCAATGTGGGGCTTGAATTCACAAACTGTGGGATCATAACCTCAGCTGAAATCAAGAGTCAGAGGCTTCACCAACTGAACCACCCAGGCACCCCATTTAGCATTTCTTTTAAGGCAGATCTAGTGGTGATCATGCCTTTAACTTTTGTTTTTGAATGTCTATTATCTCTTCTGGATTTCTTAACAAAGTTTTTCCAGATATATTAATCTTGATTGGAATTTTTTTCTTTTAGCATTTTGAATGTATGAACCTGTTTTTTCTTGGTCTGCAAGGACTCTGATGATAAATCTACTGAAAAACTTATGATGATTTCTTTGTACATGATGAGTCACTTTTCTCTTGTTTCTTTCAAAATTATCTCATTGTCTTTGATATTTAACATTTTATTGTAATGTGGCTCAAGTTTATCTTACATTGATCATGATTTCAGGATCCTTCTAGTGTAATGTACCTGGATGTCTACATTCCTCACAAGATTCAGAGAAGTTTTCGGCTATTATTTCTTCAAATGAGTTTTTCACCTTCCTCTCTTGCTCTTCTCCTTCTGGTACTCCCATGATGTGATGTTCATTCATTTGATGTCACATAAGTCCCGTAGAGTCCCAAGTTTCACTCCAGTCTTTTTTATTCATTTTTTTCTTTTCGTTTCTCTAAGTGGCTAATTTAAATGAGTTATCTTCAAGTCTACTGATTTCTTTCTCCATATGATCAAGTCTAAAGTTAATGCTCTTTCTTGAATTTGTCAATTCTGCCACTGTATTCTTTAGCTCCAGTATTTCTATTCAGTTTTTTTAATTTTTATTTCTTCATTAAATATCTCATTTTATTCATGCATTGTTGGTGTTTAATTGTGTAAGTGTGTTCTCATGCATTTCATTGAGTTTATTTAAGATTCTGAATTATTGGGGGAGGGGCCAAGATCGCGGACAGTATGGAAGGTTTTCTTTGCTTCTCTCATCCTTAAAATGCAGCCAGATCAACATTAAAACATCTTGCACACCTAGAAAACTTATTTGAGGATTAATACAACAATCTGCACAACCCGAATCACAGAACTCGGCAGGACACAGCACAGAGAGGTGAACTGGGGGAGAGAGAAGTCGTGGAGGGCAGGGAGCTGTTTTTGCTTGCAGAGAGAGGACAGAGATGGGGAGAGTATGAGAAACTCATCCACCCCCCACCCCCCCCGAAAGCAGCCAGAGAGAAAGAGGAAGAGTGGAAACAGCTGCAGGGGGGGGAATAAAAGTAGAAAAGAGAGGGTTTAAATCCATTAAGACTCTATAAACAGGGGAAACACAGTGTCTGAAACTCCACAGCTTGATACCTGGTGGTGCTCTGGTGGGAAGGGCGAAAGCAAGGAGCAGAAAGCAGGAGCAGAAAGCAAGGTCTTAGAGGTCCTCAGGCCACATGGGGAGTGGCGGTTCCCCTGATGGGAGGACATTTGGTAGAGGCAGTCCAGTCTCCCCTCAGGCAAAGGTCCCAGGGGGCCCCAGAGAACAATCACGTTTGCTGGTGTTGGAACAAGGACATTAAGGGTGAAGCCTGGTGCCAGATATGTGTTGTGATTTACCATAATCCCTGAAATGCTGTTGTTACACAATCATGTGAACTTTTTCTGGGGCGGGCTGGCACCCAGCTGCAGTCTCTGTGCATTGGCAGCAGCATGGTCTTGTGAATGTTACTGTAGGTGGACCAGCACCTGGCCATTGCTCAGTGATACCATCCCCCAGAGTGTCTGAGCGGGTCAAAGCTGCAGTCCCTCAGAATTGAAAGGTTGGGAAACACAGCCCCATCTGAGATAAAACTAAGGAGGGAGGTGGCGCCCAGCATGACAGCTTGGTCATGAACAGTGTAGAAGTAGTGAGTGGACGGAAGCCAGAGACAAAGGAGGGGTGCTTGATTGCCAGTCAGGGGGAGCCCAGAGATTTGATATTCTGTAGCTGGGTAGATGGCTGATGCCATTTTCACTATCCTGCGCATGCACATACAAGCCTACATGCTCCACAACAGTCCCTCCAGTAAGCTAAGCAGCACCATCTAGTGGAGAAGGGAGCCATTACACTAAGCCCCAGCCAATTGGGCCAACCAGGCTCTTGAGGAACACTACAAGTCTCTCTGCCTGCTTAGTTTACGGACTATAAAGTGCTTCATAGTTTGACTTCTAGGGGAAACCAGATGTAATTTCAATCATATTACATTCTGTTTGCTGGTCCATCTATTCAATGTTTTTTCCTTTTGCCTTTCTTGTTCTTTAATTCAGAAAGAGAAAAAATTTATTTTCCATTTTTATTAAAAAGATTTTTCTTTAATTTTTTCTATATTTTTTACTTTCTTTGAAAAATTTTAAATTATATTTT
The DNA here is from genome assembly GCA_028646485.1 of Cryptoprocta ferox. Classification (NCBI taxonomy): domain Eukaryota; kingdom Metazoa; phylum Chordata; class Mammalia; order Carnivora; family Eupleridae; genus Cryptoprocta; species Cryptoprocta ferox. The sequence goes on from CM053579.1 coordinate 48,375,880, forward strand.
ACTTTAATTATTTCCTTTTATTCTATATTCTGTAATCATTTTTTCCATATTTTGAAACATTTTCCTTTTCTTTTCCTTTTTTTCATCTTTCCCTTTTTTTCTCTTAATCTGTCAAGCTTCTTTCAACAATCAGACCAAAATACACCTAGAATCTAGCATCCTTTATTTGATTTTTTGTGTTGTTTTTAATTTTTTAATTTTTATTATATTTAGTTTATTAATTCCTTTTCTTTCTTCAAAATTATGAAATGAAAAAATTCTCTCCAAAAAAAGAACAGGAAGAAGTGACAGCCAGGGACTTAATCGACACAGATACAAGCAAGATGTCTGAACCAGAATTTAGAAACACGAAAATAAGAATACTAGCTGGGGTTGAAAATAGATATAAATCCCTTTCAAGAAGACATAAAAGAAGTAAAACCTAGTCAGGATGAAATAAAAAATGCTATGACTGAGCTGCAATCTTGAACAGATGCCACAGCAGCAAGGATGGATGAGGCAGAGCAGCAAATCAACGATAGAGAGGACAAACTTATGGAGAATAATGAAGCAGAAAAAAAGAGGGACACTAAGGCAAAAGAGCATGATATAAGAATTAGAGAACTCAATGACTCATTAAAAAGGAATAAATAGGGGAATTATAGGGGTCCCAGAAGATGAAGAGAGAAAAAGAAGTAGAATATTTATGTGAGCAAATCATAGAAGAAAACTTTCCTAAACTGGGGAAAGACACATACATCAAAATCCAGGAAGCACAGAGGTCTCTCATTAGATTCAACAAAAACAGACCTTCAACAATGCATCTCATACTCAAATTCACAAAATACTCAGGCAAGGAAAGAATCATGAAAGCAGCAAGGGAAAAAAAAAATCCTTAACCTACAAGGGAAGACAGATCAGGTTCACAGCAGACCTAACCAGAGAAATTTGGCAGGCCAGAAAGGAGTTCCAGGATATATTCAATGTGCTGAATCAGAAAAATATGCAATCAAGAATTTTTTATCTTGCAAGGCTGTCATTCAAACTAGGAGAGATAAAAAGTTTCCTAAACAAACAAAAATTAAAGGAGTTTGTGACCACTAGCCTAGGATTGTGAGAAAATTTAAGGGGGACTTTCTGAGGGAAAAAAGATGGGAAAAAAAAGACCAAAGGCAACAAAGACTAGAAAATGCCAGAGAACACCACCAAAACCTCCAACTCTACAGGCAACAGAGCAACATAATGACAACAAATTCATATTTTTCAGTACTCACTCTAAACGTCAATAGACTAAACACTCCAATCAAAAGACATAGGGTAACAGAATGGATAAGAAAACAAGATCCATCTATGTGCTGGTTACAAGAGACCATTTTAGACATAAGACACCTTCAGAATGAAAGTAAGAGGAAGAAGAACTATCAATCATGCTAATGGTCGCCAAAATAAAGCTGTAGCCACACTATGTCAGACAATCTAGATTTTAAAATAAAGACTGTAAAAACAGATGAAGGGCATTATATCATAATTAAGGGATCTATCCACCAAGAAGATCTAACAATTGTAAACATTTATGATCCAAATGTGGAAAGACCCAAATATATAAATCAATTAATCAAAACCATAAACTCATTGATAATAATACCATAATAGTAGGGGACTTGAACACCTCACTTACAGCAATGCACAGGTCATCTAAACAGAAAATCAACAAGGAAACAATGGCTTTGAATGACACACTGTACCAGATGGACTTAACAGATATATTCAGAACACTTCATCCTAAAGCAGTGGAATACACATTCTTCTCCAGTGCACATGGAACATTCTCCAAAATAGATCACATACTGGGACAGAAATTAGCCCCCAACAAGTACAAAAAGATCGAGATCGTATCGTGCATATTTTCAGACCACAATGCTATGAAATCCGAAATCAACCACAAAAACAAGTTTGGAAAGATAACACATACTTGGAGACTAAAGAACATCCTACTAAAGAAGGAATGGGCTAACTAAGAAGTTAAAAAGGAAATTAAAAAGTACACGGAAGCCATTTAAAATGATAACACCATAGCCAAAAACCTCTGGGACACAGCAAAGGTGGTCATAAGAGGGAAGTATATAGCAATCCAGACTTTCCTAAAGAAGGAAGAAAGGTCTCAGGTACACAACCTAACCTTACACCTTACAGAGCTGGAAAAAGAATAGCAAATAAAACCCAAAACCAGCAGAAGACAGGAAATAATAAAGATTAGAGCAGAAATCAATGCTATCGAAACCAAAACCAAACAAAAACAGTAGAACAGATCAATGAAACCAGGAGCTGGTTTTTTAAAAGACAACAAAAATGATAACCCCCTAGCCAGTTTGATCAAAAAGAAAAAGGAAAGGACCCAAATAAATAAAATCAAGAATGAAAGAGGAGAAATCATAAACAACACAGTAGAAATATAAACAATAGTAACATAATGTTATGAGCAATTATACGCCAATAAAATGGGCAATCTGGAAGAAATGGAAAAATTTCCAGAAACATATAAACTACCAAAACTGAAACAGGATGAAAGAGAAAATTTGAACAGACACATAACCAGCAAATAAATCAAATTATTAATCAAATCTCCCAGAAAACAAGAGTCCAAGGCCAGATGGCTTTCCAGGGGAATTCCACGAAACATTTGAAGAAGAGTTAACACCTATTCTTTTGAAGCTGTTCTAAAAAATAGAAATGGAAGAAAACTTCCAAACTCATCCTTATGAAGTCAGCATTACCTAGATTCCAGAACCAAAGACCCCACTAGAAAGGATAGCTACAGACCAATTTCCCTGATGAACATAGATGCAAAAATCCTCAACAAGATACTAGACAACCAGATCCAACAATACATTGAAAGAATTATTCACCACAACCAAGGGGGAATTATACCTGGGATGCAGGGCTGCTTCAATATCCACAAAACAATCAATGTGATACATCACATCACTAAAAGAAAGGACAAGAACCACATGACCCTCTCAATATATGCAGAGAAAGCATTTGACAAAATACAGCATCCTTCTTTGATAAAAACCCTCAAGAAAGGAGGGATGAAAGGATCATACCTGAAGATCATAAAGGCCATATATGAAAGACCCACCACTAACATCATTCTCAATGGGGAAAAACTGAAAGCTTTCCCCCTGAGATCATGAATAAGACAGGGATGTTCACTCTTGCTACTGTTATTCAACGTAGTATTAGTCTTAGCCTCAGCAATTAGACAACACAAAGGAATAAAAGGAATCCAAATTGGCAAGGAGGAATTCATACTTTGCGTCTTTGCAGATGTCATGGTACTATATATGGAAAACCCAAAAGATTCCACCAATAAACTAATAGAACTGATCTATGAATTCAGCAAAGTCGCAGGATATAAAATCAATGCAGAGAAATCAGTTGAATCCCTATACACCAATAAGGAAGCAACAGAAAGTGAAATCAAGAAATTGATCCCATTTATAATTGCACCAAAAACTATAAAATACCTAGGAATAAACGTAACCAAAGTGGTGAAAAATCTACACAATGAAAACTATAGAAAGCTTATGAAAGACATGGAAGAAGACACACAAAAAATGTAAGAATATTTCATGCTCCTGGATTGGGAGAACATACATTGTTAAAATGTCAATACTACCCAAAGCAATCTACATATTAAATGCAATCCCTATCAAAACACCACAAGTATTCCTCAAAGGAACAAACAATCCTAACTTCATATGAAACCAGAAAAAAAACCCGAATAGCCAAAGCAATTTTGAAAAAGAAAACTGAAGCCAGAGGCATCCCAATCCTGGACTTCTAAATGTATTACAAAGCTGTAGTCATCAAGACAGGATGGTACTGGCACAAAAACAGACACTCAGATCAATGGAACAGAATAGAGAACCCAGAAATGAACCCACAAATGTATGGCCAACTCCTCTTTAACAAAGCAGAAAATTCAATGGAATAAAGACAGTCTCTTCAGCAAATAGTGCTGGGAAAACTGGACACCGACATGTGGAAAAATGAACCTGGATCAGTTTATTATACCATACACAAAAATAAACTCAAAATGGATGAAAGACCTAAATGTAAGATAGGAAGCCATCAAAATCGTAGAGGAGAAAGCAGGCACCAATCTCTTTGACCTCTGCCACAGCAACTTCTTACCCAATACGTCTCTGGAGGCAATGGAAACAAAAGCAAAAATTAACTATTGGGACCTCATAAAAATAAAAAGCTTCTGAAGACTGAAGAAAACAATCAGCAAAACTAAAATGCAACCGACGGAATGGGAGAAGATATTTGTAAATGACATATCAGATAAAGTGTTAGTTTATCTAACTATAACTATAACTATAACCGAGTGGCTAACATTAACAACTCAGGCAGCAATAGTTGTTGTCGAGGATGCAGAGAAAGAACTATTTTGCACTGCTGGTGGGAATGCAAACTGGTGCAGCCACTTTGAAAAACAGTATGGAGGTTCTTCAAAAAATTAAAAATAGAACTACCTTACAACCCAGCAATGGCACTACTAGGTATTTATCCAAGGGATACAAGTGTGCTATTTCAAAGGGGCACATGCACCCCAATGTTTATAGCAGAACTACAACAAATAGCCCAAGTATGGAAAGAGCCCAAATGTCCATCGATCAATGAATGGATAAAGAAGATGTGGTATATACATAAAAGAGTATTATTCAGCAGTCAAAAAGAATGAAGTCTTGCTATTTGTAACTATGTGGATGGAACTGGAGGGTATTATTCCAAGTGAAATTAGTCAGAGAAAGACAAATATCTTATTACTTCACTCATATGAGGAATTTAAGATACAAAACAGGTGGACATTAGGGAAGGTAAGCAAAATAATATAAAAACAGGGAGGGGAACAAAATATAGGAGACTCTTAAATACAGAGAACAGAGGGTTTCTGGAGGAGTGTGGGAAGGGGGATGGGCCAAATGGATAAGGGGCATTAAGGAATCTACTCCTGAAATCATTGTTGCACTGTATGCTAAATAACTTGGATGTTAATTAAAACAAAAATTAATTAATTAAAAGAAAAGATTCTGAATTATTTTTCAGGCAATTCATAGATCTTCATTTGGAAGGGATATTATTGGAGCTTCATTAGTTTCCTTTCGGAGTATCATTTTTGCCTTATTCTTTTTATTTATGTTTTTCTAGTTTTTATATAAATTCCACTTAGTTAACATATAGTGGAGTCTAGTTTCAGGAGTAGAATTTAGTGGTTCATCACTTGTATATAACATTCAATGCTAATTGCAATTGCCCACCTTAAAACCCATTACCCTTTTTCTCCTTTTGCTACCCACAACGCTTCCAGCAACCTTCAGTTTGTTCTCTATAGTTAGAGTCTGTTTTATGGTTTGCCTATCTCTTTTTTTTTAACCTGTGTTCCTCTGTTTTGTTTCTTACATTCCACATATGAGTAAAATGCCATGGTGTTTGTCTTTCGCTGACTTATTTCACATAGCATAATACACTCTAGCTCCATACACATCATTGCAAATGGCAATATTTCATTCAAATTTATGGTTAAATTGCATTCCACTGAATATATGTAGCACAACTTCTATATCGTTTCATCAGTCAGTAGACATTTGGGCTCTTTCCATAATTTGGCTATTGTTCATAATGCTGCTATAAACATTACGATGCGATGCATGTGTGTATTCAAATCAATAGTTTTGTTTTCTTTGGATAAATACCTAGTAGTGCAATTGCTTGGTGAGAAGATAGTTTTATTTTTAATTTTTTGAGGAACCTCCATACTTTTTTCCAGAGTGAATGCACCACTTTGCATTCCCACAAACAATGTAGAAGGATACCCTCTTTCTCCTCATCCTTGCCAACATTTGTTGTTTCCTGTGTTAATTTTAGCCATTCTGTGGTGTAAAGTGATATCTCATTGTGATTTTGATTTGCATTTCCCTGATGATGAGTGATGTTGAGCATCTTTTCTTGTGACTATTATCTATCAGTACTTTTTCTTTGGAAAAATTTCTATTCATGTTTCCACCCATTTCTTAACTGGATTATTTGTTTTTTGGGTGTTGAGTTTGGTAAATTCTTTATAGATATTGGATACTAACCCTTTATCAGACATGTCATTTGCAAATATCTTCTCCCATTCTGAAAGTTGCTTTCAGGTTTTGTTGATTGTCTCTTTTGTATGCAGAATGTTTTATCTCAATGAAGTCCCAATAGTTCATTTTTCCTTTTCTTTCCCTTACCTCCAGAGATGTGTCTGTTAAGAAGTTGCTATATTTCTTGTCAAAGAGGTTGCTGCTTCTGTTCTCTTCCAGGATTTTGATAGTTTCCTGTCTCACGTTTAGGTCTTTTGTCCATTTTGAATTTATTTTTGTGTATGGTGTAAGAAAATGGTACAGTTTCCTTGTTTTTCATGTTGCTGTCCAGTTTTCTTAACACCATTTGGTGAAGAGACTGTCCTTTTTTTCCATTAGACATTTCTTTCCTGCTTTGTCAAAGATGATTTGACCATACCATGTGGGTCCATTTCTGAGTTTCTTTTTTTTTTTAATTTTTAATGTTTATTTATTTTGGAGAGAGAGGGCATGAGCTAAGGAGGAGCAGAGAGAGAGAGGGAGATACAGAATCCAAAGCAGGCTCCAGGCTCTGAGTCATCAGCAGAGAGCCTGACATTGGTCTCAAACTCATGAACCACGCGAGACCATGATCTGAGCTGAAGTTGGACGCTTAACAGACTGAGCCATCCAAGCTCCCCTGAGATTTCTATTCTGTTCTATTGATCTATGTGTCTATTTTTTTTGTCAGTACCATACTTTTCTGATCACTAAGGCTTTGTAATGTAGCTTGAAGTCCAGAATTATGATGCCTCCAGCTTTGCTTTTCTTTTTCAGAATTGTTTATTCTAATCAGGGTCTTTTGTGGTTCCATGTAAATTTTACTGTTGTTTGTTCTAGCTCTGTGCTAATGTTATTTTGATAGGGATTGCATTAATGTGTATATTGCTTTGGGTTGTAAAGATATATTAACAATATTTGTCCTTCCTCTCTATGAGCATGGAATATTTTTCAATTTCTTTGTGTCATCATCAGTTTCTTTCATAAGCGTTCTATAGTTATCAGAGTATAGAATTTTACCTATTTAGTTGGATTTATTCCTATGTATCTTATGGGTTTCAGTGCAATTATAAATGGGATGTATTCGTTGATTTCTCTTTCTGGTGCTTCATTGTTGGTGTATAAAAATGTAACAGGTTTTTTTACATTGATTTTGTATCCTGTGACTTTACTGAACTCATGTATCAGTTCTAGCAATTTTGGGGGGAGTCTTTTGTGTTTTCTACATAAAGTACCATGTCTTCTGTAAATAGTAAAAATTTGACATTTTCTTGCTGATTTGAATGCCTTTTATTTGTTCGTTGTTGTTGTTGTTGTGTAATTGCTGAGAGTTGGACTTCCTCTGCTATGTTAAATCATGGTGGTGAGAGTGGACATGCTTATTTGTTCCTGACCATAAATAAAAAGCTCTGTTTTCCCCATTGAAGATGATATTTGCTGTGGGTCTTTCATATATGAGCTTTTTGATGTTGAGGTATGTTCCTTCTAATCCTGTACTTTGTCAAATGGTCTTATCAAGAATGGATGCTGAACTTTGTCAAATGCTTTTTCTGCATCTATTGAGACGATCATATGGTTCTAATCTTTTCTTTTATTAATGTGGTGTATCACAGTGATTGATTTGTGGATATTGAACCAGTCCTGCAGCCCAGGTATAAATCCCACTTGATAGTAATTATTTTAATGTATTGTTGGATTTTAATTTGCTAGTGTCTTGTTGAGAATTTTTGCATCCATGTTTATCAGGGAAATTGGACTGTATTTTTTGTTTTGGGGTCTTTGTCTGGTTTGGGAATCAAGGTAGGGCTGTCCTCAGAGAATGAGTTTGGTAGTTTTCTTTCTATTTCTATATTTTGGAGCAGTTTCAGAAGAATAGATATTAATTCTTCTTTAAATGTTTGGTAGAATTTCCCTGGGAAGCGATCTAACCCTGGACTCTTGTTTGTTGGGAGATTTTTGGTTATCGATTCAGTTTCTTTACTGCATATGCATCTGTTCAAAGTTTCTGCATCTTTCTGTTTCAGTTTTGGTGATTTGTATGTTTCTAGGAATTTATCCATTACTTCCAGGTTGTACAATTTTTTTGCATATAATTACTCATAATATTCCATTATAATTGTTTTTATTTCTGTGGTGTTGGTTGTGATCTCTCCCCTTTCATTCCTGATTTTATTCATTTGGGGCCTTTCCTTTTTCTTTTTGATAAGTCTGACTAGGGGTCTATTGATTTTGTTAATTATTTCAAAGAACCAGCTCCTAATTGCATTGATCTCTTCTACTGCTTTTTTTAATTTCAATATCATTGATTTCTGCTCTAATTTTTTTATTTGCCTTCTTCTGCTGGTTTGGGGCTTATTTTCTGTTCTTTTTCCAGCTCCTTTAGGTGTAAAGTTAGGTTGTGTATATGAGGCATTTCTTCCTTCCTTAGGAAGGCCTGGATTGCTTTATACTTCCCTCTTAGGACGGACTCTGCTGCATCCCAAATATTTTGAACTGTCATGTTTTCATTTTAATTGCCTCCATGTGCTTTTTTATTTCCTCTTTTTTTAGTAAAAAAATTTATTTTAGTGAGAGACTGCAAGAGTTGGGGAAAGGGGCAGAGGGAGAGAAAGAGAATCTTGATTCTCTGTAAGCCTGGCATGGGTTTCGATTTATTGACCTGAGTTGGAATCAAGAGATGGACACTCAATTGATTGAGCCATGCAGGTGCCCCTTTTTCCTCCTTAATTTCTTGGATAACCCATTCGTTTTTTAGTAGGATGGTCCTTAATCTCCAAGTATTTGAGAACTTTCCAATTTTTTTCTTGTGATTGATTTCAATTTTTATAGCATTCGTGATCTGCCAATATGCGTGGTATAGTCTTGAACTATTTGTACTTCTTGAGGGCTAATTTTTGACCCAGTATGTGATCTCTTCTGGAGAATGTTCCATGTGCATTCAAGAAGAATGTATATTCTACTGCTTTTGGATGAAACATTCTGAATATATCTGTTAAGTCCTTCTAATCCAGTGTGTCATTCAAAGCCATTTTCTGCTTAGTTGATCTGCCATTTCTATAAGTGGGGTGTTAAAGTCCCGTACTATTATTGTATTGTTATCAATATGTGTCTTTATGTTTATTATTAATTTATTTATATACATGAGTGTTCCAAATTGGGGGTATAAATGTTTATAACTGTTAAATCTTGGTGGCTAGACACCTTAATTATGCTATAATGCCCTTCTTCATCTCCACTTACAGTCTTTGTTTTAAATTCTAGTTTGTCTGATACAAGTATGGCTACTTTGGCTTTCTTTTGATGTCCATTAGCATGATAAATGGTTCTCCATCCCCTCATTTTCACTCTGCAGGTGTCTTTAGGTCTAAAATTAATCTCTTATAAGCAGCATATAGATGGATATCATTTTTTATCCACTCTGATACCCTATATTTTTTATTAGAGAATACAGTCCATTTACATTCAGAGTGACTATTGAAAGATATGAATTTAGTGCCATTGTGTTGCCTGTAGGGTTGGTGTTTCTGGTGGTATTCGCTGGTCCTTTCTAGTCTTTGTTGCTTTGGGTCTTTTGTTTTATCTTTTCTCCATTCAGAGTCCCCTTTAACATTTCTTGCAGGGTTGGGTTAATGGTCACAAGTTCCTTTAGTTTTTGTATCTCCGAGAGACTCTTTACCTCATCTATTCTCTTTTTAATTTTTTATGTTTATTTTTGAGAGAGAGAGACAAAGTGTGAGTAGGGAAGGAGGCATAGAGAGAGGGAGACACAGAATCTGAAGTAGGCTCTAGTCTCTGAGCTGCCAACACAGAGCCCGATGCAGGCCTCGAATTCACGGACTGTGAGATCATGACCTGAGCCAAAGTCTGATACCAACTGAGCTGTCCAGGTGCCCCATCTCTTCTTCTATTCTAAATGACAGCCTTGCTGGATAGAGAATTTTTGGCTGCGTATTTTTCCCAATAAGCACGTTTAATATATCCTACCACTCCTTTTTGGCCTGCCAAGTTTCTGGAGACAGATCTACTGTGAACCTGATCTGTTTTACCTTGTAGGTTAAGTACTTTTTTTCCCTTGCTGCTTTCACGATTCTTTCCTTGTCTGAGTATTTTGTGAATGATATGCCTAGGTGACGGTCAGCTTTTGTAAACTTAATGGGAGCTCTTTGTGCTTTTTGGAGTTTTATGTCTAAATCCTTCCGCAGATTAGTTAAATTTTCAGCGCTAATTTGCTGACATAAACCTTCTGCCCCTTTTCTCTCTCTTCATCTTCTGGTACTCCTATGATAAGAATATTATTCATCTTTAAGAAGTCACTGAATTCTCTAAGTCTTTTATCACAATCTTTTGCCTTGGTTTCCCTCTACTTTTCAGCGTCATTATTTTCCATATTTTTTTCTATATCACTGATTCACTGCTCTGCTTCATCCATCCCCACTGTCATAACATCCATTCAAGTTTTTTATCTCAGTTATACCTTTTTAAATTTTGGTCTGACTATATTTTAGCTCTTTTATCTCTGCAGAAATGATTTCCAAGGTGTCCTCTATGCTTTTTCAACCCCAGCTACTATTTTTATAATCATGGTTTTAAATTCTAGTTCAGACATCTTGCTTATATCTGTGTTGTTTAAATACCTGGCTGTCACTTCTTCCTGTTCTTCCTTTTGGGGTAAATTCTTCTGTTGTCATTTTGGAGAAAGAAGAAAATTAATAAATAAATAAATATTAAAATTTAAAAAATTAAAAACAAAAAAGAATCAAATAAAGGAAGCCAAATCCTAGGTGTGTTTCAGTCTGCTTGTGAGTTTAATAGAAAAAAATAGAAAATAAAGTAAATATATTTTTATATAATAAATTAAAATAGTTTTAAAAATTTGCTCCTTCCATATCCAAAAAAGAAAAAGAAAAGAAAGGGGAGAAAGGAACATAAAGAAATTCAGGAAAAAAAAAAGAAAAAGGAACAAATGAACAAACAAAAACAAAGCCAAATGAAGCTACATCGTTTCCCCTAGAAGTGAAGCATTGCATCTCACTATGATTCCTAAACTAAATGGGCCAAAGGGATTTTTGATTGTCTTCTGGTGGAAGAGTCTGCTCTGCTGATTCCCAGGGTACTTGTTTCAGTGGAAATGGGGCATGGTGTAACTAACTGTGGCTTCAAATAGGTGGTGCTATGTTTCTCTCTGAAGTCTTACCATGCTGGTGGGTGGAGTGGGGCTGAGGCATGGGTGGATGATGGTGTCATCCTGCTTTCTCCTCCCCTAGGAGGGGAACTGGTGGACACCTCTGTTTAAGAGGCCCTCGGTGAAGGAGATTTTGCTTATTTAGCCTCTTGTACCTTCATAAACGGAGAAAGAATACAGAAGCATGAGGTCACATCTGTGAAGGAATGGCTGGATTGGGCTAGATGGGAAAATACAGTTTGCTGTGCCAGGGTTCATCTCCATGCACAAAGCAGAAGAGCTGCTTAAAAATCCCAGACTCCAAGCGGGAGTGCATCTCATCTCCAGTGGTAGCATTAAAGTGTGTGGACTAGGATGTGGAAGCGAGGCGAAGCTTGGAAAATACAACATGGGTCCCCGCGGCACAGGGAGATTGGACTAAAAAGAGCGGCTTGCAACACTTGATTCAAGCAAAGCTTGGTGCACAGCCATTCTTCTCCCCCCAACCATCAAGGCGGGGCCTCAGAGAGCAGACCCTGTGACCTACATACACCAAACCACGCCCATCCGCATGGGAGAGCTGCCTCTCTTTATTCCCCTCTTTTACTTTTCCTCTCCTTTTTTTTTTTTCTCTCGCCACCCATATATATTTTCCCTTATCTCATTCTTATCTCTCCCCTCAGCTGGTTATACCCTTTGAGACTGTCCATAGTCTTTTGCTGCCTCTGTGCTGTACCTTTTTTATTTATCTTTTCTTCTTTTCTTTTCTTTGCTTTCCTTTTCTATACGCCCTTTCCTCTTTTGGTATGCTTGTATGTTTGATTTGTCTGTGCGTTCACATGCTTTTGTTCCTTGTCAGTTTGTCTGTTTTCCTTTTCAGGGCTATCTCAAGAAACAAGCCAAATTACACATGATGGAGAGTCCCAAATATTACTGACTAGGGAAATAAAATAATCAGAGGCACAACAAGAGAAACTGAAAGACACCATTAAAAGAACACTTCCTGAAATGACAGGGCCTGGACACTCAATGAGGCTCCGTTAATAGAGCAATACTAACAGGTGCACAGTGCATAATGAGCTTTTAAAACTGACAAGAGAGGGGCACCTGGGTGGCTCAGTCGGTTGGGTGTCCGGCTTCAGCTCAGGTCATGATCTCACGGTCCGTGGGTTCGAGCCCCGCATCAGGCTCTGTGCTGACAGCTAGCTCAGAGCCTGGAGCCTGTCTTCAGATTCTGTTTCTCCCTCTCTCTCTGACCCTCCCCTGCTCACACGCTCTCTCTAAAAAAAAAAAATAATAAAAAAATAAAAAAAATAAAACTGACAAGAGAAAGAAAGCTAGCATAAATGAAAAAAAAGAAGAACTCTCCTCTAAAGAAATTCCAGGAAGAAGTCACAGCCACAGAACTGCTCAAAACAGATTTAAGCAACATAACTAAACAAAAATGTAGAACAATTGTCATAAAATTAATCGCTGGACTTGAAAAAAGCATCAGAGAAGCTATTGATACAAAGTCTAGGGACTCTCAAAATAGCTGCGACAAGTTAAAAAAGGCAATAAATGAGGTGAATAATAAAATGGAGGTGGCCACTGCACGGATTAAAGAGGCAGAGAGGAGAATAAGTGAATTAGAAGGCACAGTTATAGCAAAAGAGGAAGCCGAGAAAAAGAGAGAGAAATTGATCCAAGAGCACGAAACGAGAACTCGAGACGTGAGTGATACAATCAAAAGGAACAATATCCGTACCATAGGAATTCCTAACGATGAATAAAGAGATAACGGTCCTGAAGGGGTGCTTGATCAAATTATAGCTGAGAAGTTACCGAATATGGGGAAAGAAACAGACAAGAGGCTCAAAGAACCCCCTTAAGACGTAACTTGAATCAACATTCTGCACGACATATCATAGTGAAACTGGCAAAATATAAAGACAAAGAGAGAATTCTGAAAGCAGCTAGGTATAAAAGGGCCCTAATATACAAAGGGAAACCTATCAGAGTGGTTATAGACCTATCTAACGAAACTTAGCAGGCCAGAAAGGAATGGCAGGAAATCTTCAATGTGATGAACAGGAGAAATATGCAGCCAAGAATCCTTTATCCAGCGAGTCTGTCATTCAAAATAGAAGGAGAGATAAAGGTGTTCCCAAATAAACAAAAATTGAGAGAATTCGTCACCACCAAACCAGCCCTACAAGAAATCCTAAGAGGGACTCTATGAGAGAAATGTTGCAAGGAATACAAGGTACCAGATACATCAGTACAAACATGAACTCTACAGAGAACACAACGAACCCAAACCTACATTTTTCAATAATAGCACTGAATTTAAATGGACTGAATGCTCCAATCAAACGACACAGGGTAGCAGAATGGATTAAAAAAATTACATCTATTTGCTATCTACAGGACACTCGTTTTAGACCTGAAGACACCTTCAGATTGAATGTAAGGGGATGGAGAAATATCTATCATGCGACCAGTAGTCAAAAGAAAGCCGGAGTAGCCATACTTATATCAGACAAACTGCACATTAAAGGAAAGGCAGTAACAAAAGATGAAGAAGGACATTATATAATAATTACAGGGTCTCTCCATGAGGAAGAGCTAACAATTATAAACATCTATGTGCTGAATTTGGGAGCACCCAAATACATGAAACAATGACAAACAGAACCAATCTTATTGATAAGAATGTGTTAATGACAGGGGACTTTAACACTCC
>CM053579.1:48390402-48423063 GCA_028646485.1 Cryptoprocta ferox
AGGAAGATGTGGTTCATCTATACAATGGAATACTACATGGCAATGAGAAAGAAGGAAATCTGGCCATTCGTAGCAAAGTGGATGGACCTCGAGGGTGTCATGCTAAGCGAAATAATTCAGGCGGAGAAGGACAGATACCATATGTTCGCACTAATAGGTCTAACAGGAGAAACCCAACAGAGAACCATGGGGAGGGGAAGGAGGAAAAAGAGTTAGGGAGAGGGAGGGAGACAAAACATGAGAGACTCTTGAATACTGAAAACAACTGAGGGGGGAAGGGGAAGGGGGAAAGGTAAAGGGGGATGATGGTCTTGGTGGAGGTCACTTGTGGGGAAGAGCACTGGGTGTTATATGGAAACCAACCTGACAATAAACTATAATGTTTAAATAAAAAAAAATAAATAAAATAAAATAAAATCAATGAAGCAACAGGGGAAAAAAAGAAGTAATAAATTAATTCATAAAATTGCAGGACAGAAAATTAATACTTAAATATTGGTTGTGTTTCGATACACTAATAATGAATTAACAGAAACCGAAATTATGATAAAAAATCCATTTACTCTTGCACGAAAACAAGATACCTAGGAATAAACTTATACAACGAGGTAAAAGCCCTGTATTCTGAAGAGCATAAAACATTCAGAGAAATTCAAGATGTTAGAGACAAATGGAAAAATAGTCCATGCTCATGGATTGAAAGAATTTACATTATTAAAATGTCCATAGTACCCAAATCAATCTACAGATTCAGTGAAATCCCTGTCAAAAAAATATAACAGAATAAGAAGAAATAATACTAAAGTTTTATGGAACCATAAAGATACCAAATAGCAAAAGAAATCTCGAGAAAGAACAAAGCTTGAGGTATTACAATCCAAGATTTCAAGGCATACTACAAAGTTGCAGGAAACCAAACAGTATGGTACTGGCACAAAATAGACACATAAATTAATGGAACAGAAGAGAAAACAGAAATAAATCATTGCTTATATGGTAAGTTAAACCATGACCAAAAAAGCAAGAATATACAACAGAAAATACAGTATGTTCAATAATTGGAGCTGTAAAAACAACACCTACATGCAAAGGAATGAAACTGGACTACTTTCTTACAACTTACACAAAAAACACACTCAAAATGGAATAAAGACCTATATGTGATACCTTGAACTATAAAACTACTAATATACAACATAGGCAGTAATTTCTCTGACAATGGCTATAGCAATATTTTTCTAGATATGTCACATAAGCAAAAATACACTATTCGTAAGTGATATATCCAATGAGGCATTAATATTCAAAGTATATAAAGAACTTTTACCCCTCAACACCAAACAAACAAACAAACAATCAGATTAAAAAATGGGTAATACCTTCACTTTTGCTTTTCTTTCTCAGGATTGCTTTTGGTATTCAGGTTATTTTGTGGTTCCATACAAATATTAGGATTGTTTGTTCTAGCTTTGTGAAAAATGCTTGTTGTATTTTGATAGGGATATCATTAAATGTGAATATTCCTTTGCATAGTATAGACATTTTAACGTGTTTGTTCTTCCAATCAATGAGCATGGAATGCTTTTCCATATCTTTGTGTCCTCTCCAATTTCTTTCATAAGTATTCTATAGTTTTCAGAGGACAGATCTTTTGCGTGTTTAGTTAGGTTTATTCCTAGCTATCTCATTTTATTTGGTGCAACTGCAAATGGGATGGATTTCTTGACTTATTTTTCTGCTGCTTTATTATTGGTGTATAGAAATACAATAATTCTCGATTTCAGGCTATATTACAAAGCTGTAGTCATCAAGACAGTATGGTACTAGAACAAAAATGGACACTTAGATCAATGGAACAGAATAGAAAACCTAGAAATGGACCCACAACTATATGGTAACAGAATAGAAAACCTAGAAATGGACCCACAACTATATCGTCAACTCATCTTTGACAAAGCAGGAAAGAATATCCAGTAGAAAAAAGGACAGTTTCTTCAACAAATGGTGTTGGGAAAACAGGACAGCAACATGTGAAAGAATGAAACTGGACCACTTTCTTATACCATACAGAAAAATAAATTCAAAATAGATGAAAGACCTAAATGTGAGATGGGAGACCATCAAAATCGTAGAGGAGAACACAGGAAGCAATCTCTTTCACCTCGGCCAGAGCAACTTCTCACTAGACATGCCACTGAAGGCAAGGGAAACAAAAGCAAACATGAACTATTGGGACTTAAGATAAAAATCTTCTGCAAGGCAAAGGAAACAACCAACAAAACTAAAAAGCAATCTGTAGAATGGGAGAAGGTATTTGCAAATGACATACATGATAAGGGGTTAGTATTCAAAATCTATAAAGAACTTCTAAAACTCAACACTCAAAAAACAAATAATCCAGTTAAGAAATAGGCAGAAGACATGAAGAGACATTTTTTCCAAAAAAGTTATCCAGATGGCTAACAGACACATGAAAATATGTTTGGGGCTCCTGGGTGGCTCAGTCGGTTAAGCATCTGACTCAGGCTCAAGTCCTGATCTCATGGTTAGTGAGTTTGAGCCCCGTGTCTCAACTCAGAGCCTGAAGCCTGCTTCAGATGCTGGGTCTCCCTCTCTCTCTCTCTCTCTCTCTCTCTCTCTCTCTCTCTCTCTCTGCCTTCCTCCACTCGCTCTCTGTGTCTCTTAAAAATAAATGAAAATTTAAAAAAATTTAAAAAAGATGCTCAATATCACTCATCATCAGGGAAATACAAAGCAAAACCACAATTAGATACAACGCAAGAAACAATAGGTGCTGGAGAGGATGCAGAGAAATGGGAACCTGCGTAAACTGTTGGAGGGAATGCAAACTGGTGCAGCCATTCACTCTAGAGAACAGTATGGAGGTTCCTAAAAAAAAATAAAAATAGAACCACCCTGCAACCCACCAATTGCACTATTAGATATTTACCCAAAGGATACAAAAATACAGATTTGAAGGGATACATGAACCCCAATGTTTATATCAGCATAATCAACCATAGCCAAACTATGGAGGGAGATCAAATGTACATTGACTGATGAATGGATAATGAACCATCTCTCTATCTATCTATCTATCTGTCTAATGGACTATGACTCATCCATCAAAAAGAATGAAATCTTGACATTTGCAACAATCTGGATGGAGCTAGACAGTATTATGCTAAACAAAATAAGTCAATCAGAGAAAGACAAATACCATATGATTTCATTCATATGTGGAATTTAAGAAACAAAACAGATAAACATATGGGAAGGGGTGAGTAGGAAAGAGGGAAACAAACCACAAGAGACTCTTAACAATAGAGAACAAATTGAGAGTTGCTGGAGGGAGGTGGGTGGGAGATGGGCTAGATGGGTAATGGGTATTAAAGAGCGCACTTGGTTTGATGAACAATGGATGTTGAATGTAACTGATGAACCACTGAATTCTACTCCTGACACCAATAATGCACTGTATGTTAACTAAATTTAAATTAAAAAAATAAAATGAATTACAAATGCATTGACAACCTGAAGAAGACATAGCGAGAGCCAACGGACACATGAAAATATGTTCAACATTACTAATCTTTAGGGAAATGCAAATCAGAAACACAATGAGATATAACTTTACACCTAAGAGAATGGCTAGTGTCAAAAAGACAAGATAATAAGTGTTGGGTTGGATGTGAAGAAAGAGGAACCCTCACGCAGTGTTGGTGGGAATGGAAATGGGTGCACCCACCTTGGAACACATTATGACGGTTGCTCAAAAATAGAAATACCATATATTTTAGTAATTCCACAACTGTGTATTTACACAAAGAAAACAGAAACAGTAATTCTAAAAGACATATGCATCCCTATGTTTATTGCAGTATTATTTATTCCATGTGTACAATATAATGGTTCAACACTTCAAAAAAATATCTAGTGTTCATCGTAACAAGTGCACTCCTTAATCCCCACCAGCTATTTAACCAATCCTGCCACCCATCTACCCTCTGGTAACTGTCAGTTTGTTCTCTATAGTTAAGAATCTATTTCTTGGTTTGCCACACTATTTTTTCTCTTTTTTTTTTGCAATATTATTTCTAATAGCTAAGGTATAGAAGGAGCCTAAGTGTCTTTTATAGAGGATTGGATGAAGAAGATATGATATATAAAATTATTATATTATATTATATATTACTTAGCCATAGAAAAGGATAAGATCTTGCCATTTGTGACAGACAACATGGATGTGTGCAGAGGGTATAATTCTCAGTGAGATATGTCAGAGTGAGAAATACAAATATCATATCATTTCACTTAACATGTGGAATCTAATAAGCAAAACGAACAAATAAAAATCAGAAACATGCTTACAAATACAGAGAAGAAACTTATGGTTGCCAGAGGGGAATGAGGTGACAAGATAGGCAAAATGGGGGAAGTGGTGGGAGATACCAAAGTCTAGTTATGGAATGAATAAGTCACAGGGATAGTAAGTACAGTATAGGGAATATAGTTGATGGATTGCAGTAGTATTGTGTGGTGACAGATTGGAGCCACACTAAAGATGAGCATAGCCTAACATGTAGAGTTGTCAAACTATTGTATTGTACATCTGAAGATAATGTCACCTATACTACAATAAAAAAGAAAATATCCAAATAAAATAAATATAATGAATCATATGAAACTACTATAAACAATGATATGCCAACAACTTGGACAGCAGAGTAATGAATAAATTCTAATAAACACACAAGATTTAAGACTGAATCATTAAGAAATAGAAAGCTTGAGGGGCATCTGGGTGGATCTGTCAGTAAAGTGTCTGACTTTGGCTCAGGTCATAATCTCACAGTTCATGAGTTTGAGTTCTGCGTGGGGCTCTGTGCTGACAGCTCAGAGCCTGGAGCCTGCTTGGGATTCTGTGTCTCCCTCTCTCTCTTCCCTCTCCCACGTGGGGATAAGTTTAAGAATTCTCTGAGCTTGTACCAACAGGTTAACAAGGCCTAGGGTGGAAAGGTGCCCACAGGGCAAAAGTGTCCATGGTAGAACAAAGCATAGAGCAGAAAGCTGCTTCCACAAAATGAAAGTGTCCTTCTGAGAACAGGTAGAGGTGGAACGCCACTGCTGCAGGGCTAAAGTGCCCAGGGGTAATTAGAGAGAAAAATGCCTTGTTAACCCTGAGGTAGCATGCTCTATCTGTCTTAGCCCCTAGAAAAGTTAAGATAAACAGATATGTTGCCCGGTGCCTGCAGTAAATGGTCGTTGGCTTGGCGCCGAGATTTTGATTTGTCTTGACCAAACCCCTAACACCACATATTTTTGAAACCCCTTTTACTACAAATGAGTTAATGGTTACTGTTTTATTGTTTCTTTCTGTACACCCATCATGTATGTAAGCCTTCTGATCTTTTTTTTTTAATTTTTAAATTTTATTTATTTATTTTTGAGAGAGACAGAGACAGAGTGAGTGGGGAAGGGGAAGAGACAGAGGGAAAGAGAGAATCCTAAGCAGGCTTTGTACCACCAGTGAAGAGCTCAATGTGGGCCTCAAAACCACGAAACCATGAGATCATAACCTGAACTGAAACCGAGTTGGACACTTAACCAACTGAGCCATCTAGGCACCCCAGTAAGCCTTCTGATCTTAATAAATACGGAGAAAGGACCCTTACTCAGGGCTCTTGTCTCATCCTGGATATTAGCCTCTCTCATATTCAATTCTGCATCTGCTCTCTTGATGGACACAAGAGAATTCAAGACTCAAAGCTTGTGACACCCACACTGACGCTCTGTCTCTTTCTGTCTCTCAAATATAAATCAACGTTTAAAAAATTAAGAAATAGAAAGTTTGAAAAAAAAAAGAAATAGAAAATCTGAATAGACCCATTGGTAGTAAGAAGATTTAATTCATAATCAAAATCCTTCCTCAAAACAAAAGTCCATAAGAAAACCCTTCACAGGAGAATTCTACAATCATTTCAAGAAAAAGCAACACAAGTCCATCTTGAAGTCAGCCATAAGAAAAATTTTGGAAAGACCACAAATACATGGAGGCAAATACATGGAGGTTAAAGCACATTCTAACAAAGAATGAATGGATCAACAAGGAAATTAATGAAGAAATAAAAAATACATGGAAACAAATGAAAATGAAAACATGATGGCCCAAAATCTTTGGAATGTGGCAAAAGTGATAGCAAGTGGGAAGTATACAGCAATATAGGCCTACCTCAAAAATCAGGAAAAATCTCAAATAAGTACCCTAAACTTACACTTAAAGGAGATAGTAAAAGAGCAATAAATGAAGCCTAAAGCCAGCAGAAGAAGAGAAATAATAGAGGTTATAGCAGAGGGGCACCTGGTTGGCGCAGTCAGTTAAACATCTGACTCTTGATCTCAGCTCAGGTCTTGATCCCAGAGTCGTGATTTCAAGCCCCATGTTTACTTAAAAAAAAAAAGATTAGGGAAGAATATAGAAGATATAGAGCCAAAACAAAACAAAACAAAACAAAACCCAGGAGAACAGATCAATGAAAAGAGGAGATGGTTCTTTGAAAACATTAATGAAATTGATAACCCCCTAGCCAGTTTTATCAAAAAGAGAAAGGACCCAAATGAGTAAAATCACAAATGAGAGAAGATATATAAGAACCAATACCACAGAAATAGAAACCATATCGTAGAATATTATGCCAATTAATTGGACAGTCTGGAAGAAATGGATAAATTCCTACAAAAATATCCACTACCAACACTGAGACAGGAAGAAATAGAAAACTTGAACAGATGGAAAATCAGCAAAAAAACAATGGTATCACTAATCAAAAATCTCCCAACAAACAAAAATCCAGTGCCATATGACTTCACAGGGCAATTCTATCAAACATTTAAAGAAGAGTTAATACCTATTCTTTTTAATCTATTCCAAAAAAAAAAATAGAAATGGAAGGAAAACTTCCAAACTCATTCTGAGGCCAGGATTACCCTGATTTCCCCCCACATCTTTAACAACACTTGTTCTTCTTGTCTTTTTTTTTTATTTTAGCCATGCTAACAGGTGTAAGGTAATATATGTGATTATGGTTATGATTTTCATTCCCCTGATTATTAGCGATGTTGAGCATCTTTTCTTGTGTCTGTGGGGCATCTGTATGTCTTCTTTGGAAAAATATCTATTCAGGTCCTCTGCTCATGCTTTTAATCTGATTATTTGTGTTTGTTAGTTTGTTTTTTTTTTCTGGTCTGGAGTTGTATATGTTTTTATATATTTTGGATATTAACTTCTTATCAGACATATCATTTGCAAACATCTCTGATTCAATACATTCCCTTTTTTGTTTTTGTTGGTTTCCTTTGCTATGAAAAAACTTTTTATTTTAATGTAGTAGCAATAGCTTATTTTGTTTCTGTTTCCCTTGACTTAGGAGACATATCTAGAAAAATGTTGCTCTGCCTGATATCAGAGCAATTATTGCCTGTGCTCTCTTATAGGATTTCATGGTTTCTGATCTTACATTTAGATCTTTAATTTATTTTGAGTTTACTTTTTTGTATCGCTATACCATCTGAACACAGCTATGGCCTGGGCTTTTAAGGTGGATTGAGAATGTAAACCCTGTCATTCTCTAGTCCTGACCTGGACAGTGTTCCCACAGCTCCTCATCCTTTGATGAAATTTTAGTGTTGTCTCTTTTACATGCTGATTGCTCTTTTAAACTGCAGCTTTTTTCTGTGCCCAAACAGAGGAATTCATCATTGCTCCTTCAGTACTATCTCCTCCTACTGAAATTTACAGCTTTGGAGGGGAGGTGGGGTAACCCTTTGTTACTGTTTCTCTGTCTCTCCTGCTGTTGTATTTGGCTATTCTATCTTTGGCTGTGCAGAAGCTGTTCAGCTATTCCTCAGTTCTTTTTCAGGAGGCATTGTTCTATAAACAGGTGTAATTTTGTGTGTCCCATGGAAGAAGTGAGCTCAGGGTCTTCCTATGTCACCATATTTCACTGGAATCCTGGATTGTTGTTTTACTGGAATAATATTTTATGAATATCCAGAATGCTTTTACAAAATCAGTTTTGAGTTTTGAGGAATCTCTCTCTCTTTTTTTAAATTCTTTATTTATTTTATTTATTATTTTGAGAGAGAGAGAGAGAGAGAGAGAGAGAGAGAGAGAGAGAGAGAGACAGCATGAGCAGGGAAGGGGCAGAGAAAGAAGGAGAGAGAGAATCCTAAGCAGGCTTCATGTTCAGTGCAGAGCCTGATACAGGGCTCAATCTCATGACCACAAGTCATGACCTGAGCTGAAATCAAGAATCAGATGCTAAACCAACTGAGCCAACTGGGTGCCCTGAGGCAACTCTTTTTAATCTTTTGAGATTCAACATGCTATGGTAAAAATTAAAACAAACCTCTGGAATGAATTCTGGATACCTATATGAATACTTATCCTATCTGCTGATTAGATGTGTAATCATGTATAAATCAATTCATATTTCTAGTTTTTACAGTTAAAGAAAAGAATATATTGGCAACAATTGTAATGGAAAAATTATATTTTTGATGACTTGGCCATATAATAAGGTCCTTTATGTCCATATTTAAGCTATTTTGAGAAGGTAAAGTTAAATATTTTTAAACCAAATTCTGCTTATAGCTTATAGTGGAAAATAAAGGTCCCCAGGTACCTCAGCTAACCCATTTCATTGATACACTGTCAGAGAATTTTGTTTGTTAAGCAGTTTTATACTCTCATAATTAAACAAAAGGACCATTTATTGTTGTCTCTAAATTGTTAATATATCTGTTTGGGGGGAAGAGTTCTGTTTCTTGCCAAGATGGAAGAGAAAATAAAGTTGAGCTTATGTGAAAAAAAAGTATATACAAAATTCAGAACAATTTCAAATTCCAGACAATATTATGAGGATGTAAAGAAGGCTATAATAAAATAATTGCTATAAGGAAGATAAAGATATTGATAAGTTAAAGGAAATAATAGTAATACATGTATGTGATAATGATGTAAGGGCAACTATTATAAGAGAATATAGCATGTATAATTTAAACAAGATAGAAAAAAATCTACATTCATAAGATGAAGAGCAGAAATTAAGAACAAAGGAAGTAAACACTAAGAATATATGAAACACAATCACAAAATGAAGCCCTAATACAATAATAATACAACAAATATAAATGGGTTAAATTCACCATTTTAAGACACTCATATACAAGATGTGAAATAAATCTATCAATATGTTGTCCACTAATCATATTTTTTAAATACATGGAAATATTAAAAATAAAAGGCTGGTAAATAATACACAAGCAAAAAAGTAACTAAAATAATGATGGCTTAATAATATTATCTGGAGAAAATAATTAAGTGCAAACAATCGTAAGGGATATGAAAGATGCTATGTACTTTTAGAATTAAAAATGGAATAAAAATAAACATTTAGCACATTGTATTAAGCAATAAAAATTGCAAAGAGTAAGAGCTAAATTTCAGACAAATTTTTAAAAAATCCTCTTTCAGAAATTGATAGATCAAATATATAAAGAGCAGACATTAATGACTTAAATAATACCATGCATAACCCTGCGGTGTTAATTATGCATATTTCTCTAACTCACCAATAGAGAATGCACATTAAAGCACTCACAAAAAATACAGAAAAAGACCAATTTATGGGGCACCTGGTTGGCTCAGTTAAGCATCTGACTCTGGTTTCACCTTAAGTCATGATCTCATGGGTCATGAGATTGAGCCTGATGTTAGACTCTGCTTGGGATTCTCTCTCTCCCTCTCTTTCTCCAAACCTGGAGGCATCATAATTATAGACTTCAAGCTGTTTTAAAAAGCTGTAATAATCAAAACAGTATGGTAGTGGCACAAAAACAGACACATAGATCAAAGGAATAGAATAGAGGACCCAGAAATGGACCCACAACTATATGGTCAACTAATTTTAGACAAAGCATGAAAGAATATCCAATGAAAAACACAGTCTCTCCAACAAATCTTGTTGGGAAAAATGGGCAGAAACATGCAGAATAATGAAACTGGATTACTTTCTCACCATACACAAAAATAAACTCAAAATATAGGAAAGACAATGTGAGACAGGAAACGATCAAAATTCAAAAGGGGAACAAATGGAGCCACCTCTTTTACCTTGGCTTTGGCAACTTCTTATTAGACAGGTCTCCAGAGGCAAGGGAAACAAAATAAAAAATGAACTATTGGGACTTCATCAAGATAAAACCTTCTGCACAGCAAAGGAAACAATCCACAAAACTAAAACACAACTTATGGAATGGGACAAGATACTTGCAAATGACATTAAATAAACAATTAGTATCCAGAATCTATAATCAGCTTATTAAACTCAACACCCCAAAAATAAATAATCCAGTTAAGAAATGGACAGAAGAGGTACCTGGGTGGCTCAGTCAGTTAAGCGTCTGACTTCAGCTCAGGTCGTGATCTCACGGTTCGTGAGTTTGAGCCCCACGTCGGGCTCTGTGCTGATAGCTCAGAGCCTGGAGCCTGCTATGACTCCCTCTCTCTCTGTCCCTCCCCTGCTCACGTGCTCTCTCTCTCTTTCTTTCTCTCTCTCAAAAATAAACATTAAAAATTAAAAAAAAATAAATGGGCAGAAGACATGAAAAGATATTTCCTCAAAGAAGATATACAAATGGCTAACAGACATATGAAAAAATGATCAACATCACTCATCACCAGGGAAATGCAAATTACAACCACAATAAGATATCACCTTACTCCTGTCCAGAATGGCTAAAATTCACAATACAAGAAGCAACAGATTTTAGTCAGAATGGGGAAAAAGCAAAACTCTCTTATACTTTTGTGACAATGCAAATTGGTGCATCCACTCTGCAAAACAGTATCGTGGTTCCTCAAAAAGTTAAAAATAGAACTATCCTATGACCCAGCAATTGCACTATGAGGTATTTATCCAAAGGATACAGAAATATGGAGTCAAAGGAGCACAAACACCCCAATACTTATAGAAGCACTATCAGCCATAGCTAAATTATGGAAAGAGCTCAAATGTGCATTGACTGATGAATGGAGAAAGAAGGTGTGATATGTATATGTATACACACACACAATGGTATATTACTCAGCCATCAAAAAGAATGAAATCTTGCCATTTTCAATGATGTGGATGGAACTAGAGTGTATTACACTGAGTAAGTCAGTCAGAGAAAGACAAATACTATATGATTTCACTTGTATGTGGAATTTAAGACACCAAACGATGGAAATAGGGGAAGGATAGAAAAAATAAAATAAGATAAAGACTGAGAGGGAGGTAAACCATAAGAGACTCTTAACTACAGAGAACAAACTGAGGGTTGCTAGAGGGGAGGTGGGGGGGATGGGCTAAATGGACGATGGGTATTAAGGATGGCACTTGCTATGATGAGCACTGAGTATTATAGATAAGTGATCAGTCACTGGATTCTACTCCTGAAACTAATACTCCAGTATATGTTAACTAACTTGAATTTAAATAAAATCTTGGAAGAAAAAGAGTCTGCTTCCTCGTTTGCCTCTCCCCCCCATGTTAATCTGTTTTATTTCTTAAATTCTACATATGAGTGAAATCATATATTATTGTCTTTCTCTGACTTATTTCACTTAGCATAATACTCTCTAGCTCCATTATGACATTGCAAAAGGCAAGATTTCATTCTTTTTAATGGATGAGTAATAATGCACTGTATTTATATACCACATCTTCTTTATCCATTCATCAGTTGATGGACATTTGAGCTCATTCCATAATTTGGCTATTGTTAATAATGCTACTATAAACATTGGGGTGCATGTGTCATTTGAATCAGTATTTTTGTATTATTTGGTTAAATACCTACTAGTGCAATTGCTGGATTTTAGGGTAATTATCTTTTTAACTTTTTGAGAAACCTAAATAATGTTTTCCAGAGTGGCTGCACTAGTTTGCATTCCCACCCACAGTGTAAGAGGTTTGCCCTTTCTCTACTGCATAACTTTTAATAAATATTAAAGTTTTTTAATATTTATTATTATAGGAAGTTTTATAATATTTATATTATAGAAAGGGGGAAAGAAAGTGACTATGGAAATATGACTAAAGAATTTTAGTTAAATGTTCTGTATCAAACACTTAGAAAAGTGCACATAATAAATATTATGAGAATATTTTTTATTATTTGCAGAAGAAGCACAATCTTTGTCAGCAGTGTGATGGAAAATGTCGAAACAATACAAAAATAAATTCCATCTTAGGAAGCATTAAAAATAGTATAGCACTGAGAAAAAGAGAAGTGACAGACTAATGCTCTATACTGGCTGTCACAGTTCTGAGTATCAATACATTCTGAGAACCTTATTAAAATGATTATGGATACCTTGTGCCATATTCACACCAGAGCAATCATAATGGTAAGAGGAACTGGGAGTGTTTATCTGAGGAAAAGTATATTGCTGTATTAAAATATATGAGCCATCATATGGAAGAATAATTTAGTTCTGTCAACTTTGGGAGTTGAAGTAAGAACAATGGTGAACACTATGGAATATTTTATATCATTATTTTTTAATGTTTGTTTATTTTTCAGAGAGATAGAGAAAGAAGAGAGCGAGCAAGAGTGGGGGAGGGTCAGAGAGAGGGAGACAGAGGATCCAAAGTGGGCTTTGCGCTGACAGCAGAGAACCTGATGTGGGGCTTGAACCCATGAACTGTGAGATCATGACCTGAACCAAAGTCAGATGCTTACCTGACTGAATCACCCAGGTGCCCCAAGATTTTATATCATTCTAAGAGAGGACATCCCATCAATGAGATCGCTCCAGGTAAATAGAATTACTAAACTACAGGTATATAAGTATAGACTATAGACATGTGGTATAAAGGAACAAACATGGGCTTTGGTGTCACAATAATCTCAGTCCAAATCCCATATGAGCAACTTATTAGTTGTATGATCTTGATAAAATGACTTAAATTCTATGAGCCTCAGTTTCCTTATCTTAAAATGTACTTCACATCAAAAGGATTATAAGAATAAAATGAAATTAAATGAGTTTAAAGCAACAAACACAGTACTTGGCATATGTTAGGCCTTCTTTGATACATGAGAGATGATTCAAATACTAGAGGGGATGGTTGGACCAAAACTAAAGTGCTTTCAATGTCTAAGTATATATGATTATATGATAGTATTTCTTTTTCTAGAGGTATAACAAAAATTGGATCCCAGAGCTGACATCTGTGCCAATATACATTCAACTTGTGTTTTTCAAGGAGAACCCAATAACAGTATTAGACAATAGGAAGTTAGAAATTCTTAAAATTTTTTAAATGTTTTATTTATTTTTGAGAGAGAGAGAGAGAGAGAGAGAGAGAGAGAGAGAGAGAGAGCGCGAGCAGTGGAGGGTCAGAGAGAGAGGGAGATACAGAATCCGAAGACAGGCTCCAGGCTCTGAGCTAGCTGTCAGCACAGAGCCCAATGCGGGGCTCGAACCCTGGAACTGCGAGATCATGACCTGAGCCGAAGTCAGACACTTAACCAACGGAGCCACCCAGGCGCCCCCAGTTAGAAAGTCTTAAAACGGATTACCCTATAGAGAAAGACAAGGATATTTTTCCTTTCTCCTGCATGTCATTCATCACTATAATGTTAATATAATTTCTAAAGAAGAACTATTTCTTACAGAGAAAAGGCATAGATATAATTGTAAATACTGTGCAATGTGGCCAGAGACATAAAAATATTTTTAGATTTTAGTTTTTTTGTATTGGTTTCTGAAGGCTGACTTGTTTAAACATTATATACATTCTCCAAGTATTTTGTATTTCACGTGAATGCTTTACTTTCAGGCCCCATATGGAACAGCAAAAGAAACCAGAAATGGTTAGGAAGAAAAAAACATGAAGGATAAACAAAAATACAATGAAAGGGGAGTGCAAGAAATGCTTGGATAAAATAGGGTGAAAAATAAAGAAAACCCTAGGTAAAAAATACTGTATGCTTGTTAAAATATTAAGAAAATTTGGCCATACATTTGTGGGTCCAGTTCTGGGTTCTCTATTTTATTCCATTGGTCTATGTGTCTGTTTTTGTGCCAATACCATGCTGTCTTGATGATTACAGCTTTGTAGTAGAGGCTAAAGTCTGGGATTGTGATACCTCCCGCTTTGATTTTATTTTTCAACATACATTGGTTATTTGGGGTCTTTTGTGGGTCCAGACAAATTTTAGGATTGTTTGTTCCAGCTTTGAGAAGAATGCTGGTGTTATTTTGACTAGGATTGCACTGAATGTGTACAATGCTTTGGGTAGTATTGGCATTTTGACAATATTTATTCTTCTAATCCATGAGCATGGAATGTTTTGCATTTTTTTGTGTCTTCTTCAATTTCATTCAGGTGTTTTCTACAGTTTTCAGCATACAGATCTTTTACATCTTCTGTTGGGTTTATTCCTAGGTATTTTATGGTTCTTGGTGCAATTGTAAATGGGATCAATTTCTTGATTTCTCTTTCTGTTGCTTCATTATTGATGTAGAGAATGCAACTGATTTTTGTACATTGATTTTGTATCCTGTGAGTTTGCTGAATGCATGTCTAGCAGCTTTTTGGTTGAGTCTTTCAGGTTTTCCATGTAGAGTATCAGGTCATCTGTGAAAAGTGAAAGTTTGACATCTTCTTTGCCAATTTAGATGCTCTGACATAGCAGGAAAGAGTATCCAATGGAATAAAAGACAGTTTCTTTAGCAAATTGTGCTGGGAGAACAAGACAGCAACATGCATAAGAATGAAACTAGACCACTTTCTTACACTATACAAAAAAAAAAAAACTCAAAATGGATGAAAGACCTAAATGTGAGACAGGAAAACATCAAAGCCCTAAAGGAGAAAACAGGCAACAACCTCTTTGACCTCAGCTGCAGCAATTTCTTGCTTGACACATCTCCAAAGGCAAGGAAATTAAAAGCAAAAATGAACTGTTGGGACCTCATCAAGATAAAAAAGCTTCTGCACGGCAATGGAAACGATCAACAAAACTAATAGGCAACCGACAGAATGGGAAAAGATAGTTGCAAATGACATATTGGATAAGGGGCTAGTATCCAGTATCTATAAAGAACTTACCAAACTCAACGCCCAAAAAACAAATAGCCCAATGAAAAAATGCACAGAAGACATTAATAGATACTTCCCCAAAGAAGACATCCAGATGGCAAACAGACATATGAAAAGATGCTCAACATCACTCATCATCAGGGAAATACAAATCAAAACCACAATGAGATATGACCTCACACTAGTCAGAGTGGCAAAAATTAACAACTTAGGAAACAACAGATGTTGGCGAGGATGTGGAGAAACGGGAACCCTCTTGCACTGTTGGCAGGAATGCAAACTGGTGCAGCTGCTCAGGAAATCAGTGTGGAGGTTCTTCAGAAAGTTTAAATAGGAATACCCTACAACCCAGCAATAGCACTACTAGGAATTTATCCAAAGGATACAGGAGTGCTGATTCATAGGGGCACATGTACCCTAAATTTTATAGGAGTGCTTTCAACAATAGCCAAATTATGGGAAGAGCCTAAATGTCCATCAATTGATGAATGGATAAAGAAGTGGTTTATATATACAATGGAATACTACTTGGCAATGAGAAAGAATGAAATCATGCCATTTGCAGCAACGTGGATGGAAATGGAGGGTATTATGCTAAGAGATTTAAGTCAATTAGAGAAAGACAGATATCATATATTTTCACTCATGTGCAGAACTTGAGAAACTTAACAGAAGACCATGGTGGACGGAAAGGGGAAAAATTAGTTACAAACAGAGAGGGAGGGAGGCAAACCATAAAAGACTCCTAAATACAGAGAACAAACTGATAGTTGATGTGGGAGCAGGGGAGAGGGGAAACGGATGATGGGTACTGAAGAAGAGGACACTTGTTGGAAGGAGCACTGGGTATTATTGTATGTAAGCGATGAATCACGGAATCTACCCCCAAAACCAAGAGCACACTGCATAGACTTTATGTTAGCCAACTTGACAATAAATTATATTTAAAAAACATAAAGTAATACCAGGTTTGTCAACAAATAAAAAATATTAAGAAAAAACATTTGAAAAAAATATATTTCTCTATATTTAAGAAGTAATGACTATTAAAAATGCCAAAATTTGTTCCATTTTTATAACATGTAGGTCCTACAGGCTTCCAGTTTACAAATCCATGAAGAATGTAATGACATAAGTCAAGTGTTTTTCATGATTTGATTTCTGAAATAGGACAATCTCAACCACAAGCTCTCCTCTGAGATGATACTGAGAAAGATGTGATGATTATTTATTGCAGATAAAAAATGCATAGCAACTTCATTTCCAACTATATCTTTGGTAGCTCCTAGTTTGTTATTGAAGTCAAATTTAGTTTATATCTGACTAAAGCAAATGCTTCAGAAGTGAAGTTCCTGCCCTAGGAAAAACAATGAAGTAACCTATTTTCTTTCTCTTTCTTTCTTCTTTTCCAGCATTCCCCTTTATGAACTCAACTTCTTCATGTTTTATTCAACTTGCCCTTATCAAAACCTATTTTTCAGAAAGGACCCATAAAACTTTCTTTCACTTTAAAAGGAAAAAATGACCTTGTTTACCATTGTATATTTCACTGGAAGATGTTCATTCTCACAAAGATCAGCAAACTATAAAAGGAGGTAGTTTTTAAGGCAGAGGGCTCCTCCATTTGCTCCAGATATTATGTTAGAAATAGAATTGGTATTAAATATTTTCTTTTGGAATTAAACAACTTCTTTTTTAATTTAATTTTTAAATTTTTAAAAATTTTCTTTTAATTCCAGTAGAATTAACGGTGTTATGTTAGTTTGAAGTGTATAGTATAGTGATTCAACAATTCTATATAGTACTCAGTGCTCATCAATATAAATGTACTCTTGAACCCCTTCACTTATTTCACCCATTTCCCCACCCACCTCCCCTCTGGTAACCATCTGTTTGGTACTATGGCTAAAGATCTTTTTATTTTTTGGTTTGTCTTTTTTTTTTCTTGGTTCATTTGTTTTGTCTCTTAAATTCGACATATGAATGAAATCATATGGTATTTCTCTTTCCCTGGCTGACTGACTTATTAGCAATGAACAAAACAAAAAACCAAAGCTAAAAAAACTATTTTTAAACGATTTGCAAGTGCAGGTTTTTGATCCTGTTAAGTTCTTTCAAATGAGTGTTACACTGATCTAGATACAAAGGAATATAATTAACTAATTCTAGTTGCCCCAGCCACATCTAAAATACTTGAGGCCATCTGTAATTTAGAGGGCACCATTAGAGTTTTTCTAAATAAAGAATGAACATAGGTACTCAAGACAGTAGGTACAGGTTCAAGATTTCTTTGGTGGGACTTACTAAAGAAAAATATTTCCCTAACAGTGGCATTCTATGGAGATTAATTTCTCTATGTCAATATTTGATATACATAATTTGAAGTAACTTTCACTTATTAAGTGTACTAAGGTCTGTTATCTTGACTAATTAAAAACTCCAAAGAGCAGTTGTAGTCTCTTCCAAAAAAAAAGTTCACAAGCAAATTATTTCTCAAGAAAGGAATGATACAAATCAAAAATGTCAATAAAAGAGTTATTTTTTGTTTTTTCAGAATATGCTGAAAAGATACTGCTCATATTTGTCCATTAAAATTACAACTTTTTCAATTAATTCATGCTTTATTTTTTTCTCAAATTTTGGAATACTATCACTAATTTTAATTTAAAATACTTAATTTTCCTTATTTAATCCAATTTTAATTGTATGACACAAAAGAGAAAACAAATACTTAAACATTCACTATATATGTATGTCTCTATACTTTTATACAGAGTACTAAAGAAAATGTAATTATTTAGCATTCTGGTATCAAACAGTATTTATATGTGAAATATTTTATTTTATAGAAAAAATCTTAGAAGGCCACTTACCACATCTATCATATCAGATTCCACTTCATGGTTGAGATAAGACTATAAGAAAAAGTAATAAAGAAATTAGTGTTGATTTTTTCTTATAAAATCTGTTATTCTTTTAGAGGTACAGAATAAGTATTGAATGATAATACTAATGTGTTTCAAATAATCTATTTCCAAGTCATAGAAAGGCATCTTTCAGTATCTGAGGAAATAGCACCAATTAGAAAGCCTCTGTCTTTTAACAGATGGCTTTTGTCCATTTATATTTATTGTAATTATGATACATTTGTATTTATTCTACCATCTTATTTTGTCTTCTATGTACCACATTTGTTGTGTTCTCCTGTCATCCATCTTCCCTGCATTTTATTAAAAATTTTCTTAATTTTCTACTCTACTGGTCATGACATTACACATTTTATGCATGTACCTGAACCTAAGTTTTAAAATGCATAGAAGATAATCTAATTGATACCTATATCCTCCTCTGATCAATAAAATGACTTTAAAACCTTTTTACTCTAATCTCCTCTCTTTCACCTTTTATATTACCATTGTCCAATATTTCAGTTCCATATTTTAAACTGGCAAAATTAGTCTAAACTCTCAAATCTTATAAAATTAATGATATGTTTTATCATTTTCCTGCCAGAGTTTCTTTTTAAGAAATTTGTTTATTTATATTATAACAGATAACATACAATTGCCATATATATACATATATATACACATATATGTATATATATCTTTACATATGTACATACCTGCATAATCACAACAAAATTATGAATATAAAAACTTTCCAGCATTTCATAAGGTTATCTTATGCTCCTTTCCAGTCTATACTCCAAGTGGTAAGTGATATTCTATTGTATAATCAATCATTTTTGTCTACTTCAAAGGTCATACAAATGAAAACATATAGCACATATTCCTTTGTCTTTGGCTTTTTTTTTTCAGTTTTCATATTATCTGTAAGAGTCATGTAGGATGAACACCTCTTGATTTCTTTAAGTTTTCATTTAAATTCTAGATAGTTAACACACAGTGTAATATTAGTTTCAGTTCTACAATTTAGTGATTAAACACTTACATACAACACTCTGTGCTCATCCCAACAAGTGCACACCTTAATACCAATAACTTATTTAACTTATCCTCCTACCCACCTCCTATCTGGTAACAATCAGTTTTTTCACTAAAGCTAAGGGTCCACTTCTTGGCTTCTCTACCTCTCCTTTTTTCCCTATTCTCATTTGTTTTGTTTCTGAAATTCGACATATTAGTGAAATCATATGGCACTTGTCTTTCCCTGGCTGACTTATTTCACTTAGCATAATACTCTCTAGCTCCCTGAACATTGTTGCAAATGGCAATATTTCATTTTTTGTGGCTGGGTAATATTCCATTGTATATATATACCAACTATTCTTTATCCATTCATCAGTCAATGTACATTTGGGCTCTTTCCATAATTTTGCTATTGTAGATAATGCTGCTCTAAACATCAGGGTGCATGTATCCCTTTGAATCTGTATTTTTGTATCCTTTAAGTAAATACATAGTAATGCAATTGCTGGATCACAGCATAAGTTCTACTTTTAATTTTTTTGAGGAACCTTCATACTGTTTTCTAGAGTGGCTGCACCAGTTTGCATTCCCATCAACAATTCAACAGTGTTCCCCTTTCTCCACATCCTCACCAACACCTGTTCTTTCTTCTGTTGTGGATTTTAGCCATTCTGACAGGTGTGAGGTAATATCTCCTCATAGTTTTGGTTTGTTATTTCGCTGATGATCAGTGATGTTTATCATCTTTTCATGTGTTTGTTGGCCAACTGAATGTCTTCTTTGGAAAAATGTCTATTCATGTCTTCTGCCCATTTTTAATTGGATTATTCATTTTTTGGGTGTTGAGTTTTATAAGTTCTTTATATATTATGAATATTATTCCTTTATCTAGTATGCCATTTTCAAATACTTTCTCCCTTTCCATAGGTTGCCTTTTAGTTTTGTTGATTATTTCCTTCGATGTGTAGAAGCTTTTTATTTTGATGAAGTCCCAATAGTTTATTTTTGCATTTGTTTCCTTGCCTCAGGACACATATCTAGTAAGAAGTTGCTACGGCCAAATGTCAAAGAGGTTATTGCCTGTATTCTTTAGGATGTGAATGGTTTCCTGTCTCACATTTAGGTCTTTCACCCATTTTGAATTTATTTTTGGTTATGGTGTAAGAAAGTGGTCTAGCTTCATTCTTTTACATGTTGCTGTCCAGTTTTCCCAACACTTTTTGTTGAAGAGACTTTCTTTTTCCCATTGGATATACTTCCCTCTTTTTCCCATTGGATATACTTCCCTCCTGCTTGTCAAAGATTAATTGAACATATAGTTATGGGATCACTTCTGGGTTTTCTATACTGTTCCACTCATCTATGTGTCTATTTTTCTGTCATTACCATACTGTTCTGGTCACTACAGATTTGTAATATAATTTGAAGTCTGGAATTATTATGCCTCCAGCTTTAATTTTCATATTCAAGGTTGCTGTGGCTCTTCAGGATCTTTGTGGATCCATACAAATTTTAGGACCATTTTTTCCTGCTCTGTGCAAAATGCTGGTGATATTGTGATAGAGATTGCATTAAATGTGTAAATTGCTTTGGGTAATACAGACATTTTAACAATATTTGTTCTTCCAATCCATGAGCACAGAATATCTTCCCATTTCTTTGTGTCATGTTCAATTTCTTTCATCAGCGTTTTCTATTTTTCATAATACAGCACTTTCACCTCTTTGGTTGAATACCACTTAGTATCATTTCTACATGATGGATATTTTCAGTCCTTTCAATTTCTATCTTCTGTATCCACATATGTAAAGTATAACTCTTATAAACATCACTTAGGTCTATTTTTAATGCATTCTTAAAATATTTGTCTTTTAAATGGTGTGTTACACTATTTACATTTAAGGTAATTGCTGATATAGTTGTATTTATATAAATTAGTTTTATAGCATTTATTTGGTTATCCATTATTTGTTTCTTTATTCCAATTTTTGGGGGATTTTTTGGATTAATTATTTGCACTATTCCATTTTTCTGATATATTATGTTTTGACTTATGCCATCTTGTTTTTTTAATTTGAGGATAGTTGACATACAATGTTACATTAATTATATTAGTTTTAGAAACAATGTTTCTTTTAATATTCTTTCCGTCTTTCTTGTAGAGTCAGTTTGTAAAGTGTGGTTTTGGAAACTGCGTGTTTTCAAGATATTTCAGGGATTCGTTAGGTCAAAATTATTTTCATGATAATAAGAGTATTTGACTTATTTTCTTTCATTATTCATTACTATAGAATGGACCACTTCAGAGTTTTATGTCATGTAATATGACAAAATATTAAATGTAGAAGCAATATGAATATCCAACTATCTTCTATTAAATCATAATTAAAGGAATTCAAAAAATGTACAAAATGTAATTCTTAGTTTTTGTTTTAGAAAATAGTTATTTTTTAAAAACATGCTCTTTATTTTAACAAGTAATGGGTTTATTATTATTATTACATTAAAAATTAATGTGTTTTAACAATTTATTAGTTTAAAGTTTTTCTAAATATATTTTATTATTTTTTATTAAATTTTTAATTTTAATTCCAGTATAGCTAAAACACAATGTTGCATTAGTTCCATGTGTACAATATAGTGATTCAACAATTCTATCCATCACAACTCAGTGCTCATCCTAAGTGTACTCTTAATCCCCTTCACCTATTTCGCCCATCACCCGCCTCCTCTCTGATAAGCTTTATTATCAATAAATATCCTCCATTAATTATTGTTTTCAAAAAGAACATTTTTTCCTTGAATCATACTTCTGAATACACAATTCTTAAAAATATATATAAAACATTTCATTCAAGAAAAACAGAATACACATTTTCTTCAAGTATACACAGAAGAATCATCTGCTTAAATCACATAAACAGGAAATAACAAATATTACAATTTTAAGAAGGCTAAGATCTTACCAAGTATGTTTTTCAATCACAATGGTACAAAATTAAAGATCAAAAATAAACAAAGCTGGAAAAACTACGATGTAAATATTATATATATAATATGTATATATTAAACAACAAACTACTGCACAAGCAAGAAGCCAAATAAGAAATCAAATAGCAAATCAAAATATGTCTCAAAACAAAGGAAAAAGGAAACACAGTATTCCAAAACTTATGGGGAGCAGCAAAAGCAGATGGTAGAGTGAAATTTATGCTGTAAATGCCTATATTAAGAAAAATAGTTCAAATAAACAACTTATCATTACACCACCAGGAGCTAGAAAAAGAAGAAAATAGGCTGAGATTTAGTAGAGGAAAGAAATAACAAAGAAAAACCAGAACTGTGAGTGAAATCATATGGTATTTGTCTTTATCTGACTGACTTACTTCACTTAGCATAATACACTTTTGCTCCATCCATGTTGCAAATGGCAAGATATCATTCTTTTTGATGACTGAGTAATATTCCATTATATATTACCAAATCTTCATCCATTCATCAGTTGATGGACATGTGGACTCTCTCCATAATTTGGCTGTTGTTGGTAATGTTGCTATAAACACTGGGTTGCATGTGCCCCTTTGAATCAGTATTTTTGTATCCTTTGTGTAAATACCTAGTAGTGCAATTGCTGGGTCATAGGGTAGTTGTATTTTTAACTCTTTGAGGAACCTCCATACTGTTTTTCAGAGTGGCTGCAGTAGTTTGCATTCCCATCAACAGTGTAAGAGGGTTCAAGTTTCTTTGCATCCTGGCCAACATCTGTTGTTTCTTGTGTTGTTAATTTTAGCCATTCTGACAGATGTGAAGTGGTTTAAGAAATAAAACAAATGAACACAGAGGAAGGGGAAAAATAGAGAAAGAGGGAAGCAAACCATAAGAGGCTTTTAACTATAGAGACAAACTGAGGGTTGATGGAAGGAGGTGGTCAGGGGATGGGCTAATGGGTGACGGGTATTAAGGATGGCATGTGTTGTGATGAGCACTGGGTGATATATGTAAATGATGGAGCACTAAATTCTACACCTGAAACCAATTTTACCATATTTATTAACTAAAATTTAAATAAAAACTTGAAATAAAAAGAGAAAATTCAGAAATCAATAGGAGACCAGAATAAATAATAACATAATATTGAAAGCAATGACTGGTTTTTCTAAAAAAAGTAAATGAAATTGGTAATGCTTTAACTATATTATCTAAGAAAAAAAGAGAGAAGATTCAAAAACCGAAATGAGCAATGAAAGAGAAAACAATACAACAATCACAGAAATACACAGAGTGAGAACAGATTACTATAAACAATTATATACTATAAACGTCAGATAACTTAGGAAAAAGAAAACACAGGTAACTCCTAAAGACATACAAGTTACCAATATTGAATCATGAATCTTGAATCCAAGAAATGGGAAATCCTAGATCAATAACAGGAATGAAAGTTGAATTATGAATCAAAAACCTCCGATCACAGAAAAGACCAAGATCATATGGTTTCATTGTTGAATTCTACCAAATATTTTAAAAAATAATGACAACATTTATCAAAACTGTACAAATAATGGAATAGAGGGAAGACACTCAAAATCATTCCAAAAGGCCAGTTCTACCCTGATACCAAAGCAGGATAAAAATAATACAAGAGAAATAAAACCCAGTTTTCTGATATAAGTATTGCTACTCCAACTCTCTTGTGACATTCATTTGCATGATAAGTGTATCTCCACCCCCCCCCCCCAATTTTCAATCTGTAGGTCTCTTTAGGTCTAAAATGAGTCTCTTGTAGGCAGCATATAGATGGGTCTTGTTTTTTTTTAATCAATTCTGACATTCTATGCCTTTTGATTGGAGCATTTAGTCCATTTGCATTCAAAGTAATTATTGGTAGATATTTATTTATTGTCATTTTAGTACTTGTTTTGTTATTGTATCTAGAGATTTTCTCTGACACTTTCTCATCTTTTTTACTTTTGGTCTCTCCTTTCCATTCAAAGAATCATGCAGGACTGGTTTGGTGGTCATGAACTCCTTTTAGTTTTTGTTTGGGAACTCTTTTTATCTCTTCTTCTATTCTGAATTATAGCCTTGCTGGATAGAGTCTTCTTGGGTGCAGATTTTCCCAATTCATCATGTTGAATATACTGTGCCACTTTCTCTGGCTTGCCAAGTTTCTGTTGACAAATCTCCAGCTAGCCTTATGGGTTTTCCCTTGTAAATTAAGGACTACTTTTGTCTTCCTCCTTTTTTCTTCTTCACTATATTTTCAAAATTAATTGCAATATGTCTTGGTGTTGGTGGACTTTTGTTGATTTTGAAGGGAGTTTGTGCCTTCTATTTCTGAATGTCTGTTTCCTTCCCGAGATTAGGGAAATTTTCTGCAAAAACTTTTTGAAATAAATTTTATGCCCTCTTTTCTCTCTCTTCTTCTTCTGGGACTCCTATAATATGAATGTTATAGGAGTGTATTATATTGCATAATTCCTGAAGTCTATTATATTACATAATTCCTCTGTGCTCCGGTGGGACCACACTTCTCAGTCAAGCTTGCCTTAGTGCCAGTGTGGTGGGCCCCTCCCTTAGAAGACCAGCACAAACCACATCCATAACATGTCTTCTGATCAGAGATTTATCTAGGACCTCAGTTCTGTTGGAGTTGGTGTCAGTTCTCATTTCACAAGTAGACCAGAGCACACCTCGTTAAAACTCATCACATTCATGCCAGGGACCAAACACTGGCAATCGCAGGCAACAAGAGCCTCTTCAGACAACTGGCCCAAAGGATATACCACCCAAAATACAACAGGAGAGTGCATGCAGCACACAGTGGAGACACTCCTTGAAGTGCCAGGCTTTGGGCACTATATGACCTCTTCTTGGTAAGGCCATTACTTTAAGCAACAGGAGACATAACTGGTTTTTCAAACTCACAAAAGAAGGCAGAGACTTAGACAAAACACCAAGACAGAGGAATTTATCCCAAGTGAAAGAACAACATAAGACCATGTCCAGAGATATAAGCAAAACAGATATAAATAGCATGGCTGAATGAGAATTTAAAACAACAATCATAAGTATATTCACCGGGCTTGAGAAAAGAATAGAAGACATCAGTGGAACCCTTTCAACAGAGATAAAAGAGTTAAAAAAAGAATCAATCAGAGATGAAGAATGCAATAAAGAGATTGGAAAAAGGCTTGATGCAAGGAACAGTAGGCTGGAAAAAGCAGAGGAAGAAATTATTGACCTAGAAGACAACATAATGGAAACTAATAAACCTGAAGAAACAAGAGAGAGAATAATTATGCAACATCAGAATAGTTTGAACTTTTAATATGGAAGGTATTAATAAATTTAACTTACATAAACAAAGCTTCATTGCAGTTTAAAATAATTTTTAAATGTTTAAATATTTCTCAGACCAAAAAATCAATAACTCCTGTGCTAGAAATTACAATATGTGTCTGATTTATTTTAGTGAAAATTAAATTAGTAATGTCACCGCTTCTTAAGTAATGCCTAGCATTTCACTAAAGGGCTGCATCATTGTCATTTTTTTACTATTATAAATGTTGCACCATTAATATGTCATTAATATTTTTTCTTATTTTATACAGACTATTCATTTATATTTTACCAACATATTTACCATTCCTGGGATCATTCATTACTGTAGTTTTTTTTTTTTTTTTTTTACTTTCATATGAGATAATCCTCCTTTAGGTAGAAAAACTGCACTTATCCTAGTGCAAGTGTCTTGTAACATATTCTTTCAGCATTTATTCTTATTAAAATATTTTCATTTTGCCCTTAGTTTCTTTCAAGTGTTTGTTTAAATTCTAGTTAGTTAACATATATGATAAAATCAGTTTCAGGCATAGAATTTAGTGATTTATCACTTACATATATCTACCAGTGCTGATCACAACACATGTCCGCTTTAATACCTATCACCCAGTTAGCCCATCCCCCACTCACTTCCCTACATCAACCCTCAGTTTGTTCTCTATAGTTAAGAGTCTCTTATGGTTTGCTTCCCTCTCACTCTTTTTTGTTTCTTCCCATATGTTCATTTGTTTTGTTTCTTAAATACCACACATGAGTGAAATAATAACATTTTTCTTCATTTTTGAAAGATATATTCATTTATATATAGATTCATTTATATATTCATTTATATATTAAATGATATATAATATATACATATATATGCATTTTGCTTTAAATTATGTAGAATACAAGTTGGCATGAACTTTTGCCTTTCACTACTTTAAAGATATCATAATATTTTCTTCTGGCTAGGGTGACCAATCATTCTGGTTTTCCTGGAACTGTTTCAATTTTAAAGTTGAAAGTCTTTCTTCCTGGTACCTCCCTTAGTCCAGGGGACATAAGAATATTTTGTGATCTCACTTTTGGCTTCTATTGCTTGTGCTTAAAAGTCAGCTATCAATCTTATTATGATTTTTTTAAGGAATGTTTTCTTTCTCCAACTGATTGTAACATTTTTTTCTGTTTTTGATGTTTCAATAACCTGAGTGATTTAACTGTGATGTGTGTAGGTAAAGTTTCGTTTGTTTATATCCTGCTGGTGGTTTGATGAGCTTCTTTAATCTGTAGTTTTATGTATTTCATCACATTTGAACAAATATTCTTGGCCATTAATTATTTAAATAATTTTCCTGCCCCCTTCTCTCTGTACTTTCCATTTGGAATACGAATTACATGTATGTCAGAAGGTTTAGGCATGTCATACATGCTCTGTTCTCATTTTTCCATTCTTTTTTTCCCCAACGCTTTAGTTTAGATTGTTCTCAATTGACATATCTTCAAATTCACTAATATTATCTACTGTTGAACTCATCTGTCCAAATAGCTTATAATTTCTGATATGATATTTTGCAGTTATAGAATGCCCAATTATCTAATTTTTATACATTTTAATTACTTTTAGTAATTATCCATCTGCTCATCCATTTTGTCTTTTTCTTCATTTTCTGTATATATTCAATAGTCTGGTCTACTATAACAGATTCCATCGACTGGCTAACTTTAAAAAACAAGCATTTATTTTTCATAGTTCTGGAGGCTGGGAAATCCAAGATCAAAGATCTGGCCAATTCCATTTCTGGTGAGAGCCCATTTCCTGGTTTGAAGACAGACATTTTCATGTCTATCCTCATATGGCAGGGAGAGAGAGAGATAGAGAGAGATCTGGTCATTTCACCCCCTTATAGGTGTACAAATACCATCATGGGGTCTCCACTCTCATGACTCCATCTAAAACAAATTACTTCCTAAATGTCTCATCTCCAAACGCCACCACATTTGGTATTAGGGTTTAAACATGGATTTTGGGAACACATTCAGCCCATAGCACTTTAATATAATAATGACAATTATTATGAAGACCTTTTATGATAACCCTAATAACTGGATACTTTCTGGTATACTGCTAATGAATATTTCTTTTTCTTATTAATAATTTTCTTGTATATTTGCATATCTAGTAAATTTTATTATATTTCAGATACTGTAGATGACACATTGCAGACACTATGGACTGTGGATTGTTATTTTCCTCTAGAGGATGTTATATAATATCATTGCAGATAAATTACCTTGAATCACCTTGATCCCACTGAGACTTGGTTTTAGACTTTAAGATAATTATCTTGGAGAGTGGCTCTTAACCATAAAACAGGGCTGTTCTGAGGTCTTAACTGAAGACTATGGTTGTTCATAATATCCTGGTATTGCCTAAACTCAAAACTCTATCTCCCAAGGACAGTGCAGCTTCTGAAATATCTCCCTAGCATTCCAGACTAGCAGCTGTTTTCTGATAGACCTACCATACCAGAGTCTTACTCTGAAAATTCAGTGCCTAAAAATTGGTTAAAGAAACAAGGAATTTTATTGATATTTTCTTAGCTCTTTCTTTGTGGCTTTTTCCTTTCTTGGAATCACCTCTTCCCCTAAATCCAACTACCATGCTGGCCCTGAATTTATCTTCTCAGTGGGGTGCTATCCTGTACTTCTGCTTTATTTCTCTGAACTATGGTTTTGAAAACACCCTCGGGGAAAATTCAGGGTAAATTCTGGGCTCACTTCATGTAGTTTCTTTCATTCAATATTGTAGCCTTGCTTGACTTTTAATGTTTGCAGTTATTTTATACATTAAATATAGTTTTTTTAGGTTTTTTTTTTTTCTGGTAGAAGGGTAATTCTGACATCAGCTATCACCATAGCATGTTACCTTACCATACCTTCTTGCTTCTTATCTTTCTTCAAGATTCCTTTAATTATTTCTCAGTGAAGGAATGTGAGTAGTAAACTTCTGCAATATTTTCCTGAAAATATTCTTATTTTGTCCTCCTTCTTAAGTTAAATAATTCTAACTTAACACATCGTTTTGTCAGAATTTAAGATATTTGATTATCTTCTGCTTTATTTTTTTGATGATAAGACTGCTATTACGCTGTCATTTATCTGTAGCTTTCTTTTTTCCTTTGATTCCTTTTTTAAATTTATTTTTTTAATTTACATCCAAATTAGTTAGCATATAGTGCTATAATGATTTCAGGAGTAGATGCCAGTGATTCATCCTCTATGTATAACACCCAGTGCTCATCCCAACAAGTGTCCTCCCCTAACATCCTCTTACCCATTTAGCCCATCCCCCGACTCACAAGCCCTCCAGCAACCCTCAGTTTGCTCTCTGTATTTAACAGTCTCTTATGTTTTGTCCCGCTCCTTGTTTATATATTATTTTTGCCTCCCTTCCCTTATGTTCATCTGTTTTGTATCTAAAATTACTCATATGAGTGAAGTCATATGATATTTGTCTTTCTCTGGCTAATTTCACTTAGCCTCTATTTCCATCCACGTAGTTGCAAATGGCAAGATTTCATTCTTTTTGATTCCCAGGTAATACTCCATACAGCATACTTTCTTGATAAAAACCCTCAAGAATGCTGGGATAGAAATGTCATACCTAAAAATCATAAAAGCCATGTATGAAAGACCCATCGCTAATATCATACTCAATGGAGAAAAACTGAGAGCTTTCCCCCAAGGTCAGGAACAAGACAAGGATGTCCACTCTCGCCAAAGTTATTCAACATAGTATCAGAAGTCCTAGCCTCAGCAATCAGAAAAAGGAATAAAAGGCATCCAAATTGGCAAGGAGGAAGTCAAACTTTCAGCCTTCGCAGATGACATTATACTCTACACGGAAAACCCAAAAGATTCCACCAAAAAACCTGCTAGAACTGATTTATGAATTCAGCAAAGTCACAGGATATAAAATCAATTCAGAGAAATTGGTTGCATTACTATACACCATTAATGAAGCAACAGAAAGAGAAATCAAGGAATCAATCCCATTTACAATTGCACCAAAAAATATAAAATACCTAAGAATAAACCTAACCAAAGAGGTGAAAAATCTATACAATGAAAACTCTAGAAACCTTATGAAAGAAATTGAAGAAAACACACACACACACACACACACACACAAACACACACACACAGAAAAGGAAAATATTCCATGCTCCTGGATAGGAAGAACAAATACTGTTAAAATGTCAATACTACCCATAGCAATATACATATTCAATGCAATCCCTCTCAAAATACCACAAGCATTCTTCACAGAGCTAGAACAAACAATCCTAAAATGTGTATGGAACCAGAAAAGGCCCCAAATATCCAAAGCAATCTCGAAAAACAAAACCAAAGCAGGAGACATCATAATCCCGGACTTCAAGCTGTATTACAAAGCTGTAATCATCAAGACAGTATGGTACTGGCACAAAAACATACACTCAGATCAACGGAACAGAATAGAGAACCCAGAAGTGGACCCACAAATGTATGGACAACTAATCTTTGACAAAGCAGGAAAGAATATCCAATGGGAAAAAGACTCTTCAGCAAATAGTGCTGGGAAAACTGGACAGTGGCACGCAGAAAAATGTACCTGGATCACTTTCTTACACCATACACAAAAATAAACTCAAAATGGATGAAAGACCTAAACATGACAGGAAGCCATCAAAATCCTAGAGGAGAAAGCAGGCAAAAACCTCTTTGACCTTGGCCGCAGCAACTTCTTACTCAGCACGTCTCTGGAGGCAAGGGATACAAAACAAAAATGATCTATTGGGATCTCATCAAAATACAAATCTTCTGCAGAGCGAAGGAAACAATCAGCAAAACCAAAAGGTTACTGACGGAATGGGAGAAGATATTTGTAAATGACATATCAGGTAAAGGGTTAGTATCTAAAATCTATAAAGAACTTATTAAACTCAACACCCAAAAAATA
Organism: Cryptoprocta ferox; assembly: GCA_028646485.1. Classification (NCBI taxonomy): domain Eukaryota; kingdom Metazoa; phylum Chordata; class Mammalia; order Carnivora; family Eupleridae; genus Cryptoprocta; species Cryptoprocta ferox. Next base: position 48,420,822 of record CM053579.1, read on the forward strand.
AAACCCAAAAAACAAATAATCCAGTGAAGAAATGGGCAAAAGACTTGAATAGACACTTCTCCAAAGAAGACATCCAGAGGGCTATCAGACACATGAAAAAATGCTCAACATCCCTCATTACCAGGGAAATACAAATTAAAACCATGATGAGATACCATCTTATACCTGTCAGAATGGCTAAAATTAACAACTCAGGCAACAACAGATGTTGGTGAGGATGCAGAGACAGAGTATCTTTTTTGCACTGCTGGTGGGAATGCAAATTGGTACAGCCACTCTGGAAAACAGGACAGATGTTCCTCAAAAAATTAAAAATAGAACTACTCTATGACTCAGCAATTGCACTAACTGATATTTATCCAAGGAATACAAGTGTGCTGTTTCAAAGGGAAACATGTACCCTGATGTTTATAGCAGCACTATTGATAACAGCCAAAGTATGGAAAGAGCTCAAATGTTCATTGATGGATGAATGGATCTGTCTTAATATCTAAAATATATATTCAAACTGGTTTATTTCTTTTCGATGATATGCAATTTAATTATTCTTCATGATGGTGTGCATGTAGTTCTTTTTTTATGTTTACTTTGCTTTATTCTATTGGGGATGTGCCTGGTTTCCTGAATCTAAGGATTCAACCTTTCATCAGTTTTGTATACTTTTTAACTAGTGTATTTTAAAATACTGCTTCATTTTTATTTTCTCTGTTTTCACCTCTTGGGACCCTAAATTAGATGCATGTTGAAACTTCTTATTAAACTGTACACATTTTAACCTCTTTCCTAATTTTCATCTTTTTCTACATAATACATTCTTGATTATTTCCTCTTTAGATGTTTTTAATATGTATTTAAATCATTCTATGAATGCTTAAATTTCAATTACTAAAAGTTTCTTTTCTCAAAATTCTACTTGGTTCTTTTTTCATATATCCCTCTTTTTACTTGTTCTCTACTTATATTATGTTTTTTAAAAATAATTTTAATCATTTTAAGCATATTTAATTTATAATGAGTTTCATTATCTATTATTTTCATTTGTAGGAATGTTAACTGTTGTGAGGCAATTTTCCATGTGTCTCTCATGTGTTTGCATTTTTGTGAGCAGAGCCTCTGACTACATTTTCTCTGCATGATCTTCACAAGAATGCTAATACAGCAAATATCCTTTCATAAATAGATAGTCTATAATTCTGTCATAGAGATCAGGCATGCTTACTTCCTATCATGAAGATTCTTGTTTCTTAAACTAAGGTCTTTTTCTTGTAGTACAATCCACTTTGTGCGTAGTTGTCACCTAAGTCTTCACATTATACTGTGAGAATTGGTGTTCAGGGAACTTCCCCAAGAAAATGATGATACCTTGGGTATTGCTATTGCTGTGAGTAACAAAGTCCATTGTCTTATAACTTCTGCTGTGAGTAACAAAGTCCAAGTCTTATAACTTCTGCTGGGATCCATAAAGCTGTGACAGATAAATGGTTAGTTTGCAAGTAGGTTAAAACCTGACAGCTTCTTCATAGTTTTGGTGATAAAGTTTGATCTCTGATAGAGACAAGGCTTTGTGGGAGAGTGAGGATGAAGGTCTTGTAGATCAACTAATGTTATTTTAGGGAAGTCCATGGGAATGGTCACATAAATTATTGACCAAATTTCATAGTCAAATAGGCAATAAATTTTCCTCCGTTTTATGGGTTCTGGAATATGATACACCAATTTTATAGCACTGGGAGGAGAGCAACACCTTTCACCCAGGGAAGAAATACCTCAGATATCAGGAAGTGTAAGAGAGGAAGATATGTCAATAATTTTTGTCTCTGATTATCACAGTTAGCACCTTCCTCACAAAGAAAAACATCCTGGTGTGGTTATCCTGAACTTTTTAAAGCACCTTAAATTTAACTGATATTTCTTTAATTTTGAAGATATCTTTAGATTTAGTTTTACCACTGTCTCTGCAAAGGTCCAAGAGGTTTTACTCATTATAGATATGTTTTGTGTTCATTATTCAGTATTCTGTTCTCATACCACATTGGCTATATAGTTTATATTGTACATATTAACAAGGCAAAAGCTTAGGTTTACAATTTTTTTTAACTTTTTGCCTTCTTCTTTCTTTTTTTCTTTCGTGTTTTTTATTATTATTATTTTTTAAACTTTATAGTTTATTGTCAGGTTGGTTTCCATATAACACCCAGTGCTCTTCCCCACAAGTGACCTCCACCAAGACCATCACCCCCCT
>CM053579.1:48423563-48455771 GCA_028646485.1 Cryptoprocta ferox
CATGGGGAGGGGAAGGAGGAAAAAGAGTTAGGGAGAGGGAGGGAGACAAAACACGAGAGACTCTTGAATCCTGAAAACAAACTGAGGGGGGAAGGGGAAGGGGGAAAGGTAAAGGGGGGTGATGGTCTTGGTGGAGGTCACTTGTGGGGAAGAGCACTGGGTGTTATATGGAAACCAACCTGACAATAAACTATAAAGTGTAAAAAAAAAAAAAAGAAAAAAAATTGAACAACTCAAGAGACTATAGATGCTGGTGAGGATGTGGAGAAACGGGTACCCTCCTACACTGTTGGTGGGAATGTAAACTGGTGCAGCCACTTTGGAAAACGGTGTGGAGGTTCCTCAAAAAATTAACAATACAACTTCCCTATGACCGAGCAATAGCACTGCTATGAATATACCCAAGGGAAACAGAAGTGCTGAGGCATAGGGGCACATGTACCCCAATGTTCACAGTGGCACTTTCAACAATAGCCAAATCACGGAAAGAGCCTAAATGTCCATCAACTGATGAATGGATCAAGAAGGTATGGTTTATCTATACAATAGAATACTACATGGCAATGAGAAAGAGTGAAATCTGGCCATTTGTAGCAACGTGGATGGAACTCGAAGGTGTCATGCTAAGTGAAATAAGTCAGGCAGAGAAGGACAGATACCATATGTTTTCACTCATAAGTGTAACAGGAGAAACCTAATGGAGGACCATGGGGTAGGGGAAGGGGGAATATAGTTGGGGAGAGGAAGGAAGGTAAACCATGAGAGATTCTTTAATACTGAGAACAAACTGAGGGCTGATGGGGGAGGGGGAGAGGGTAAGGGGGGTGATGGGCATGGAAGAGGGCACTTGTCGGGATGAGCATTGGGTGTTACATGGAAACCAACTTAACAATAAACTAGAAAAGAAATAAAAAGAAATTAGATAGTATTTAATAAATGGAATGATATCTCCTGCTCGTCGGTTACAAGGCTTAATTGTTAAAATGGCAATACTCTGAAACTGATGTACAGATTCCATTACATCTGTCTCAAAATCATAGCTACTTCTCTTTTTTTGCAGAAATTGATCAAATAATAATAAAATTCATATTTTTTGCAAATATGGAATATTGGAAACAATCTTTAAAACAAACTGTTTTGGTGGACTCATACTCAACCAATTTTTAAATTTACTACAGAACTACAGCAATGGTATCTGTTCTTCTCCGCCTGACTTATTTCGCTTAGCATGACACCCTCGAGGTCCATCCACTTTGCTACGAATGGCCAAATTTCATTCTTTCTCATTGCCATGTAGTATTCCATTGTATAGATAAACCACATCTTCCTAATCCATTCATCAGTTGATGGACATTTAGGCTCTTTCCATGATTTGGTTATTGTTGAAAGTGACAGATACCATATGTTTTCACTCATAGGTCTAACAGGAGAACCCTAACAGAGGACCATGGGGAGGGGAAGGAGGAAAAAGAGTTAGGGAGAGGGAGGGAGACAAAGCACGAGAGACTCTTGAATACTGAAAACAAACTGAGGGTGGAAGGGGGGGGAAGGGGAAGGGGGTGATGGTCATGGTGGAGGACACTTGTGGGGAAGAGTACTGGGTGTTATATGGAAACCAACCTGACAATAAACTCTAAAGATAAAAAAAAAAAGAACTACAGCAATGAAGTTAAGTGTAGTACTGGCATACAGTTATAAAATGGATCAGTAGACTGGAATTGAGAGTTTAGAAGTGCACTCTTAAACTTATGGCCAATTGATTTTCAACAAGAGTACCAAGACTTAAACATAGAAATAATAACCTTTTTAACAAATGGTGCTAGGACAATTGGTTATCCACATGCAAATGAATGAAGTTGGACTCTTACCTCACCCCATACAAAAAATTAACACATAATTTATCATTAATTTAAATTAAGAGCTACAACTATAAAAATGTTAGGAAAATATAGGCATAAATATTTATGATCTTGAGTTAGGAAATAGTCTTTAAAATATGAAAAACCACAAACAAAAACATGAGTAGCAATGGAAAAAAGCAAAACAAATTGAACTTTATCAAAATTAAAAGCCTTCATGGTCAAAGAATACTATAAAGAGTGAAAAGAAAACCCACAGAATGACAGAAAAGTTTTGCAAATCTATATCTGATAAAAGACTTGTATTCAGAATATATAAAAGATACTTACAAGTCAGTAATGAAAAGACATGTCTATTATAAAATGATTGTGATCAATCATTTCTTCAAGGATGATACAAAAATAGCTAAAAATGCCACTACCATTCACCAACAGGAAAATGTAAATCAAAACCACAATGACATAACACTTCACACCCACAATGAAGGCTGTAATCAAAACATCATATAATAACAAGTGTTGGTCAGGATAAGGAGAACCTGAAACTTGCAATCACTGTTTATGGGAATGTAAAATGATGCAAACACATTAAAAAACAATCTAACATCTTTCTCAAAAAGTTAAACATAATGTTAATATTTGACCCAGAAATTTCTCTCAGAGGTAATTACCTAAGATAAACAAAATTGTATAATCATGTAAACTTATACATGAAAACTCACAGCAGCACTACTCATAAACCCAAGGGTAGAAACAGCTCATATGTCTATCAACTGATGAATGGATAAACAAAATGTAGTTTTCCATAAGGGAATATTATTTATCAATAAATAGGAATGAAATATTTATGCATGGATAACATGAATGAACTTTGAAAACATTATCCTAAGTGAAAATAGCCAGTTACAAAAGACCACATATTATATGATTTCATTTATGTGAAATATGCACCATAGGAAAATCTATAGACACAATATAGTTTAGAGGTTACCTACAGCTGAGCTGGGCATGGTGGTGGTCTTGGGAGTGGCTGATAATGAAGATGTGGTATTTTTAGGGGTGGTAAAAATGTCATAAAATCGAATGAGATAATTGTTGCAGATCTTTCAATATACTAAAAATCACTGAATTTTTCTGTTTGAATTGATAAACTGTAGGCTTTATAAATTATATTTTAACAAAGTGGTCTTTTGAAAAATGTCTCCTATTAAAAGAATAGTAAAAAATAGTTTATATCTGATGAGGGAATCTTATTTTTCAACTAAGCAACCCTTAACAATGCCATTATATTGGAATAATGACTTAAAACATACTTGGAAATTTGAAAAGTTCTTTTTTTTAAACGTTTATGTATTTTTGAGAGAGAGACACACTGTGTGATTGGGGGAGGGTCAGAGAGAGAGGGAGACACAGAATCCAAAGCAGGTTCCAGGCTCCAAGCTGTCAGCAAAAAGCCCAACACGGGGCCCGAACCCACGAACTGTGAGATCATGACCTGAGCTGAAGTCGGCTGCTTAACCGACTGAGCCACCCAGGTGACCCTGAAAAGTTCTTTGTTGCCTTTCAATATAATGAAAAAATTCAGTCTGCTTATTTTAATTGAAGAATAAGATGTAAGGTTTAATGTTGAAATATAATGTTATTTCATCAAGAATGATAAAAACTTCTGTCATACTGAGATTAAAATGATGATCCCTCCAAAAGTTATTGAATTAAATTTTTCTCTTCTAAATGTTCCAGACCTTCATCTATGAAAGGTGACTTGAAAGTACACTAAATCAGTGCATAAGCGTAACAAATGCCAGGTGTACTTAAGCTATTCTTAGGACATAAGTTACAATATATAGGATAATATTCCCTATAACAGTTCCTTAAATAAAAAACAAAAAAGTCTGGAAAACTACCATGACCTCAACTAATTATACAAAGTCATTCATCAGTATCCATAAAGAAAATATAAATACAAATTCAGAAGTTTTAAAAGTAAAAAAAAAATCAGTACTTTTATTTCTCTGACATGACTACTCTTTGAAAAAAATACTCTTATATATGAAAAAGACATGCCTTCTGGTATATATTCTTGGTGAAATGCTCCTACAAAATATAGGTTTGAAAATAACGTGATTATAAGAAAGCTTTAGGCAACATAGTCAAATATTGTCATGAATATGTAAGGAGAAATTTCCATCTAAAATCATGACCATAAGAATGTATAAAAAAACAAGATCCACCTATATGCTGCCTACAAGATACATCAGACCTAAAGACACATACAGACAGAAAGTGAAGGAATGGAAAAAGATTACATGAAAATGGAAGAGAAAAAAAATACCAGGGTAACAATGCTTATAATGCTTATATCACACAAAAGAGACATTAGTACCAAGACTGCAACAAGAGACAAAAAAGATCATTACATAATAATAAAGAAATCAAAACAAGAGGATATAATAATTATAAATATCTATGCAGCCAACATAAGAGCACTTAAATATATAAAGCAAATATTAATAGATATAAAGGGAGAACCTGATGGTAATAAAAGCAGAAGTCTTTAACACCCAACTTATATCAACAGATAGACCATTCACACACAAAATCAATAAGCAAACATTATCTTTGGATGACATATTAGATCAGATGGACCTAATAGATATATACAAAAAATTGCAGAATACACATTCTTTTCAAGTGCACGTGGAAAATTCTCCAAGATAAATCACATGTTAGGCCATAAAATAAGTCTAAATAAATTTTAGAAGACTGAAATTATATCATGCATCTTTTCCAACAACAATAGAATGAAAGTAGAAATGCATCACAAGGAAAAAAGTTAGGAAAAACACAAACACATGGAGGCTAAACAACATGCTACTTAACAACCAATGGGTTAGCAAAAAAAATCATAGAAATATAAAATTGCAGGGAGACAAAAGAAAATGAAAACACAATGGTTCAAAATCTTTGAAACACAGTTAAATAATTTCTAAGAGAAAAAGTTGTTATGATACAGGCCTACCTCAAGACACAAGGAAAAGCTCAAATAAACAATCTAATCTCATATCTAAAGCAACTGGGGGGAAAAAAAGAACAAAGCCCAAGGTTAGTAAAAGGAAGGAAATAATAAAGATGAGAACAGAAACAAATGAAATAGAAACAAAACAACAAAAAAGTTATTGAAAAGTTCAATGTAACCAAGAACTAGTTCTTTGAAAAAAAATTGATAAACCTTTAGCCAGACTCATCAGAAGAAAAGAGAAAGGACCCAAATAAATAAAATAAGGAGTGAAAGACTGAAAGAGTCACAAACAACTCCATATAAATACAAAGGATTATTATGGACTATTACAAAAAAATTACATTCCAACAAATTGGTCAACATAGACAAAAATGAATGAATTCCTAAAAACATATAATCTTCCAAAACTGAATCAGGAAGAAATAGAAAATAGAACAGAACAATTACTACCAATGGAATGAATCAGTAATCAAAAATCTACCAAAAAATAAAACTCCAAGACCACATCTACTCACAGGTTAATTTTATCAAACATTTAGGAAGAGTCAATACCTATTATCCTCGAATGATAACAAAAAATATAAGAGGAAGGCAAGCTTCCAAATGCCGTCTGAGACCAGCACTGCCCTGGTACCAAAATGAGACAAAGACACCAAAAAAACAACAAAAAACCCACTACAGGTCAATATCCCTGATGAACATAAAAAACATAAATCCAAAAATCTTCAACAAAATAGCAAACCCCATACAACAATACGTTAAAAGGATCCTTCACCACAATTAAGTGGGACATATTCCAGGGATGCAAGAACGGTTCAATATTCACAAATCAACATGATAGAACCACATTAAAAAATTAAGGATAAAAATCATATGATCATCTTAATAGATGGAGAAAAAGCATTGGACAAATACAACATCTGTTCATGATAAAAACTCTTAATAAAATGGGTCTAGAGAAAACACATCAGCATAATAAAGACCATCTACGAAAAACTCACAGATAACATCATACTCAATAGTGAAAAACAGAGAGCTTTTTCTATATCAGGAACACAAGATTTCCACTCTGACCTCCTTTATTCAACATAGTACTAGAAGTTAGCCACAGCAATATGACAAAGAAAGAAGAAATAAGGGGCATACATATTGGCAAAGAAGTCTAACCATCACTATTTGCAGATAACATGATACTATGCATAGAAAATCCTAAAGACTCCACCGAAAAACTGCTAGAAGTAATACATGAATTCAGAGAAGTTGCAGGATACAAAATTAATACCCAGAAATCAGTAGTGTTTCTATACACAAATAACAAATAGCAGAAAGAAAAATTAAAAAAGAAAACACAATTTACAATTGCACCGGAAGAATAAAATACCTAGGAATAAACTTAATCAAAGAGGTGAGAGACCTGTACTCTGAAAACTATAAAACATTGATGGCAGAAACTGAAGACCACACAGACAAATGGAAATACATCCCATGCTCATGGACTGGAATAATAAATATTGTTAAAGTGTCTGTATTACACAAATCAACCTACAAATTCAATCCCTGTCAAAATACCAGCAGCATTTTCCACAAAACTAGAATAAATACTACTAAAATTTGAATGGAACCGAAAAAGATCCCAAATAACCAAGACAAGGATAAGAAAGAAGAACAAAGCTGGACGTATCAAATTCCAGATTTCAAGATATATTACAAAGATGTAGCAATGAAAACAGTATGGTATTGTAACAAAAACAGATGCGTAGATCAATGGACAGAATGGAGAGTCCAGAAATAAACTCACACTTATATGGTCAATTAATTTATGGCAAAGGAGGCAAGAATATAGAATGGGGAAAGACAGTCTCTTCAATAATTGATGCTGGGAAAACCAAACAGCTACATGCAAACAAATGAAACTAGACCACTTATAACACCATACAGAAAAATAAACTCACAATAGATAAAAGAGCTAAATGTAAGACCAGAAACCATAAAAATCCTAGAAGACAACACAGGCAATAATTTCTATGACATCAGCCATAACAATATTTTTCTACATATGTCTCCTATGTCAACGGGAACAAAAACAAAAATAAGCTATTGGGAATAAATCAAAATAAAAAGTTTTTGCACAGTAAAATAAACCACCAATAAAACAAAAAGGGAACATAAATGAATGAAAGAAGATGTTTGCAAATGGTATGTCTGGTAAGGAGTTAATATCCAAAATACATAAAAATGCATACAACTCAATTCCAAAAACAAACAAACAAACAAAACAAATAATCAGATTAAAATATGGGCAGACGACCTGAATAGATATTTTTTTCAAAGAAAACACACAGATGCCCGATATACAAATGAAAAGATGATCAACATCACTAATCATTAGGAAAATGCAAATCAAAACCACATGGCATACTACCTTAAACATATTAGAATGGCTAAAATAAAAAAGACAAGAAATAAAAAGTGTTAGCAAGGATGTGGAGAAAACGGAACTGTTGTACAATGGTGGTAGGAATGTAAAGTGGTACATCCACTGAGGAAAACAGTATGGAGGTTCCTCAAAAAAACTAAAAATCGAAATACCATATGATCCAAGAATTCCACTTTGGGTATTTATCTAATGAAAATGAAAACACTAATTTAAAAAGATATATGCACACCCCCATGTTTATTGCAGCAGTAGTTTACAATAGGCACAGTATGGAAGCAGCCCAAAATTACATCAATAGACGAATGGTAAAAAGTGGATATATATATATATATATATATGTATATAATAGAATATTGCTCATCCATAAAAAAGGATGATATTGTGCCCTTTGAGGCAACATGGATGGACTTCGGGGGTATTATGTTAAGTGAAATAAGTCAGGCTGTGAAAGAGAATACTATATGATTTACTCATATGTGGACTTTAAAACAGAAAACAAAAAAACAACAACAGAATCAGATTTATAAATACAGGGAACAAAATGATGGTTGCCAGAAAAGAGGGGTTGGGGGATGGGCAAAATGGGTGAAGGAGAGTGGGAGATACAGGCTTCTAGTTATGGAATGAATAAGTCATGGGAATAAAATAAACAGCATATGGAATATATGCAATGGTATTGCAATAGCACTGCATGCTGACAAATTGTAGCTACTCTTGTGGTGAGCATGTCATAATGTATAGAGTTGTTTAATCACTATCCTGCATACCTGAAATTAACATCTTGTGTCAGCTATTCAGATTAATTAATCAAGGCCATAGAATAATATTTAAGTAAATTTTATAAGTTGCATATCATGAAATATAGGTAAAATCAGGGACCAGTGTCCTAAATAACATGTACACCCTCATGAGATACTCAGGAGATAATGCCTTAACCTAGAAAATGAACACTGATATTGGGATTTCATGCACTCTGGCAAGCTAGCATGAAATGAAACTCTTTATAGGAAGTGTCCTTCATAAGGATAATATAAGGAAGAGTTACATCTAAAAGGAGACATGTAGTATTTTTGAGGAACACACGAACAAAGAGTTTTATTAAAGTATAGACTACACGAATAAAATTACACAAATCGTAATTGGACTGATGAATGAGATAACCCAAAATGAGAACAAACATATAACCACCACTCAGATCAAGAAAATGGGAAATAATTTGGAAACCCTGCTTGTATCCTTTCCAGTCTTTACCACACTTACTTTTCCAAATATAACCACTATTCTGACTTTTAATACAATGAGTTAGATTTGTTGTTTTGCACTTTATGTTTTTTCTTCTTTTTAAAGTTTTTATTTAAATTCCAGTTAAGTAACATACAGTATAATATTAGTTTCAGGTGTATAATGTAGTGATTTGACACTTTCATACAACATTTAGTGTTCAGGTGCTCATCACAAGTGCACTCCTTAATCCCCAACACCTATTTCATCCATGCCACCACTTCCTTCTCTCTGGTAACCATCAGTTTGTTTTCTATAGTTAAGAGTCTCTTTTATGGTTTCCCTCTCATCTGTTTGTCCCTTTGCTCATTTTTTTTTCTTAAATTCCACATATGAGTGAAATCACATGGTATTTGTCTTTCTCTGACTTATTTTGCTGGCATAAAACTCCCTAGCTCCATCCAGATCATTGCAAATGGCAAGATTTCATTCTTTTTTTTTTATAGCTGAGTAATATTGCATTACATATACATACACATACACACCACATCTTTATCCATTTATCAATTGGTGGACACTTGGGCTGCTTCCATATCTTGGCTATTGTTGATAATGCTGCTATAAACATCGGGGTGCATGGGCCCTTTCGATTCAGTATTTTTGTATCCTTTTGATAAATACCTAGTAGTGCAATTGCTGTATAGTAGGATAGCTCTATTTTTAACTTTTTGAGCAACATCCATACTGTTTTCCAGATGGCTGCACCAGTTGGCATTTCCACAGACAGTGTAAGAGGATTCCCCTTTTTCCACACCTTTGCAACACCTGTTGTTTCTTGCATTGTTGATTTTAGCCATCTGACAGGTGTGAGGTGGTATTTCATTGTAGTTTCGATTTGTATTTCTCTGATAATCAGTAACGTTAATCCATACTTTTCCAATGTATGTCTTTTTTTGGAAAAAAAATGTCTATTCATGTAATCTGCCCATTTTCAACTGGATTATTCATTTAGGGGATATTGAGTTTTATTAGTTCTTTATATATTTTGTACACTAACATTTATCAGATATGCCATTTGTAAATAACATCTCCCATTCAGTAGGTTGCCTTTTAGTTTTGATTGTTTCCTTCACAATGTACAGAAATCTGTTGCGTTTCTATGCACCAATAATGAAACAGCAGAAACAGAAATTAAGAAATCAATTCCATTTATAATTACATCGAAAACAATAAGATACCTTGAAACAAACCTAACGAAAGAGGTTTTTTTTTCACTTTATATAACTGAAATAATGCAGTATAGGTTAATCTATGTATATCTTCTTCCATTCAGCAATTTTTGCTTAAGTTTTACAAGTTGTGCTTTTACATTGTTATCTAGTATCCTATTATATGAATATACCACAATTTATTTCTCCATGATAGTATTTGAAGTACATTTGTTTCTTTGTAGTTGGGCCTATAATGAATAGTCCTGCTATGAACATAAAATTTAGTCCACATACATATACATAAACATACACTGTATATGTTGGGTATATTCCTAGGAATGAAATGCTATCTCATATTATATGTGTATAACCACCTTTAATAGATACTCTGGAACTGCTTTTCTATGTGATTATACAACAAACTGTACTTCTTTAAACAGTGTATGAGAATTGAATTCCTTCACATACTCCATAACAGTTAGGATTGTCAGTCTTGGTAATTTTAGTCCTTCTTGTGAGTTCCTGGTGGCATCTACATAGTTTGATTTGCTTTTTCCTGATGATGAGTAAGGTTGAAGTTCTTCCCATACCTTTTTTGGCTATTTCAATATATTATTTTCTGAAGTACCTACCTGTTCAGGTCTTTTCCCATTTTCTCACTAACTTGTCTGTTTTTTACTAACTTGTAAGAGTTCTTCATAAATTCTACTTTTGAATCTTTCCTTGGTTACATCTATTACAAACACCACCTCACATTTTGTAGCCAATGTTTTTATTCTCTCAATAGCTTTAATAAACACAAGTTATTTTAAAAAAAATTTAATTAATATTTATTTAATCTTGAGAGAGAGAGAGAGAGAGAGAGAGAGAGAGAGAGAGACAAAGCAGGAGTGGGGGAGGGGCAGAGAGAGAGGGAGACACAGAATCTGAAGCAGGCTCCAGGCTCTGAGCTGTCAGCACAGAGCCTGATGCGGGGCTCGAACCCACGAATTGTGAGATCATGACCTGAGCTGAAGTCGGCCACCCAACTGAGCCATCCAGGCGACCCAACACAAGTTATTTTTATCAAGAGAAGTCCAATTTATTAATCCTTTCTTTTATAGTTAGTGCTCTTTGTGTATTGTTTAAGAGATGTTTAACTACCATAATATTTTACCTTTGACATTTAGATTTGCAATCTACCTAATACTGATCTTTGACTATGGTGTGAAATAGAAATCAAGAGATCATTCTCACCTCACTGCTTGTCAGTGTCCTTATATGACAAATTTTTTAATCTTTTATTTATTTTTGAGAGACAGAGACAGAGCATGAGTGGAGTAGGGGCAAAGAGAGAGAGAGAGAGAGAGAGAGAGAGAGAGAGAGAGAGAAACACAGAATTTGAAGCAGGCTCCAGGCTCTGTGCTGACAGCTCAGCTGATGTGGGGCTTGAACTCATGGACTGCGAGATCATGACCTGAGCCAAAGTTGGCCACCCAAATGACTGAGCCACCCAGACGCCCCTAAAAATTTTTTTTAATGTTTATTTATTTGAGAGAGAGAGAGAGAGAGAGAGAGAGAGAGAGAATGCACAAATGGGGGAGAGGCAGGGAGAGAGAGGGAGACACAAAATCCGAAGCAGGCTCCAGGTTCCAAGCTGTCAACACAGAGCCCAATGCGGGCCTCGAACCCACAAACAGTGAGATCATGACATAAGCTGAAGTTGGATGCTTCACCAACTGAACCACCCAAGAGCCCCATCTTATTGGTATTTTGATTTGAACTGTATTTAATCTATAGGACAAAGGAGAACCAACATTTTTAAAATACTGAATCTCTAATACATGAACATGAGATATTTCTCAATTCATTAAGGCCTTATCTCATCTTTCTTCAAAGTATTTAATTTTTCAATGAGGAAATTTTCCATATTGTTTATTTTTACCTACGCATTTGATATTTTTTATGCTATTGAAAATGGCATATTGTATTTTTTATTTCATTCTGTAAATTTTTGAAGTTAGTATATAGAAATGAAATTGATTTTAGTGTTTTGACCTTGTGTATAGACATCCTGTTGAATTCACTTATCAATTCTAATATTTAACTTGCATAATTATTTTAATTTTCTATATACACAATCCTTTCATGTAAATGCAGTGACAGATTCATTTCTTCCTTTCCTACACTTACATATTTCTTTTATTTTTTTGTCCTATTGCACATTCTTGGACTTTGAGTATGATGTGGAATAGAAATAATGATAGCACATACTTGTGTCATTACTAATTTCATGGAAGAAGGTTTGTATTATTTCACCATTAAGTATGATATTGCTGTACTTTATATGTAGACAACTTTTATCAAAAATGGTAATTACCATGTATTCTTAGTTAGCTAAGAGTTCTTATCGTGAATAGATGATGAATTTTTACTCAATGCTTTCTTTACATCTTTTCAGATTGGTATATATTTCACTGTTATTTTTTTTTACTCTGGTTAATTATATGGGTTGGTTTTCAAATGTTAAACTCACATTGCATTCCTGGAATAATGCTAATGTTTCCATGATATAATTTTAATTTATCACTGAACTCAAGTTGCTATTTTTTGAGATTGATGCTTCTTTGTTTTTTAGAGAGATTGGCCCATAAAATCCCTTTCTTATAATGTCCTTATAAAACTTGCTGGCAACATGACAGTTGGAAAGTACTGTCTCTTTTTTGTTATCGGGAAGTTTGTATAGGGTTAGTGACATTTCTCTCTTAAATGTTTTGAAGAATTCACACAAGAAGTTATCTAGGCAAGAGTATTCTTTTTGGGCAGGTTTATAATTGCAGATACATTTTATTTAATACAATGCTTCCCAAACATTAGTGTACATAGGAATTACATGGGGATCTTGTTAAAATTCAGATACTGATTCAGTAGGTTGGAGTGAGACCTGAGATTACCTTTCTAACAAGATATCAATGATGCCAATATTGCAGATACAGAATTGTCACTTAATTAGTAATATTTTATTGTATATGACAATTAAATTTTTTTGTTTCTTTTTGTATCAATTTCCCTGCTATATTTTTCTAGGAATGTTTCCATTTTGTGTACATTATTCATTTTTTTCTTTTTCCATTTCTCTCAACTTTAATCAAGTTTTACAGAGCAGTCAATGAAATATTTTTGGATAATGAGACAAAATTACCAATTCTCTTCTTTACAATACTCTTTGACAGCTAGTTTTTTGGCATGAAAGATATAAAAAGTCTTATAACTACTTTATGTATGTAGCATCTCTAGTGGTGTCCTCCTTTTGATTTATGATATTGTATTTGTGTTTTTTAATTGGTCAAAGTTAATAATTTTTACCTTGAAATAATAAAATTAAAATGTTTATCTCATCTATTGTTTGTTTTATATTTCATTAACTTCTGCATTTATTTTAATAATGCTTTTTCTATGTTTATTTTGTATTTAATTTGCTGTTCTTTTAGTAGCTTCTTTAGCTTACGTCCTTGAAGTTGAAGCCTTATTCTTTTCTACCAAATTCATCGAAAGCTATGGAACCTAACCTAACTACAAGTTAAACCGCATGTTACAAATTTGCTATACCTATTTTAATTATCATTTAGTTCATAATATTTTCAAATTCTTTTAAAAATTTTTTAATGTTTATTTATTTTTGAGAGAGAGAGAGAGAGAGAGTGTGATTGGGGGACCGGCAGAGAGAGAGGGAGACAGAATCTGAAGCAGGCTTCAGGCTCTGTGCAGAGCCTGATGAGGGGCTCAAACTCATGACCAGGGAGATCATGACTGAGCCTAAGTCAGACGCTTAACCAACTGAGCCACCCAGGTGCCCCAATATTTTCAAATTCTTATTGTTACTTCTTACATTGCCCCCCCCCCCAGCTTTACTGAGGTATAATTGGCAAATAAAACCAACATATAAAACAAACACTTAATAACTTGATATATGTATACATTGTAAAAGGATTTCCATAATCAATTTAATTAATGCATCTGTGACTCACTTCACATAGTGAACTTTTTTTTTTAATGAGACAGATCGCTTAAGATCTACTCTCAGCAAATTGTATTTATACAACATAGTATTAGTTTAAAATGGTTTTGCTTTAAAATCTACTTTATATAGGTATATATATTAGTAGAGCTAGGCCAGGTGGTTTTTTTTTTAACTGTTTGAAGTAATATACTTTTTCCATCCCTTTGCTTTCAATAGCACTATAGCCTTTTATTTATGTGTCCATTTTGCCTAATCCCTTTGATATATAAAACAGAAGAATTTATTTTGTTTTGTTCATATTTCTAATTTTTCTCAGTGGCATATTTGGTTCACTAAAAATCCGGAATAACGTTGTCAAAAACAGTAGTCTAATTTTGAAGTTTTCCATAATACAAAATATTTCACATAATGATTTCTGTCACAGTAAAACAAGAAATAATAGGGATTTGAGAAGAGTCTCCTTGAATTAAAAGCCCCATTTGTAGATTAATGCAGAAAATAGTTGGACCTCAGTGACCCTATTCTTCTTAGACTTCTGAGTATATTCACCCTGATTGAGAAATTCCATCTGGTCAAAAGACTTGAAGTAAAAATTTGAATATTAAAAGTTATTATATCCAGCACTTAGAACAGTGCCTGACAAGAATTATTATATAACTATTAGTTATTTTTGAATGTTCCCACATATACCAGATTGAGATCTAATTTCTGATAAAATACAAATCACATGGACAAAATACCTGTGATAATTAACACTGTTACAGGATTTCTTGGTGTGTTCAATCATTATGAAGTATTTATTAGATACTCACTATATATATAAAAGTGATTTACAAAAAGTTATGAGAAACTATTTTTGTATAAAATAATGTGGGATAATCACTGACTCTGAAAGACTTAAAATGTAGTTGTTAAGGAACAATGCCTATGTTTAAAAATTTACACATTGTTGGAGTGCCTGGGTGGCTCAGTCAGTTAAGCATCCGACTTGGGCTCAGGTCTTGATCTCATGCCTTGTGAGTTCATGCCCCATATCAGGCTCTGTGCCAACAGCCCAGAGCCTGGAGCCTGCTTCAGATTGTGTCTCCCTCTCCATGCCCCTCCCTGCTTGTGCTCTGTCTCTGTCTCTCTCTCAAAAATAAATAAACATTAAAAAATTAATAAAAATACACATTGTTTAAATATCTCATTATTATACTAAATGTTGAGGAAAAGAATTCTGTCTTATTCATTCATGTCTCCTCTATGAAGCTTAGTATATATATCTGCATATAGCCAACTCTCAAATGACTACAATAGAGTTAAAACAAGCTTACAAAATATCATATACTAAATTCTATAATATTGTAGCTACAAAAGAAGGAGTCACTGTCTTTGAGTAATGAATGAATAAAATAGTGGATAGAAGTACAAACGAATGAACTAACTACTTTTTAAAACAAATGTAGAGATAAAGAATATGTAAGATATCTATATATCTATCTATAATATTATATAGCTATATAATTATAGCTATATATTATATATAATTACATATAACATTTTATAGCTATATATAATGGAATATTATTCAGCCATTTAAAAGAAGGAAATCTTTCCATTTACAACAACATGGATGGAGTTAGAGAGTATTATGCTAAGTGAAATAAGTCAATCAGTGAAAGAGAAATACGATAGGATTTCATTCATATGTGGAATTTAAGAAGCAAAACAAACGAGCAAGGGGAAAAATGAGAGACAGGGAGGCAACCAATAAACAGATTTTTAACTTATTTTTTAAAATTTACATCCAAGTTAGCATATAGTGCAATAATGATTTCAGGAATAGAATCCAGTTATTCAATCCCTATAACACCCAGTGCTCATGACAACAAGTGTCCTCCTTAACGCCCCTTGTCCATTTAGCCCATCCCCCCCACCCAACAACCCTCCAAAAACCCTCAGTTTATTCTCTGTATTTAAAGTCTCTTATGTTTTGTCTCCTTCCCTGTTTTTATATTATTTTTGTTCCCTTCCCTTATGGACATCTGTTTTATATCTTAAAATCCACATATGAAGTCATATGATATTTGTCTCTGACTAATTTCACTTAGAATAATACACTCTAGTTCCATCCATGTTGTTGTAAATGGAAAGATTTCATTCTTTTTCATTGCCTAGTCAATACTCCATTGTATGTATATACAACATCTTCTTTATCCATTCATCAGTCGATGGACATTTGGGATCTTTCAATACTTTGGCTTTTGTTGTAGTGCTGCTATAAACATTGGGGTGCATGTGACACTTCGAAATAGAAAACCTGTATCCTTTGGATAAATACCTAGTAATACAATTTCTGGGTCACAGGGTAATTCTATTTTTAATTTTTTGAGGAACCTCCATACTGTTTTGCAAAGCTGCTACACCAGTTTGCATTCTCACCAGCAGTGCATCTGCTCTTTCTCTGCATCCTTGTCAACATCTGTTTTTGCCTCAGTTGTTAATTGTAGCCATTCTCACAGGTATGAGGTGATATCTCATTGTAGTTTTGATTTGTATTTCCCTGATGATGAGTGATGTTGAGCATTTTTTCATGTGTCTATTAGACATCTGAATGTATTTTTTGGAAAATTGTCTATTCATGTCTTTTGCCCATTTCTTCGCTGGTTCATTCATTGTTTGGGTGTTGAGTTTGATAAGTTCTTATATATTTTGGATACTAACCCTTTATTGGATATGTAATTTGAAAATATTTCCTCCTATTCCCTCAGTTGCCTTTTAGTTTTGCTGATTGTTTCCTTTGCCATGCAGAAGGTTTTTTATCTAGAATGAGGTCCCAATAGTTCATTTTTGCTTTGTTTCTCTTGCCTCTTGCTTCTTGAATAAGAAGGTGATATGGCCGAGGTCAGAGACGTTTTTGCCTGCTTTCTCCTGCAGGATTTTGATGGCTTCCTGTCTTACATGTAGGCTTTTCATGCATTTTGAGTTTATTTTTTCTGTATGGTGTAAGAAAGTGGTCCAGGTTCATTCTTTGGGGATGTTGCTGTCCAGTTTTCCAACGCTATTTGCTGAAGAGACTGTCTTTATTCCATTGGATATTCTTTCCTCCTTCATCAAAGATTACTTGGCCATACATTTGTGAGTCCATTTCTGGGTTCTCTACTCTGTTCTATTGATCCATGTGTCTGTTTTTGTGCGAGTACCATACTGTCTCATAGCTTTGTAATTCATCTTGAAGTCCGGAAATGTGATACCTCCAGCCTTGGTTTTCTTTCTCAGGATTGCTTTGGCTATTAGGGATCTTTTTCTGGTTCCATACACATTTTTGGATGATTTGTTCTAGCTCTTTGAAGAATGCTGTGTTATTTTGATAGGGACTGCACTGAAGGTATAGGTTGCTTTGGGTGGTATTGACATTTTAACAATATTTATTCTTACAACCCATGAGCATGGGCTATTTTTCTATTATTTTTGTATGTGTGCCTTCAATTTATTTCATAAACTTTCTATAATATTCAGTGTATATATTTTTTACCTCTTTGGTTAAGTTTATTCCTAGGTATTTTATAGGTTTTGGCACAACTGCAAATGGGAGTGATTCCTTGATTTCTCAATCTCAAGGATTATTGGTGTATAGAAATGCAACCAATTTCTGTACAATGATTTTATATCCTGCGACTTTGCTAAATTTATGGATCAGTTCTAGCAGGTTTTTGGTGAAATCTTTTGGGTTTTCCACATGTAGAGTATCATGTCATCTGCAAAGAGTGAAAGTTTGTCTTCTTCCTTGCCGATTTGGATGCCTTTTATTCCTTTGTGTTGTCTGAGGCTGGGACTTCCAACACAATGTTGAATAATAGTGGCGAGGGTGGACATCCTTCTTGTGTTCCTGACCTCAGGAAGGAAGTTCTCATCCTCAGTTTTTACCCACTGAGGATGATATTAGTAGTGGGTCTTTTGTATATGCCTTTTATAATCTTGAGGTATGATCCTTCTATCCCTACTTCCTTGAGGTTTTTTTTTAATCAAGAAAGATGCTGTATTTTGTGAAATGGTTTTTCTGCATCTATTGAGAGTATCATGTGGTTTTTATCCTTTCTTTTATTAATGTGATGTTTCGCATTGATTGAATTGTGGATATTTAACACCAGCCCTACATCTCATGCATAAATCCAACTTAATTGGGGTGAATAATTCTTTTAATGTATTGTTGAATCCAGTTGTCTAGTGTCTTGCTGAGAATTGTTTATCCATGTTCATCAAGGAAATTGGTCTGTAGTTCTCCTTTTTAGTGGGATCCTTGTCTGGTTTTTAAATCAAGCTAATGCTGGCCTCATAGAATGAGGTGGAAGGTTTCCTTCCATTTCTATTTTTTGGAACAGCTTCAAAAGAATAAGTGTTCACTCTAAATGTTTGGTAGAATTCCCCTGGAAAGCCATCCAGTCCTGGACTTTTGTTTTTTGGAAGAATTTTGGTTACTAATTCGACTTCTTTATTAGTTATGGGTCTGTTCAAATTTGTATTTCTTTCTGTTTCAGTTTTGGGAGTTTATATATTTCTAGGAACTTGCCCCTTTCTTCCAGATTGCCCAATTTATTGGCATATAATTGCTCATAATATTCTATAATTATTGTTTGTATTTTTTCAGTGTTGGTCATGATATCTCTTCTTTTATTCATGATTTTTATTTATTTGGGTCCTTTATTTTTCTTTTTGATCAATCTAGTTAGGGTTTTATCGTTTTTGTTAAATCTTTCAAAGAAACAGCTCCTGGTTTCATTGATCTGTTTTACTGTTGTTTTTTTTCAATGTCATCGATTTCTGCTCTAATCTTTATTAATCCCCATCTTCTTCTGGTTTGGGCTTTCTTTGCTGTTGTTTTTCCATATCCTTTAGGTGTAAGGTTAGGTTGTGCATCTGAGACCTTTCTTCCTTCTTTAGGAAGGCCTGGATTGCTATATACTTCCCTCTTATGACCATCTTCGCTGCATCCCAGAGTTTTTAGGCTGTCGTGTTATCATTTTCATTGACTTCCACGTACTTTTTAATTTCCTCTTTAATTTCTTGGTTAACCCATTCATTAGTCAGTGTGATGTTCTTTAATCTCCAAGTATTCGTGGTCTTTACAAATTTTTTCTTGCGGTTGATTTTGAGTTTCATAGCGTTGTGATCTATAAATATGCATCGTATAATCTCTATCTTTTTATACTTCCTGAGGACGATTTGTGTCCCAGTATGTGATCTATTCTGGAGAATGTTCCATGTGCACTCAAAAAGAATGTGTACTCTGCTGCTTTGAAATGTTCTGAATATATCTGTTAAGTCCATCTGGTCATTGTGTAATTCAAAGCTATTTTTATCTTGTTGATTTTCTGCTTACATGATCTGCCCATTGCTATAAGTGGGGTTCAAGTACCTTACTAATATGGTATTATTAGCAATGAGTTTCTTTGTGTTTGTGATTAATTTATCTATTTGTGTGCTTTCACATTGGGGGCATAAATGTTTACAATTGTTAGACCTTCTTGGTGAACAGACCCCTTAAGTATGATATAATGCCCTCTTCATCATTTGTTACAGTCTTTGTTTTAAAAATCTAGTTTGTTGGATATAAGTATGGCTCCTCCAGCTTTCTTTCAGTGATCATTAGCATGATAGATGGTTCTCCATCCCCTTACTTTCAATCTGAAGTGTCTTGAGGTCTAACATGTGTCTCTTGTAAAGATCATATAGATGGATCTTGTGTTCTTATCCATTTTGATACCCTATGTCTTTTGATTGGCGCATTTAGACCACTGACATTTTGAATGAATACTGAAAGGTATCAATTTATTGCAATTGTGTTGGCTGTAGAGTTGGAGTTTCTGGTGGTGTTCTTTGGTCCTTTCTAGTCTTTGTTGATTTTGGTCTTTTTTGTTTTGTTTCATCTTTCCTCCCCTCAGACAGTTCCCCTTAAATTTCTCACAGGGCTGGTTTAGTGGTCACAAACTCCTTTAGTTTTTGTTTGTCTGGAAAACTATTTATCTCTCCTTTATTTTGAGTGACAGCCTTACTTTATAAAGAATTCTTGGCTTCATACTTTTCCAATTCAGCATGTTGAATATGTACTGCCACTCCTTGTTGGCCTGCCAAGTTACTGTGGATAGGTCAGCTGTGCACCTGATTTGTCTTCCCTTATAAGTTAAGGACTTCTTTTCCCTTGCTGCTTTCATAATTCTTTCCTTGTCTGTGTACTTTGTGAATTTGACTATTATATGCCTTGGTGATGTTCAGTTTGTATTGAATCTAATGGGAGTTCTCTGTGCTTCCTGGATTTTGATGTCTGTGTCTTTTCCCATATTAAGAAAGTTTTCTGGTACAATTTTCTTACATAAAACTTCTGCCCCTTTTTCTCTTTCTTCATCTTCTGGGACTCCTGTGATTCGGATGTTATTCATTTTTAATAAGTTACTGAATTCTCTAATTCTTGTGTCATGCCTTTGTCTTTCCCCCCTCTTTTATTCTTATTTATTCTTCATAAGTCTATTTTCTATATCGCCGATTTGCTGTTCTGCTTTGTTCATCCTTGCAATCTTTGCATACATTCAAAATTGCATCTTGGTTATAGCATTTTTAATTTCATCCTGACTAGGTTTTACTTCTTTTATCTCTGCATAAAGGGATTCTATGTTTTCTTTTAACCCCAGCTCATATTCTTATTATCATGATTCAGTGCTCTGAAACCTATGGAACACTTATGAAAGAAACTAAAGATGACACAAAAAAATGGAAAACATTCTATGCTCATGGATTAGAAGAACAAATATTGTTAAAATCTCTATACTACCCAAAGCAATCTACACATTCAATGTAATCCCTAGAAGAATAGAACCAGTATTTTTCACAGAGATAAAACAAACTATCTTAACCTTTTTATGGAACCATAATAGTCCATGAGTAGCCAAAGCACCCTGAAAAAGAAAAAAAAAGCAAACCTGGAGGCATCACAATTCTTGACTTTAAACTATATTACAAAGCTATAGTCATCAATACAGTATGATCCTGGCACAATAACAATCATATAAATCAATGGAACAGCATAGAAAACCCAGAAATGAACCCGCAACTATGCTGGCAACTAATCTTCAACAAAGCAGAATATCTGATGGAAAAAAGTTTCTTCAACAAATGGTTTTGGGAAAACTGGACAGCAACATACAAAAGAATGAAACTGTTCACTTTTGTACACCATACACAAAAGTAAATTCAAAATGTATGAAAGACCTATATGTGAAACATGAATCCATCAAAATCCTAGAGCAAAACACAAGCAGAACCCTCTTTGACATTGGTCATAGCAACTTCTTAATCGCTAGACATGTCTCTAGAGGCAAGAGAAACAAAGGCAGAAATGTGGACTATTGGGACTTCGTCAAGACAAAAGGCTTCGGAAGAGTGAAAGAAACAATCAACAAAACTAAAAGGCAGCCTACAGAATGGGTGGAGATATTTGAAAATGACCTATGTGGTAAAGGGTTAGTATCCCTAATCTATAAAGAACATATCAAACTGAACACCCCAAAACCAAATAATCCTATTAAGAAATAGGCAGAAGACATGAATAGACATTTTTCCAAAGAAGACATCCAGATGGTCAATAGACACATGAAAAGATGATCATCATCACTCATCATCAGGGAAATACAAATAAAACCACGATGAGATACCACCTCACATCTGTCAGAATGGTTAAAATTAACAACACAGTAAACAACAGATGTTGGTGATGATGTGGAGAAAGGAGAACTCTTAAAACCAACTTAAAATATGTAATTTTGCTACCTCAACTTTTGTAGAAAATCCAACTAGTTATATGACTCCAAAAAAACATCTTGAGAATAATATAGGGGTCACATAGAACAGAAAAATGACAGATCGTTATGGACTAAGGAGGGTTTTGAATGATAGTTTAACAATTTTCGATCATGTTCACTGGATAATGGTAAGCATTTGAAGGTTTCAATTCAGCTCAGTAGTTATTTTAGAAAAATGCAGCAATAAGGATAAATTCTAATTGAATAGAAAAGATATGTGAGTTGAGAAATCCATTGCAGAGTTATACAAATACTCTATCTGTAAATAACAAAATACGGACCTGAATTTCAGTGTTGGCATTGGATATGGTAAAGAGACTGGCTATATAGATGTTATTGAAAATAATTTATAGTATTTGGTAAACAAATACATATGAGAATGTATGGAGAACATCACAACAAAACCATGTCTTACCTGTTCAGAGAAATGTTTCAGTAATGTGATGCATTTAATGAGGTGGCTTTTCAAACTGGAAAATTCTGACGTACAATCAAATGGTGGCCTGCCAGAAAGGATGTGAAGAGATTCCATCAATCTCAGTTTCATTGAATGTCATAGCTTTATACCTTAGGAAATTGAAAATTATAACTCACAATACATAGAGCTTTAGATCACTTTGAAAAAGGGCCAAGGATCTGCTAAATTCTATATATCACAAAGTTATAAGAATAATAACAGAAAGCTTAAATGGAAGCTGATCAATGTAATATATCTATGGTGTCAATAAACTGCTAAGATGGTAGGAACACAATTTACAATAATTATCCCTATTTTCAAGTTGCTATAAAAATGTGGATGACAGAGTAGGTAATTTTTTAATTTTTTAAATTTCTTTTTCCTTGACTAGTTTACTGTAGAAATGATTACATGGAAAGGACAAAAGAGGCAAAGAAAAGTATCAAATATTAATTAAATATATTATCTACAAGTAGATTATTCATTCCTTGAAAAATAAAGATTGGCTCTATCTGGTAATTAATTTTATTTGCCACAAATGAAAAACAAAAGATGTATTTTACTTAACACACTGTAGCTAACTGAAAAGTTT
The DNA here is from genome assembly GCA_028646485.1 of Cryptoprocta ferox. Lineage (NCBI taxonomy): Eukaryota > Metazoa > Chordata > Mammalia > Carnivora > Eupleridae > Cryptoprocta > Cryptoprocta ferox. The sequence continues at coordinate 48,446,195 of CM053579.1, forward strand.
GAATGATTATTTTTATCTAGCATAGCTCAGGCTTCTGTGGTTTGGGAGGCTTATAATCACAAATAGTAATTTGCATTAAGTGATAAAATCTACATAGCATTGTTGTAAAATGATCACCCACTTCATCTATTTTATTATATTCCAAAAATGGAGAACAATTTTCGAAATGTCATTTGTAAAATAAATTAACAAGCATTGCAGTACTGAAACCATAATTATTCTTACATGAAAACTGAAGTTTTAGTTTTAAGAATTAGCAATAAAAAGTAATTTATAAGAACCCCCCCCCCCACAATTCCCAGGAGATTACTATCCCTGATGTTTACATGAAATTGCCATTTTCTGGGGACCTGTTTATAAGGCACATATGAGCAAAATTCCTTAGGCATTTTTCCCTTCTCATCCATTTCTAGACTAAAATAATACGAGCAAATAGGCAGGAAAACATGGGGTCAACATAGAGCCTATTACTTCATCCTACCCTATCCCTTAATTCTCAACATGAAACATGCTCAATATATGTTTCCTTACAAGTAGAGTATTGGGTAGTTTTGCTTGAGTGAGTGGTCTTAAGTTACTATATTGCCTTCCTCAATGAATTTTGTCATAAATCCTGTCTACTTCAAATTAGTAAGCCAATAATATTTTAATGACTAATACAAATATAATCAGAGAAGCCATTATCAACAGACTCTAAGATTTCTATTTACTATCATAATTAAAACCCACATAATTTTAAAACCCACAATGTCCACAGTAAATCTTAACATGTTACTTCTGTTACTAACAAAGTGACACTTAAATAAAGCTCTATCATATATATCTAAGCTTATAATGTTGTAAAGTCAATCTTTTGTATAATGTAGTTCAGTGGAAAAAGTTCAAATAACTCACTAAAAAGTTGAAACTTTTTAGAAAAAAAAAGAAGAGGAAACTTTTCGGGAAGAGGCCATACAACCAATTTTCCCTTTTTTGCCATGATGACATATTGAATTAAACTCTTGAATTAACATCAATTCTGTCTCGAAAGTACTTATTATCTCTATTACCAAGATGACTCACTAGATTCATGTTCTTCTTTTTAATCAAGATAAAATGAGTTTTAGGCCTGAAATCATAGATTTGATTAAACCAAGTCAAATAATTGTTTGAATTACAATTTGAGAAAAATTCAATATGAAAACTAATAATGGAAAATTTACATTTTAACAGCATCTTTCCCATGTTGTATTTTAGAAGCACAGAGATAAGGCCAGTTTTAGGATAAACCATAGAATAATTTTCCTGGCAACACAATTATTTAATTTCAGAGGGAAAAGAAGAAACAATTCCTCCAATTATCTAAACAGATATCTTGTACGAGAAATTTAATTATTCTATAGGAAATTCAATTAGGCTGAGCCCTAAACATTCTTTTTTTTTTTGAGTCTCAAACATTCTTAAAACCTATGTTACTGTATGATCAGAAATGAGGCAGATGAGTCTCTGACACAACTTTCAGTACATATGGTCTTTACTAGGAGGTCTTTGAAAAATCTGAAGCAACTAAAGCTAAGAAATTGAAAAGTACCTAGATGTTTAATAGCAACTGTGTCCAGTGCAAGGTATGCCAGTGTGTTTTTTTTATTCAGTTGTCACTACTTCTTAAGCAAGGAGTATGAGTATCTGTAATTTTTAAACTAAAGTTTGACACTGTGACTTCCTAAAAAAAAAAGAAAAGAAAGAAAGAAAGAAAAGAAAAGATATTTCAACTCTGATAAGCTCACAGATTAGAGAATGATGAAACTATATAAAAATAAGTAAACTACAAAAGTGGAACAAGAACTGTTATAAAATCAAGAATGGTTACAAATTTGATATAAAACAAAATAAAATCAATTTAGGGGAAAAGCTAATTATATGAAAATATTTTTATTTTAGTCACAAGAGTAAAAATATGACAAACTTTTCAGTTTAGTTTTAAGAATTAGCAACTTTTGAAAAAAGTTTTGAAGTCTAAAGCTTTATGACATTTGTAAAACTAAGGGTTTAAGGGGAATAAAATTTAAGAAACTTGGGAAAACTAAATATGACATTTCAATAAACTTTTATGATTTAGCTGATAATAGAGATATGTTGAATACATAAAAATGTCAGACATTATCCAAAGGACTAGAAATATTTTGAATGTAATTACTCCTGATTTAGCTTGAGCTGAAGAGAGACTTCAGTACCATGAAAAACACTATTAGGAGAAATTACTTATTGAGATTACAGGTTGTGTAAAGACTATCAATGCAATAAAGATGTAATTGGAAAAAAAAATAAACTAAAGTTTAAAATATTCAAGCAGTTAGGAAAGAAGGTGCTAAAATGAACCATAAATTTGCCATATTCAAAAGCTGTTATATGAGGTCATTTTGCATAGATTATATCATTTCTGAAAGAGGAATCTGCTTACTGCAAAATATTAAGGACTACTTACAACAAAATATTGTAAGAACAATATAAGCCACTTTTACACTGATCAGAGCTAAGGAGCCTTCAAATTAGTGATATAATGAAAATGTGCGAAAGCATGCTCCTTAATACTGCAGCCATGATTTGAGTTTTGTAATGACACCACTTTAATAATACAAGACAATCTAATACTGTGAATAATCAACTATCAATGAAGCAAATTCTATTCATTTTGCGGGTCTTCTGTTGCCACTACTCATTCCTGTGGCTATCTCTGTTGTCTGCCCATTATTCCTTTCCCTATTTTCCTTAACGTGAGCTAATTCCAAGGATCTCAATTATTTTCTGTTTCAGCTTATTACCAGGCAGATATCTGTAAGGTGCTCAGAAGAGAGGAAGTAGAGAAATTTATGAATTTCTTATATTTTATCTAACATTCAATTTGAAATTTCTTTGAAAAAGCAGGTCAGTCACTTCATCCCACTTCATCCCTTCGTATGAACAAAATGGGCTTGTCAAGCATCAATTGAAATGAAAAGAGATGAAAAAGAATCAATAAGAGAATAGGTAACAAAGAGGGAAGAGAAAAGTATTATGACTTCTCCCTCTTATACTTCTCTCATTGATCATAAAAACATGCTTCCCTCTCACACTGTTTATCCTATCTTTGGGATATAGTACTTTCTGATAGCAGAAGCAAAAGGCATAGGAATAAATATCCGTATAATGTTTCATTTGTGTGTAGAATATAGAGTTGACTATGTAGTCTTTGATCAAGATAACAATTAGGAAATTGATATTTTTAGGAAACTCATATATTAAGGATACTTAAAGGCTATTATCAAAATAAGATTATAAATAATTAGCCTTTGATTTCTAAATCCTTCTCTGAGCAACACAGTTTTAAAAGCATCACTGACTCTTGTTTATCCTAATATAATAAATATATATAAAAGAAATATTATTTTGTTGCTGTGAAGAGTCCAGAGGAAGTATTTTAGGGCTTTGGCATAAATTTTGTGCATTTCTAAAGGACCATAGAGAAACCAAGTGTTTCTAATGCAGCAGTAGTGTTTGATCTATAAAGGAAGCTCAAAGTAAGTCTTTTGTAAAACAAATCCTACTTCTGTAAAATGATTTATTCCTGTAAAAAGTCAGATGATCAAATATTTTATTTAAAGGGAATTTTATAAATGTTTTTTTTACCCTAGGGAAATATTCAGAGCATCAATAAAAACCTGTAATTATATTTGAAAGATATTGTAGAAATAAAATCTAATCTATACATAAGTTTTTGGAAGACAGAAAAAGAAGAAAACATGCAACTATCTTAAGGCTTTACAGATCAGATATTGGGAATTACCTTTCCAGAATGTTTAGTATCATCTTGACCACATTAATCAGTTCAAGAGTAGCTGTAAGAATATTATGAGGTGGTTGTTCATTAATGCCACGCAGAATGCGGGCCCTTCTTCTTTCCGATATCATGACAAGAACATGATTAATAGCATGCTCAAGATGTTCACCTTGTTTTCTGAATCTTGAAGGCATCTTTTTGTCATTCTGAAATTAAAGTGGGAGTTTGGGGTAAGAAATGAGGCAGCACTTATCTAACACACTTTATCTAACACACTATAAATATGTTCAACAGCAACACCAATTAGCCAAAGTAACATAAAAGGGATGCAAAATTACCACCAGACACTTATCATTCTTTACATATTGCTTTTGGTAATACTTATACCACTCATGGTAGTAGTTACATAAATATGTGAAAGGAATAAGGTTCAGTCATGTGAATATTGAGGTAAGTAATTTTATTAATGTGGTAACAACTACTTGCCTACAATTAGTACATGTTAATTCTGGTACTGCCTTATTAGTATACTTATCTCATTTCTTTATTAGAGTATAGTCTACTAAGGGAAAACTCCGTATTACTTTGTATTCTGAACAGGGTTGGGTATAGATCTAAGAGACAGGAAAGGAGATCCTTACTTTTAATTTATTTCAGAGCCCTGTTAACTGTATATAGTCCTTTCTGAGAGCTGGTAATTTAAATATACAGGAAGCATATGAATATTAATTGGGCACTGGTATTTAAATGTACCACTTAAAGTGATTTGACACTTACATACATGTTTTGCCTTTTTTTAATGTTTATTTATTTTTGAGAGAGAGAGTGAGCGAGCAGGATAGGGGCAGAAAGAGAAGGAGACAGAGAATCTCAAGCAGACTCCGTGCTGTCAGCACAGAGCCTGATGCGGGGCTTGAACACACAAACCAGGAGATCATGACCTGAGCCAAGATCAAGAGTTGGTCCCTTAACCAACTGAGCCACCCAGGCACCCTATATATACATGGTTTTATCTTTGCATGAACATGTGTACACAAAAGGCCTCATCAAATGGCTATGAGAAATAACACAGTGTTTCAATAATGGATTCTTCCTCTTTGGAAGAAATTACTGTAGGTTCCTGGTTTAATGATCAGGGAATAATCTGTGATTTACTAAGTAGTGAAGAAAGCTACTGAAAAAGGACATGCTTTTTTTGGTTTCTGAAATTCTGAGGTGCAGAGAATTTTATTTAATTATGTAAAAAATGAATTTATGATTATTTTTTAGCCTAGTTCCAATAAGATATGTGAAAGACCATATTAATGACTTCAATGAAACCAGAGAACCAAGCGCACATCTCTTCAATAATTACTTCCTCCTAATGTAAAATCTATCATGTGATATGTTCAGATGTTCACTCTTAGTGTTTCACTTTATTTATTTATTTTTTTTAAACTTTATAGTTTATTGTCAGGTTGGTTTCCATATAACACCCAGTGCTCTTCCCCACAAGTGACCTCCACCAAGACCATCACCCCCCTTTACCTTTTCCCCTTCCCCTTCCCCCCTCGGTTTGTTTTCAGGATTCAAGAGTCTCTCGTGTTTTGTCTCCCTCCCTCTCCCTAACTCTTTTTCCTCCTTCCCCTCCCCATGGTCCTCTGTTGGGTTTCTCCTGTTAGACCTATGAGTGCGAACATATGGTATCTGTCCTTCTCCGCCTGGCAATGAGAAAGAATGAAATCTGGCCATTTGTAGCAAAGTGTTTCACTTTAAAAATGATAAATCAACCTAAAAATAGGCCCTTTCAGATTTCTGATGAATAGCTTTGTTTTGTAAGCATCTACCTCCTGCAAATAAGCTTGCTTTACATTTGCTGATTGGAGAAGTAAGATGTATATTTGGGCATTTTTCCTTCTTTCAAGTGGTTTTAGAATATGAAAAAGAAAGTAGTTGAAAATGATGAATTCTACTTTTCTTTTTTATAGATGTCTTAATGAAGGTATCATTGCCAACATTTAAGATATAAACATTAGCATGTTTTTACTTCCAACTTTCTCTTCCCAGCATTTTCCAGCATTTATTGATATAATCTGGGATTTTAGATACAAATTATCATTAATATTAAAATAAATTAATATTATTGGGCTATATACTTTATCTTTCCAGAGTTTTTCAAAATTTTGTGTCAAGTGTAGAACCATATTAACAAAGATTATTTTGACAAACTATCATTTACTACTTTCATTGCTCATTGCTGGTTCTTTTATACTACAACATATCTGTCCTTTAATTATTTATTTTTATTCATTATTTAGTCACCTGAAATACATCTTCCAGTAATTTTCAGGAATTAATGGGTAATACATTTCCTGAGTTTATAGACTTAAGAATATTTTTCAGTCGCCAACTCACATAAATGTTTTCCCAAGATCACACAGCTAACTATTAGCAGATCTTATCCTGGGAACAGAAGCCTCTTGATACTCACTGTTCTTTCTACTACATTATTAAATGTATTTGCCCCTGGAGTAATAGGGAAATATGGGAATTTTTTTATGTTGGCCATGCTACTGTCAGTGTGGTGAAACATACATGTAGGTATGGTGTGAGATTTTAATTTTAGTAAATCACTTAAACATATCAGAGCCTGTGCTTGTTTGTTTCTCTCTAAAATGTAGATACTAACACCTGTTTTATCCATGCGTAGTATTGTTAAAGATATCAAATTTTATACAAATAAAAGCTGTTATTATTTATATATAATTAGGATATATCCCCAAAATCTAAATTTTTAAGTAATTCCCAACTACTAGACTCTATATGGTGGGCAATCTCCTCATAATCCTAAAAAAAAACTTCAAAGAAATTAAACAGACCATCTGATATTCTAAGTAAATTTGAATGGACTTTCTAATGTAGTTTTTAAAAATTCTGTTAAGATGAAACAATTGATAAATACTATCTTTGTTTTGGTTGATACTTCATTAGACCTTCTTTAAAGAGTGAAAATAAGATACATGTCTTCTCTCTTTTTTTTTTTTTACTTTTTGTTTTAAAATCATTTTGCAGAAAGCAAAAATTTTTTTTAGTAAACCCAAAAACAACTAGGTCAAGTAACTTACACTTTGGGAATGTTTAGAAAAGAGAAATGAAAACCCAGGAGTGCCACAATGGTAATTATTTTAGCCTGAATAGCTAATAACAAATAATGTCATTTAAACTGTAAAAAAGGGAGTCTTGTTAAAATTTTTAAAAGCCATATATATTAACATAATCATGTGAAATTTTCATTATTAATTACATATATCAATAAGGTCACAAAGGTGTCCAACCAAAAGTGTTTCTCAAGTGTTAGCTTGCCCTCAATATTGAATTTCTTTTTTTTTTTAATTTTAAGTAATCTCTACCCCCAATGTGTGGCTTGAACTCACAACTCCACAATTAAGAGTCACATGTTCTACTGACTGAACCAGTCAGGCACCCCTTGAATTTCTTCTGAAACTATGAAGGTCATAATGTGTCAAAAGAGATATTTATTTACATCAACCACTTTATGATCCTATAAGTATGCTGACAGCGAAAAAAGAACCTCTCATCTTTCCATTAAAGTTTGAATTACAGGCTTTTCAGATTCCATTATGACTCATGAAATTAAATAAATCCATTTGTTTTCCATTTGACATTTAATTACTTTTTTGTTAGTATATAATCTTCATTAGTTTTACAGAGTCTTCACGAATTGATAACAGTAATAGCAGTAGAAGGAAATAATTAAGAAACACATTTTATCCCATCAAAGCTGGCAGAGGAGTTATTCTGTATGTACCACCACCTTCCTCCAAATAGTTTTGATATTTCTAGTGGATTCATTATGTGTGCTGCTAGTTCTAACATTATTCTGTCCAATGTATGTGGTACAAGAATAACAGCTGCATAATTTTATTGTAGCATGCATAGTCAGAATTTGAGAATGGAACAGATCAATTTAGAGAATATATACCATCTGTATATTATGTGTATATAAGTGATACCTGCAATATGGGAATTTTCTCAAGGGTTTGTGCAAAAGGCATTGGGAATTTGTGTGATTGAAAATAGGCTATTACACCAAATCATTTTCTTTATTTAGATACCATAGTCTTGTAGAAAAGTAGAGGAACCATTTTAAATTCCATACTGTGGACATTGCTTATTGCTAAAGTAAGACTACAATATATATTTGTTTATATCTTGCATCATAAATAAGATCTACATACCTTCATATCTGGTCTTACATATATTACACATAAGACAAAATATTTGTTTATACTTTCTTCTTAATTTTTCTGTTATCAATTGAGTGGAAGCATCCACCTATTTTACCATTTGCCTAAAATCAGCCATGAATACACAAAGATTAAAGTCAAAACATGGAGAAATATTTTGTTTCTAGGACCCTGTAAAATAGATAGTAACATAAAAGAAAAACATATAATTTTGAAAGTCTCCTACTATGATGCAAATGGAATTATATATGACAATTTCCGCCCAAGTCATAATGTATATGATACTAGTAAATGTCAAATTCTGGTTAAAAGTTTCTATATTGGTTAATGATTACCTGATACAAGGTCCTAATGTTTTAAAAAAGAAAACACAGCAGTTGTATTTTCCAAAAGCAATACATTTCTAACCTTCATTAATAGAAGTATAAGCAGTATAAATTAATTCCCAAGCACTCAGATACTCATTTCTAGCACTGGACTTATAGTAAGAGATCCTTATAATTTACTAACCACATAAATGATCCACTCAGTATTTAATTATCTTATTTTTAAAAATTTTTAAATGTTTATTTATTTATTTTGATAGAGAGAATGTGCACGAAAGTGGAAAAGGGGCAGAGAGAGAATCCCAAGCAGGCTTTGTGGTGTCAGTACAAATAAAGAGGTGGAATAGAGTCAGACACTTAACCGACCAAGCCCTCTAGATGCTCCTAATTATCTTATTTATAAAATGTGATTCTTCATGAAAACTCTAGGTTGTAGTCAAAGATTGAAGTTTAAAAACACTAAGTTATACTTGAGGATAAAATGAATTAATGATGTGAAAGAATTCTTTAAACTGTAACTTATTCTTTTCATGACTGCCTTCATTAAATGAGAGTAATAATCACAAATCACCGAAAAGTAACCAAAATGTTTCATGATTAAAGTGTTAAAAACAAAAATATTTATAAAAAGAGAGGCAAACCAAGCAACAGCCTCTTAACTATAGAGAACAAACTGATGGTTACCAGAAGGGAGGTGGGCGAGAGGAAGGGTTCAATAGGTGATGGGGATTAAGGAGTTCACTTGTGATGAGCACCAAGTGTTGTACAGAAGTAATGAATCACTATATTGTACACCTGAAACTAATATTACACTGTATGTTAACCAAATGAAAACTTGGAAAGAAAAATTTTTAATGAAAATATTATTACATGGTATTTATTTTCTTCCTTTTCTAGCACAGGTTACCTGTAAGATCTAAACTATTCATGTACACATGATCATTAACTTCTAAAAATGTCTATCCTTTACCATTTATGTATCTACTTTTTCTCTTTCATATATTGCTTTTATGATAAAATTACTGGCTACAATTTTATGTTTCTTTTTTTTAATTTTTTTTTATTTTTATTTTTTATTTTTTATTTATTTTTTAACTTTATAGTTTATTGTCAGGTTAGTTTCCATATAACACCCAGTGCTCTTCCCCACAAGTGACCTCCACCAAGACCATCACCCCGCTTTACCTTTTCCCCTTCCCCTTCCCCCC